>JAHXMQ010012342.1:3485801-3496779 GCA_020466415.1 Ammodramus savannarum pratensis | reverse complement strand
AAGATTTGTTTGAGTAAAACCCTGTGTATATTTACTTCACAAGGGTTAATCCCTGAATTTAGCAGGAACAGGATTTGATCTGAATAAGTTTGTTGTAAAATCATTAATAATCCATTGCTGAGGTATTTAAATGATTTCTGTTGAGTCTTCATAACTTTTCTTCAAACCTAGACTAAGAAAGTCTCTGGAATGAAGAAATTGTGAGTAAGAAATAATGTGGTAACTTGGTGATTTAATATTTATAGAAGGCTTATTCAGGGCAGTCCATGGCATTTCCTTTATTACCATCTTTGGCAAATCCCAGTTTGGGTTTTGTTGTTTTGGTTGGGTTTTTTTTTTTCTTTGAGCTATATGTAGAATTTTGCATGATGATGTTTGCTGGGAGGGGATCAGAAAAACTCTTGTGGTTTTTGGTTTATTTTGTAATGGGAGAATTGCCATTTTAACATTTGATTTTGCTATTTTAACAGCAGAGCTGTGATTCTAAGCATGTAAGAGTTGGGATGAGAAGCTGTGCTGGTTTCTCTGACAGAAAATGTCATTTTTCAGAGGGAACCATAAAGCCTTGCCATGAGGGGTAGATGAAGCAGGAGGAAGGGAGTGCCATGTCTAAGGACTTTTCCCTGAAATCTGAGCTCAAATTTCTGTCTGAAACCAAACCCACTGCCTCTGAAAGCCAGATCAGATAGTAGCACTCTGTGTGAAGTGTCTGACAACTCTGGTTTCAACAGAAATACACATAGTCCTGTCTTATTTGCTCAGAGATGCTGACTCTGGTAGGGAGCATGATTTTATCTCTTGGGGAGTGTTATTTGATGAAAAACATCTGGGCTTGTGCCAGGAAGGTGGAGCCTGTGCTGAGTGCTGGAGCTGTGGCATAGGGAAGGTAGTTTTTGCCATGCAGACAAGGGCTACTCCAGAAAATCCTCCTGCATTCTCATTTTTGACATAACTTGTGCTGAAAATCCATGCTGCTGGAATTTTATTCCTTTCCCTGAAATAATACTCCTGCAAGGATTAAAGTAATGTGGGTATTTGGGGTATTTGGTTTGGGTTTTTTTTTTTTTTTTTTTTTTTTCATCTATGAAGAGGCATTCCCTAAGGAGAGGAAAAAAACCCCAACTGATCTGGGTGTAGTAGTTACCCATCAGAAATCAATTACACTTTTCTTTTTTGCTTGCTTAGTGTTCTTACAAGTCTAGGTCACAGTTTTCTTTGCCTTTACTTCATCAGAGCAGCATCCTTGTGTTTGACAAGGTCTGTGGGAAGCCATTGACTTTCATGTTCGTTTGATTACAGTTTAAAAATGAAAGCTCTGCATTTTGGCTCTGACAGCAAAGGCACGGGGATGTTTTGGATCCCCTTTCTTTGGTGCCTCATGCAAAGAGGAAGGAGAGCTGGTGTGTGTGAGAGGTTTTTGTCAGGGATGGGATGTTTTTGCTGGGGTGTGAACTGGTGACTTTTTCCAAATCCTCTGGCAATACCCTCTGAAGAAATTTTATTTAGAGAAGGGTGCCCATGCTCGAATTGCAGGGAAGAATGTGCGGGTAAGAAGCCAAACTTGCCATGTGGTGAACCTGAGAGATCTCTAGCTGTAATAATAATAAAAATAATAGATTATAATAGCAGGCAGCAGCAGTGGTGCAGTGTAAATGGCACAAGCCTTAGCATATGTTATTGCTTTGCTGGTAACTGGCACCAAGCTCATGATTGAATGCAGAAGGACAAAACCACACTCCCTTTTTACCTTCTTTCAGTCACACTAGAGCCTTTGACAAATTATTTTCTTGCAACAACTCGAAATGTGTGAGGGTATTTCACCACAATTGCACACACAGACATCAAACAGATGTCCTTTTGTTCTTTTGGGGAAAAAGAGCTAAAAATATTAGCGCTAAAGAAATATGGTTTGGTGGTTTTCCTTCCTGACTTTTAGGAAGAATTTCCAATGAGAGTTTCTCAGAAGAAATGACCATTCTAAACTTGGTGCAGTGAATCCCTTGCTTGCCTACCCTGTGCTAGCCCTGCCTTCAGTTCATTCTGTGAAATGGAAGCAGAGAGGTTGCTTTGGCAGGGAGGTGCCAATTTGAGGTCTTGGGTCCAGCTTTGCATATACCCAGTGTCTGAATCACAGCCACTGCCTGTTCCAGGGTGCAGGGCACTCTCACTTGGTTTTATTACAATACTTTGAGCTTTTATGGATTCTTTTAAATAATTTTTTTTTTTTTGTAGGAAGCAAATATTTGTCCTAAAATTTCATCCCTCCTCTTTTTTTTTTTTTTTTTTTTTTTTTTTTTTTTTTTTTTTTTTTTGGTACTTTAGAACATCATAAAATGCATCAAATCATGTAATTTTGTTAATTTTGTGCTGTTACACACACGATATAATTTTAGTGCAGAGGTGTTCTTCCAACAATTTTGTGTACAAGTTTGATTTTATTTTACAGTAGGAGAACTTAAAATTCAGAGTGAATTCTTGGATGTAAAACCCTGCCCCTTTGAAAAATCTGCCCTCTTTGAGCTTCAGTTCACGAGGCTGTGCTGAAAGCCTGGGTGGCTCTGCTGCTTTCTTCTGTGGTGTTCTAGTAATACAAAAGTCCATTGATTGATTACAGTTGCCAGATGCAACTACTGTACAGGAGTAGCCTGGTCTCAAATTCCAGCTGTAAGCAGATTTTTAGCCCAGGCTGCTCATTGTCCACCCCCTCGCAGGCAGCATCCTCACGTGATAAATAACAGTGTCTCATCAAGGTCACTGGGAAAGGCCCTTTTTTACATATCTCATAAATTTCAGCCAGGTGCCAGTGATGTGAGATTAATGTAATGGCACTCCAGCAAGCACTCAGGGTTGTCTTAATTATGCTAAGGTTGCTGGTTCACCGTTTCTCTTCATCTGTCTCCTGCTTTAGGGAACACTAAACACTATGTCATTAGATTGTCTGTTCCACAACATTGGCCCTTTGCATTTACAAAGTCATCAGGTGCCTTATGACCTAGCTTTTCTAAGGTATTAAATTAAATAAATAGTGAAAACAAAACAAAAAATAAAATAATTAAGTAGAAAAGGAGGCTGATGATGGAAGGAGAGCAGAAGGAAGGGTATAAATGCACCTTTGTGTCTGGTGGTAGTGGGAAGGGCTACAAGCTTGGGGGATTGATTTTCCTGTTTTATTGTGGGTTTTTTTCCTCTCTCTTTTTATATTTTATTTTTTCCCCCCTTTGGAATTTAAAAATCCTCTCCTGCACTGTTTGTGGAATCAGTTGAAAAGGGGTTCCCTGAGGCTCAAACCAACCTTGGATGTTTCTTCCCTGAGCTCTGCGATGGGGACAGGGGACAGCAGTCCCGTGGCACTGAGCTTTGTGTCCTGCCATAATAAAGCTCCAGTTAAGGCAGGGAACCATTTCCTCCTACATCTGGGGCAGTATGAGCAATATTTCTTGGACATTTGTTACCTTCCATCTGCAGGCTCTGTTTAGCAGCCTGGAAAAAAGGCTGACCTTGATTTTTGTTTTATTTATTTTGTGTTTTATGGCCACAATATAAGAGACTTTTGTTTCCAGTCTGAGCGTCCCCTGCTGGCTTTGCAGGGAGGAGAGTTTGGAGATAACCAGAAAGGACTCTCTGATGGACCAGTTTTGATTTCTGTGGCAATAAATGCCTCCAAATGGCCTGAACACGGCTTGGCTTGGAGCTGCTGGTGTACCCAGTACCCAGACTGGGGCAGTCTGAAACTTTGCCATGAGAAACGAGAAATCAGGGGTCTGGTATATTTGGTATATTCAGTGTCAGCTCTCTGTGAAGTTCTAAGATGGTTCACTCTTACTTTCTCCTGAAAATTAATGTGGGGAATTGCAGATGAGACAAGTTTTTCTGTTATTTGCATGCTCTGAATATGTCAGGTCCCAATTTCTGCAACCAAGGTTAAATTAGAGCATTGTGCTCCCTTTACTACCTAATACTTCTAAAAATCTTTTTTAAAAGGACAGGAAAAAAGTATTCTTCACAAAGGAGGGCCTTATGTGAGGCAGAGCAGAGCAGTCATGCTCTGAATAGCACACAGGGCCCACTCTCATCCAGCTCACCAAGGCAAGGGCCCAATGAAGAGGTGGTGAGAACAATCTGATTTTTTATCAGTTTTGTGCACAAAGCTGCTGACTCAGGGCTGCTGCTGTGTGCAGGGAAATGTGTACCAACCTCTCCCTCTTTGCCTGGATTTCCAGAGCCACCACAGGGCCCTGAGCTCCCTGCCTCGGCCTCCCTGCTGTTGGTAGTTAATGCCACAGCCACACCTAACATGGGGTGTTTTCCTGCTGGCAGGGAAAGCAAGCACAGTTTGACCTTTAAAAATCAAGTGCAGAGGGGTTTAATGTTTTTAAATACATCAAAACTGATCTGTCCAGTCCATAACTAAAATTGCTGAAGACAATGCTAAAGAGTCCTAAATCACTTACTGGTAACTCCACCAGCTGCTGGTGGCTCCAAGGCACAGATCTGTATGTCACATCATCAGATCAATAAAATAGGCATGGGATGTTAGCAATTACCAGTGACACAGGAATTACTGCTGTCACTTTATTAACATAATTTTTTTTTTTTTTTTTTTTGCCAACTGCCTTTCTATAGTTGACTATCCATGGAATAATATTTTTTTACAATTTATTTTATAATTATTTTTAACTCCCAGACAGTTTTTTAAATTCACCTGCAGTGTATGTGCAAACAACATAACTGAAAGTGTTTTGAAAATGGTCTTAGCACCTCTGTACAGGTGCAATTCCAGTGGAAGCTTCTGTCTGCAGCAGAGTTTGCTGGTTATTCCCAGACACAATGACTGGAAATGTGCTATCCAGTAATGATCTGTGCTGGTGCATTGTCATTATAGTGAAAATAAATGCTGTCACCACAGTAGGAAACACACCTATGGCTCCCTCTAAAATGTCTATGAGAAGAAACATAGTCATGGCAAACCCAGTCCTGATGGCACATTTTAGAGCACCACCAACTTCTTTTAATGGCACAAGATTTATTCTATAAAGTGATCCATTCAACTGAAATTAATATGCTTATACACAGCTTGATTTTTAGCTTTGTTTTGCTTGTCTCTTGGTTTTGGGAGTAACATTTTTGCAAAAATATTTTGGGGATGGGTTTAAGGCTAAGTGCTCCCACAGAAAGCAGACCCGTGTGTCTGACCACCAGAAATGTGAGCAGGGTATATGCAGGGTATATTTTTCTCCTCAAAACTCTTGACTTTACTGCAGGGACTATTGACAAGTGTGTGAACATCCATCCTGATGGCCCTTGGAGGAAGGCTGCAGCAAAAACATTGATTTTGTTGCCTGACTGACCCCTATTTCTAAGAAGTAAAGGCAAAAGCTGGGGAATGTAGATGTAAAATGAAATAGTGCATTGCCTTGTTTTGGTCAGAAGTGAAATGTTTAACCATCAAGTGGCAAATGCAGTGGGGACAGATGTGCTTTTAAAACACCACTATTTTTCACTGGAATTTTTCAGTCTTCTGGGGGTTTTGTGTTTACCCAACTAATTTATTACTTTGATTGAGTGCAGTAATTGCATGTTTAACTGAAGAAAATTGCTCCATTTAAACTAAAGTTTTATCTCTGTGTCAAAAAGCTTGTGAGCAGGCTGGGTGGATCTGGCTCTTTTCCTTGCCCACCACCTGGATTGGTGACTGGATTTTTTTAGAGCTCCTTGCCCTTGCAAACAGGAAGAGCTCTCCCTGTTACCCAAGACCCGGGGGATCATGCCAGCTTCTTTTCAGGTACCACATCCTTATTTTAAAAAGAAAACATTGGTGGAGAACCTGCCTAAATGTTTGCTGCAGACCATGGTGCATTTTTTTGGCCTTTGGAATGAAAAATGTGTGTTTTAAGAAAAAGTGTGGGGTAAAAGCCCACCAGCTCCAAGTGTTTTGAGCTGTGAGACAATTTTGGAAATGCTTTGTTCACTTAGAGGGTGCTGGAGTTAAAAAATGAAAATTGCTTTTGCAGCAAAGTGCGCCATAAGGTCTGCAGGGACGGATTAGCACTTTGGCTCTGTGTGCCTTTTATAGTAAATGCTGCTTCAGTGGTTGCTCTGAGATGGGATGTGAAGGTGAGAGAAGTTAGGAACTGCTCTAGCCCCTGTGATTCACAGTTAGCATCACATTAAAATATGGGGAACTCTGGATTTAGGAGTTGGCAGAGACAGCAATGGATCCATCAGGCAGTTCAGGGCAGGGTTTTGGGTTGGATGGCTTGTACCTTCATGAGCTATTTCTGTGCAGCTGGGACAGAGGAAGCTTCATTTCCCCCTGATATGATGTATTTAGTCAAAAATGTCTGGATGATGGCCTGCTTTGATCCTTGCTGCACATGGGCAAAAGGAAGGGCGGGGGGTTAATTTTGAACAGTTAATTTTGAACAGGCTGCAGAGGAGCAGAGGCAGCAGGGTCTTATCTGTCAGTGCAAGGTGCTGCATCTGTTGTGGGCAAGGGTGATGCTGGATAATCTCCAGAGGCTGAGGTTTAATTCACCCTGGTACTGAAAGTAAACCCTCAGCCCATGAACAACTTGATAATGCCAAATTAGGGCCACACTATCACTGTTAACTCCTTTAAGGAGATAAAAAATGCTCCTCTTGGCCTATACTGCATTTATTTATTTATTTGTGTTTGTTTTAGAGCTGCCTCAAGCACACCTGTGACTTGGATAGGAATTTTGCACTCAGCTCAGGAACAGTGTTTATGTATTTTCTGTGAGTTCTTTGTCTTCATCCCTGGTAACACAAACCTGATCTCACTTGGATCCTAAAGCAAGAGATAGCTGAGGAATACCTATGAGAAGGCAAATCCACTTCAAGGTGTTCATGATTTGGTTTAGGCTGGGAAATAGGGCAACCTGGCAAAAGAGAAAAAATATCATGGCTGGATTTGCTACCCTAAATGTATTGTAATTTCCTACACTACATACAACAACATCTTTTTCAGTAGGGAAAACCCTTTAACAAAGACATCAGTAATAAGACACAAACCAAATATGTACATTTATGTATCAAAAGGGAAAAAAAAGTTCCTTTGAATGCTTATTTACACTGTAAGGATGCTGGGTGGGCCGTGTTTATGGGCTGTCTGTTGCAGATTTTAGTCCCACAGAAAGAAGCAGTCTCTGCTCAGGAATAGGATTTTGTGCATTTTCCATGTCACAAAGACAGAGACTCGATATATGTTAAAAATAATGAAAACCTGTACAGGATAAAATGATGGTATGAGTAAAATGTTGTCTGGAACATGCTGAAATAAGTGAATTTTTAGTAAAAGAGACCACTCCACTTGCAATTTTCTTCCTCTCACATTTTACTGAGTGCCTATTTCACTAAGCTCAATGGATGCAGTTGCTGCCAGTTTGGCCAAGTCTCTGGCTTGTGCTTCATTGGCCAAATATGTGTCAAAAATAAATGACAGAGATCTTGTCACAGGAGGGACTTCTCATGAGGGCATGTAGTGACAAGACTCCAAGGGGAAATGGCCTTTAAGCTGAAGGAGGGCAGCTTTATATTAAATACTAGGAAAGAAGCTCTTTACTATGGGGTTGGTGAGGCCTTGGAACAGTTTTCTCAGGGAGAAATGTGGCTTTCCCATCCTTGGGAATGTTCAAGGCCAGGCTGGATGGAGCAGCCTGGTCTAGTGAAAGGTGAGGGGGTTTTAAGTGGAGGATCCCTAAGGTCCCTTCCAACCCAAATCATTCCATGATTAAATGCCTAAAGTTTTGCTATAGTGGGCTTGGAGGTGTAAAAGGTGAATATACCAAACATCTGCCTGGAGAGACAGAGGTTTGTTTCATTAAAGACTGAAGGAAAGTTCTTGGTACTGAGTTCTTGCCAGCTTTATCCCAGTTAAATATTTGCCTCTCATTTTAGAGAGTTTGTGTTTGCCTGCAGGTGCAGAAAAGGAAGAGAATTGCTTCATTTAAATGAACCTTTTGTTTTAAACTATAAATAGGAAGCCAGCCTTGTTTCTCACTCCTTTAATCAGGCAACTTTTTATTAGTCTTATTTTGACATTTGTGTTGGAATTAATGTGATTGGCAGCAGGATGCAATAAATGAGAATTTCAGAGGTGTTTCTGCGCCGCTAAATGAACCTTTGCCTGCAGTTTGACTTGGCAGCACTCGTGGAGTTCTGCATCAGCTGGATTTTATTGTGTGGGGAGATAGATAATCAAAAAGGGAATCTAGGTGCCTGCAAATTAAACATTTTGCTCAGAGAGTGCTCGCTGGTGGCTGAGCAGCAGTGTAATGTCAGGCAGGGAGGGTGGGGGAGCCCTAAATGCCTCGTCCTGCAAAAGCACAATGGCAAATGTTCAACAAGGCTCTGGTGTCAAAACAAATCAGATCATAAGCAGCACCAGCTTGCTTTGCTTTGTTTGCAGGCAACTTCTCATCCCTGTCTCGTGATGAGTGGTGCTGATAAGCACAGGGGGAGTTGCTGTATATAGCTAATGTCTGCTTTAATACCTCTCTGAATAATCATTTCCTAGCTGAGATGTTTTTCTGTTTAGCCCTTTGCAAGACTTCCAGAATAAGTCATGATACTGCTACATAATGCTGGAATTGGTTGAATTGTGCCAGTATAGTTTTTTTTGCTTGTTGCATTCTTAAGGCTTTGCACTGTACAGAGAATGGCAGCATCCAGCAGTGGACTTGACCCCTCTCGTGCTGGGCCAGGAGTTTCAAAATCAATGGGTCACACTCTGCTTCTTGGGTACAGAGCCAGTGCCACTGAAGCACACAGTGCTAATTTGTCTGAATATTGATAATATGTTGGGAGAAGTCATCCCCTCTCACTCCCTCACCTCAATGGACCTATTGATCTTTTTTTTGTTGTGTTTCTGTAATTTATAGAATTTGGTCTGATGGTTAAAGAAAATTATCCATTGAGGAAGTTAATTTTCAGTTGTGTGTGGTTGGACATGGCATGAGCCCTGCTGCTAGCCAGTTTTAATAACTTCAGGGGTATTGGGCTGAGTCACAGTTTCTGAAAACAAACAATATTTAAATTTTATGAAGAACTCCAGTGATCCTTGCTGTTTTCCTATTTGGAACACTGAGTAGAGATGGAGATCATTGTTGTTGTTGCAGCTTTCCCCAGGACAGGACCAGAACAGATGAGTCATTGGTTTAAGCTGGCAGCAGTCAGTCTGTCCCCAGCACTTTGTGCTGTATTTCTGGGAGCCAGTACTTTTCCTGAAGGCCCCACTTTTGCAGTTACCTTCCAGAGAAACTTGGTGCTTTCCTCTGTGACAAATGGGTTGGGAAATGATGATGTATCCTCCAAACTTGTGCTGTGGAATATTTGTATGCTGCAAACTGGTACCACCATGCACATTTTGGGACAGGGTGAGGAGCTTTGTGCTGTTGAAGCAAAGGAGGATTCAGATGTAGAGCATTAAAGTGCTTTGAGGTAAATGTGAGGCTGCAGGGGTAAAAGCACCTGGCTGATAAAAGCAGAGTGCTGTGCTGGCTCCCTGCTCTCCACATTGACACACTGCCTTCCTGGGGGCTGCCCTGATGGAGCAAAGACATGTCAGATGTGTTAGATATTAGATTATTAGGGTTGGTTATTAGATTATTAGGGTTGGTCCCACAGTATTCACTGAGCATCTGAACCAGGGCTGATGATTCAAGAAATGGCACAGGACGTTTTTTTGATTATTTTATTTTTGATTATTGTATTAATTGAGCAAATGGAAGGTATTGAATGGAAGAAGTACTCCCCAGAAATGCTTACTAAAACAGCATTTTAGGTGGTGAGCATTTGGAAAACACCTGAGGAACTGCACTGAGCATGTACCTTTAAGTTTGCCTTTTTCAGATGCTCTGTGAGGCAGTCTTCCGCTACAAGTTCTTGTCTCCTGAAAAATGTTTTCCTTGGGTAGGCTCTGGTTCAGCTAGGCATTTAATGCTGTTGATTGGACATCAGTGTTTGCATATGTCTGCTGGAGGAGAGACACAAACATCCTGGTGACACTCAGGTGCTTGCACAGGGTCTGTGATGGAGAGCATGGGCTGTTTCCTCACTTATTTACATGGGCTGTCTATGCACATGTACACACATGGGCTTCTATTCCTCCATCAGGCATCCAAAATAAACTTTCTTAACCCTTCATTGAGTCTGGGTAACTCAGAACTCCTGAGAGTTCCCAGGAAGATTTGATCAGGTACATGGGAGCTGGTTTTGGTGGTGGGTTTGCTCATCACTTTGCCGCAATGAGCACTCTTGACAAAAATAAAGTAACAAAACATATGTCATGGCTTACCTTCAATAATATAATTTATTTAAAAAATCCAAACCAACAAAACAAATCCCCTAGCCCATGTTTCAATCACATATGAGGCAGTAGGACTGAAGACTTTTTCTTACTGCCTTTTTTCTTTCAACTTGCAACAAAAAGTATAAAGGGCAAGCAGCAAATGATGAACTGAAGCTGTGTATCCAAACAAGAAAAAAAAAAAAAAAGGAAAGCCAGAGGTTTGAAATCTGATTTTTCTAAATCATAAATAATGTATTTCATCTGGCTTTTCAGATCAGGGGTTTCAGCTCTAAAGGGCATGCTGGGCAGAGCTGATGGGCAGAACTGAAAAGATTAGACATGTAAATGACATGAGCTGCAGAGAGGATTTCATCTTTTCTGGAAGGCGGGGGGAATCCTTCATCAAATGTGTAAAATTTCTTTAATAACTAGACCTGGCAGGGAAATTCTTAGAGTTCCAGCAGTGATAATCAGTGTTTCAAGTCTCTAGACTAGCCAGTGAACCAAAAGATTTGTGTTTGCCTAATTCCTTTAGGACATGAACATGTGAATGTCATTGCACTCGTGCCAAAGAAGGGCACACACAGAAAAAGAAACCCAAAATAAAACAATAGAAGGGTTGGGTCTTGTTTATAATTTTTTTTTTTTTTTTTTTTTTTTTTTTTTTTT
>JAHXMQ010012342.1:3464986-3483796 GCA_020466415.1 Ammodramus savannarum pratensis | reverse complement strand
CTCCTTCTTTGACAGCCAGGCTGGGAAAAGAGACTTTCTAACATATCTTGGGGTCGCTGTGAGCAGCAGAAGTCCCGAGACTGTTCTGCACCCGAGATGGAATGATTTGGGATTTTGCCACCAAATTTCTCCTATGTGGCAGATGAACTCTGGGTCTGTGCAGCACCGTGTGACCATCGCTTTTGTCACTTGTGGAATCTTGTGTTTTAGCTCATTTGTCTTCATAATGAGTTCTGTTTCACACTTCTTCAGACAGGCACAAATGTAGAAATGAGTCCATTAGGGAAGGAGGAGGATCCTGGAGGCTGAACTCCCAGAGAAATAGGGCTTTTACCTCTGGCAGTACATGGAGGGCCTGCATCTCAATACCTACAAGCAGCTGATGTCTGTGCTACCAAGGAGGAGATGCACCTTGTCCTCCTCCTGCTCTTTCAGATCAATCCAGTTGTCCATTGCTAGCCTGTGGAACACAGCCAGGGTAGGTCTGTCTGTCTGTCTTCACAAAAGCTCAGCTGTTGTGTGAGCAGTGCCTGAGATGAGGACCTGGAAGAGATGGAGCTCTCCCTCCATTGCAGCCTCAGTTTTGCAGTTTAAAGCAATGGCAGACTCTGTGCCTTTTTTTTTTTTTTTCTTCTTTTTGTCTTTTTTTTCAGAAAGCCAAGTCTGAAAAAGGAGGATTCCTCTGTGTAAAGTGTTTGTTGGCCTGTGCCCCCAGAAAATGCTGTGAATCAAAAGGCTTGAGGTTTTTTTGTGAAATGAGACAGATTGCAGCCGAGCTTCTCCAGAGGACAGCTGCTGCTGCTCCTGCTTCTCAGGGAAATTTTGTTGTGGGGAGAGTGGCAGGGAGGACTGGAATAAACTCCTTGTTTACTCCTTTTGTCCTTCCCAAGCTGCAGTAGGAGCTTGCAGGAGGACAGAGACCACCAGGACAAGGCTTTGGTCACGGCCACCAGGCAGGGATTTGTTCCCTCCTTGGATCAGAGCTGCCATGTGGCTGTGGGAAATGCTTCTGCCAGCACTGCCTTTGAGATGGGTTTCCAGGAAACCTGGATTATGATTCCAGGTATTATTTTATTATAATGATATTAAATTTAATATTTTAATTATTATTACACTCTTTGAACATAATAATACTTAATACATTCACTGATTATTTATTTTTATGGCACGAGACTCCTGTTGTGTTATCTCATCTGGCCTGTGGTCCTGATGCCTGATGGGGCAGATTTTTGTTCAGGGGACTGATCCCTTCGCATCAAGGTCTCAGTTAGTCCCATAATTAGACTTTAGGTTCTCCAGGCTAGGACTTGATTTGTATATTTGTGTGTACTTGACACAGAAGAGCTATGATCTTCCATCAGGTGTGTAGCTATTCCTGCCATGGAAATAATACTTTCTGTTCTTACATGAGCAAATTCATGCAAAAGTTACACGGGGATGGCCCCTTGGTGCAAAATGGGACAAGAGTTCTGCAGATCCTTGGGTACAGAAGGCTTCTCTCTTCTCTGTCTAAGCACTTTGGCCAAGATAGTTTTTCTTACACTTTCCGTAGTTTGTACAACTCTGTTTTTTCTTACAGTTTTTGTAGTAACATGGAGGAGGAAAAAAAAAAAAAAGCTTTAAAGGCACAGTACCATGAATGTAAGACAGAGCGCTGATATTCTCTGAACTTCAAACTGAGTAGCTGCGAGCTGAAGGGGGTTTTTTGTGTGGTTTATTTTTGTGTTGTTTTGTTTTAGAAACCCCCCCCAAATTAGCACATGGTAAGTGTAGGGATACTATATATTCTGAAAGATTTTCCAGGGTTTAAGTGTAGCTATTAGCTGCCTCCTTTTAAATGAGCCATTTCAGAGTGATAATCTCTCCCTATCAGATGATGATTTTGAGCAATTGGTATCTCTGATATTAGCTGTAACCTTTCCTGGGTAAGCTCATTAAGATGGAGAAAACATACACAGGGGAGACCACACAGAGCTCATCTTTCAGAGAGCAGTTCTTCCTCTTTAGCAAGGGAAACTGCTTAAAAACCAGTCAATAGAATGGTGTGGTTTTCCCCAGGAGAGCACCACGGAATAAATGAGATTGTGGATTCATGAGAAATCATGTCACCAGTCGGTTCCAATGCTCTGGTCTGGGTTGTTGATCCCTCAGCAAAACCTGGGGGAGTGCAGCAGGTGAGGGAGAGCACAGTGAGGAGGAGCAAGGTGCTGACTGGTGCTGCTGAAAGGATGATTTTTCAGAAAATAACCCACATATGGGGCTTGTTTCCTTTGTGTTGTGATCCCTGCAGCAGATCTGTTGCTGTTTACATTTCACCCTAATCTGTACAATGTTGATCTAGATGGTTAATGAGTGGATTGGTGTGAAATCAGGCTTTAGGCTCCCAGGCAGTGGCTTAGTAAATACAATAAGCAGCCACTGTTCTAGCCTGGAGGGGGTGTTATGAATTTTTTATCACTTTTTTTTATCACATACCATTCTGACAGCATTTGGATTCGTAGAAAGAAAATAACCCCAACCCCTCACTTTCCCAAGAAATCTCTGTTTCAAATATTTACAGAGTGCTGCACAGCCACTACCTGACTGTTGGTGAGTGAGCCCTTCATTTGGCTGTGACAGTGGGGGAGACAGACACTTGAAAGCATCATTCCAATATTTGCTCTGACAGGCAGATTGAGACAGGCTTGCTGGGAGAGGAGGGTGTCAGGCAGCCTTGGGGACAGGCACAACCTGCTGAGGGCCCTCACCAGTGTTTAATTTAACTCTTTCTGTCAGCTGGAGGTTGGGTTTGAGCAGTGGTGGTTTTGCCATCCCTGTTTTTAACTACTCTCAAAATGCCTCCTGGAGCTGCTGGACTAGCTCTGTGCAGTTGCCCCAATAATATTCTTTCAAAATTATTGTCTTGCTCGTAGTCTCTTGCAAAGAGACTAAAACCCCTCCAGAAGACTGAAAATGAAAAGCAGCCTCTTCTAGAGAGCTGTGCTAAATGAGGAGGTGAAGCCTTTTGAGCAGGAAAGCTGAGGGCAGTGGAGGCAACACAGTTCTCCAAGTTTTATGGGGAAATCGCTTGCACTGGAGGGACACAGAGTGCTGTGGGCTGTGCAAATACAGCCTTGGAGCAAACAGAAGAGAAAGGGGTGCCCTGGCTCTGCAGAGCAGCACAGGAGAAGAACATACCACGTCCTTGTGCTGGCACACCTGGGAAGGGGCTGGAGGCTGCCCTGCCAGTGGCCACCAGCTTGCAACCCTCCCCTGATAGCCTGCCCTGATCTTGGTGAGGCTCAGAGGGCTCCAGGTGTGCTCACAAGTGTGCCAGGCTGCTGTGGTCCTGTTATGTTTTGCACCAGAGGCTGCAAAATGCTGAGAATGCCCTTTGTGTGTTCACAGAATTCAATTTTCATTGCAATTTTTATTCCAATTTTCGTTGGAATGAAGCAATCAGGGGACAGCACCCCAAAACACCTGCACCCAGGTGTGCAGGCAGAGCCTCCTTGTTCTGTGCTGCTTGGGGATGTGGGGCTGCAGTTGCAGGGCCTGCTGCAGCACACACAGACTGGAGAGACAGTGAGTCCCTATTAAAAACAGGTAATGGGCCGTGACGTCCACTAAATGAGGTCTTGTGATAGTCACAACAAATGCAGTGGTTCAGGCAGATGAACATAATTCTGTCAGTGGGATTAAAAGGAAATGCTGCAAAATTACACAGATGGTTTTCAAGGAGTCATAAAAATTTAATTGAAATGGGCGTTTTTTTTGGTTGTTTTTATTAGTTCTGTGCCATGTTGCCACAGAGCGCTGGGTGTGTGAATTAAAAAGGATTTTTAGGGAGGTTAGGTCAAGTGGGAAAGGATTTGATGGGACCTGCTCATAAAGAGCTCAGGGGAGGTTTCTTCTTGGCCTCTGCAGCAGCTTTGCATGTGCCCAAAAGGAGGATGCTCCTGCTCATTCCTCCTGGCAAGGCCACCTGAGGGGAAGAGCAGGAGCACCCAGGGATGGGGTGGGCAGAGAACCTTTCCTCTTCAAGAGAAGAGCCCATTTTAAATTGTTCTTTGTTGATTCTTGTCTGGGCAGTGCCATTTTGAGGAGCTGGCCAAGCCCACAGCCTGCCCTGGCAGCTTGTGCACAGAGTGCCAGTGTCCAGCCTGCCCAGCAGCCTGGCCATGAAAAATGAGAGCAGTCTGAGGAGCCCTGGGGTGCATATGGGCTCTCCCATCCAAATACTGCAGCCCTTCCAACTGAGCTGCAGGCTTTGGCTTTCAGCCTTCTAAGCCAGTTTGGTTCCTTCAAAACTGAGTGTGTGTCACAGATTACAACAGAGCTATGACTTTGTTGTAAGGGGTTTTTGCCTTCCTGCTGCTCCTTGCAGAGCTGGAACTTGACAGCTCATGGATGGGCTTCTTCTTCATTGCAGACCTGATGATGGGTGGTGCCTGTCTGTAGAATTCACATATTTGGCAGTATTACGAGTCAAGGGTGGCTTTGACATTATGGTAAGATAGATGCACAGAGTTCAAAATACAATTTATCATCTGCTTTAAAAATAGCAGTGATGCACCCTGAGATGTGGGATCCTTGTGCAGGAGGAAATGTGGCAGCAAATGACAGAATGAGAGAACACAGTCTTAACCTGTGCCAAGAGAAATATAGGCTGGATATTAGCAGAAAGTTTTTTTATGGAAAGGGTGATGAAGTTCTGGAATGGCTGCCTGGGGAGGTGGTGGAGTCACCATCCTTGGATGTGTTTAACAAAGCCTGGATGTGGCACTGGGTGCCAGGGTTTGTTTGAGGTGTTGGGGCTGGGTTGGACTCAATGATCTCTAAGGTCTCTTCCAACCTGGTGCTTCTGTGAATTCTGTGAGAAGATTTCCATCCCAAACACATCATGGGTTAGTTGGGAGCCAAAAACCAGAGCCACAGAGTCCAGGCAATCTGGCTGATCCTGGGGGTAAATTCTGCCTGCAGTGTTTGGGCATCTGATATCTGGGTGGGAGTTTTGGATTTTGGGTACCCTGCAGGTACTCAAGACCTCTGCCAGAGTGCTCATGGGTGCCATGGGAACGTTCAGTGCTACCCATGAAACATCTCCCTCTGCAGAGTGGTTTCTTTATTCAGTGTTTCACACTGACCTCGTGTGTCATTTTGTCCACTCTTTGCATTCTTGTGTGGGATTTAATGCTTACTCCTTGGGGAGAGCTTTTGGCCTCTAAACACTTAGGTGGGGAGATGTGTTTCAGAGATTTCCAAAGTGTTGCAGTGTTCAGTGCGCTGTTGGAGAGTTAATTTCTCCTTTTAGTGCTCACCTGGCATTGCTTTGCCTGTTGTGCAGCCTGTGGAAAGCTCTGCAGAGATTTGCATGGGATTTGTTTGACCCTGCCATGTGATGAGCAGGATCAGGTTTTAGTGGTTTTATCAGCCTGTCAGCATGCATCATTTTCTCTCGGGGGAAATGAGTGATCTGCTTGCCTTCCCTGCTTATTTCACATTTGACTTGATGCTCCCACTGTGGTCAAAGATACCCTGAACTCTTTTAATCCTGCTCCTTTGGAGGCAGGGATAAAAGAATGTGCTCTCTGAAGGCATTGCCTCTGCCTGTGGGCTAATTGGGGCCAGGGGTGATTGGAAGTGAGCATCCTTGTAAATGAGCCCTGACCAGGTTTTGCATTTCTCTGTCCCTAGCCTGTCCTTACATTTTAGGGATTTTGATCATCAAGATCAAGTCTGAGGCACCAGATCTCAGTCAGAGCTGTGCTTAAAGCAACTCCTTTTATCTCTCTAAAGCAAACTCTCCTAATTGTGAGCAGGTAAGGAGGATTAACACTAGTTAGCAATTTGTCTCTTGCTCTTTAATACGCTTGTAGCCCCGTGGGGACAGACAGTGCCTGCAGTGCCTCACAGGAGGCAAAGAGCTGGACAAGCAAGGCAGCTGGAGGGCTCCAGTGGGCCTTAGGCAAGAAATAAATCCCTGCCTTTTGCTCTGCTATTCACTCAGGCTTCCCTCTGGCTTGGTAGCTCGGAAATCTCCTGTTCCAGCGGCCCTGCAGCAGTTCTGCAGACAACTGTTGAAAGCCACATGCAAACAGGAGGCAGAACTGCTCTGTTTTGTCAGAAATTCGTCCTTGAACGCTTCCTGCATCTGTGATGCACCTGGGGGAATGAGTTTCATATTTCCCACTGCAGTTTTGTCAAATTTGCTTTGTATGAACTGCTTGGAGACCCAAATGGAAGACGTGGCCTTGTCAGGCACCTTGCTTTGTGATTTGTGCTTGTTCCAGACTCAAGTCAGTGAGGAAAAACAATAGCATGAAAACACCCCACCTGAGTTAAAGCATTTGAAAAGGTGGGATTGAAGGGTGTCTGCCGCACAGTGCCATCCTGCCACATGCTGGGGACTTGCAAGGCCACTGGAGGGTTTCTCAGGCATTGCCTTGTGCGACCCTTTGGAGGCAGAACACGATGCAGGGAAAGCATTCTCACCAAAAATCTCGGGAACTTCACTGAATAAAAAGCTTTAATCAAGACTGAAGAGGACTTCAGTGCTTCTGAAACACTTCTGTAGTGCTTGGGTGAGTGGGGATAGACTGATAGAAAGAAAGCCTAAGGTTTTTTTTTTTTTCTCCCTTGCACACAGACACTGGCAAAATCAATAGTTTCATCTTTGCTGTAATTCAGGTGACAGTGTGCATAGTCACAATCAAAACACTTCACATGAAAAACTGCCACTGTTAATAGGAGCTTTTTAAACAGAGCAATTGGCAGCTACCTGCTTGGCTTGAATGAATTTATTAGAATAAATTAACCATTTCTCTTTGTTTCCTCTACTCCAGTGTCGCAGGTTTACACACAGCCTCCTACGCCTTCCTGTGTATTTAAGGTGCATAAAACAAATGTGTAGAATCTCCCGCAATTCCTGGCAGCTTCAGCAATTAGTTGCAATTTACTGGCAAAGAAGAGGCAACTTTGCTGTTTTCCTAGTCAGAATTGAGTTTGCTGCACTGTGTAATGGCACACAGAAGGGGCATCCCTCAGAAGCAATGACTGTCTGGGGACCCCTCATTGCTTGGATGTCCACTGGTGCTGCCAATCCACTGTGCTTTAGCTGTGAGAGGTAGGAACCCTGCAGTGGGCCAAAGAATCCATGGAGACTTGCAAAAGGAGTTTTTGGGCCAGGCAGGATGCATTGGGTTACCCATAAGAAAGGCAAATTTTGTGCTGGTTATGTCCTGCTGCTGGGAGGGGATGTGAATTGGTGGGGTTTTTGCAGTGCACTCTACCAAGTGATACTCCAGGTTTTAGATTTTATATTTCTCAGATTCTGTGCTGCTTTAGTGTGTGGGTCTGAGCTTCACATTAGGAGATGATGAGCTCTCTTCACAGAGCAGGGAGACAAAACAATTCCTTCTCTAGCTGGGAACCAAGGAGAACCAATCCAAATTTCAACCCAAGACCATAAATAACAGTGGACTGAAGAGAGAAAAACAAGAAGGATGGGACTTCATAACCTAGAGCTGTAATTGGACAATTAAGTCCAATATGCAAATGGACCAGAACTTACAAAAGTGAGAGACCCCATGACCAGTTGTCCATTCTGTGGCCATTTTGGTTCACCTTGGGTGCAGCCCTGGCTGAGCTCCTGTGCTGCCCAAGGTGGATCCATGGAGCCTTTTAATAAATCCCTGCTTTATTCTTTAACTCTGTCTGGCCTCTGCTCTAGGTCAGCCTTCTCAAGGCATCACAGGTGTAAGAAGCCACACTGTTAATTTAGGAGAAAACTGCTTCTGTTTAGTTTTCCTTCACCTTTAGAAATCTTGTTGGTGTGTTTTGGTTTTGTGGTTTCTTTTTTTTTTTTTTTTTTCCCCTCAATGCACTTCAACTTTCCTGACCTCTTTTCAGACAATTTCAGTATTTTCTGTTTCCTCCATAGAGCCTTGGTTTCTTGCATAGCAGTGGCTGGGCAGCAAGAATGCTTGAACAGCTGCCAGGAAAGTTCAACAACATTCAAAAGCAGCACAGAAGGAATTATTATGGATTCTGGGTGCTTCATTCCACTGTTTTCAGTACTGCTTGATCCTCTTGCTCTGCCATGTGTTTTGGGAGACCCTGTTCTAGCTAAGATATGATGGGATGGTGCAGGAGACTGCAAACAGAACTTTAGACAGCTCAGGTGGACTGGAGTGGATTGAAGGAAGAACAGCCAACCAACAGTAATGATCATGAACCAGCAATTAAGTTGTCTTGGTTCACTGTTGTGGGCCAGTGCTTTTTCAGATGTCAGAACAGGATCTGGGCAGCTAAAACCTCAGGTTGGATCACTGTGATAATTTTTCCTCCCTTTGTGCTGTCAGCTTTCATTTCAGGCTGTGTCATGTTGAGACAGGCAGGATGCCTTATGGAAATCCCTCTCCATGTGCCTTGTTAGTGTCATTTACAGACTGGGATTGTTTTTGGAGGCATCTTCTTAATACACCCTGTAGCACAAGATGTTTGGTCCCTTGAGCACCCAGCACCCTTCTCTGGTGCTTTTCTGGGCTGTCCACATGAGCATTCTGGGCTTCACCTGCATCACTGGACAATGTATTGAGCTGTTCACCTGTCTGGTTCCCCATCACAGTGGATGTTTTTGGGAGGTACAACTTGCTGCTGCCTTTTCTGCTGTGGGTGGTGAAGCCCTCCAGAGGGTGAGTGGAGCAGGAATGTGGCTGGCTCTGAGTGTAGAATCTTTGGGACACTCTACTGCCCTAAATAATGTCAGCATAGGGATTGTGCTTCTTGGTGCTTCACCCCTTGAAGCTATGGTTGCTTCTCATAAAAGAAATTGAAGTTCTCCCTGCATTGGTGAAATGTGCACCAATTCCAGCCAATGGTGGGCAATTAGTCTGAATCCAGCAGAAGCTCTGCTGGCACAAATTGGCAGCTTAGCTTTGATTCCTCTGGTTCTGGTGCCACAGCTACAATTGGGTCAAGCACTTCAGCAAGGGATGCACTTGCACTGCCTAGTTCCCCCTGGCACAGCCCCTGTGCCATGTCCAGGGTGGCAGAGAGCAGCTGGGGGCTGCCAAGCCCAGGCAGGGCAGGGGCTGCAGGTGGCACTGACCGGACCTGCCCCGTGTGAATTGGGTTTTATGACAGCCCCAGAAGCAGGAGGGAGAGGATGCAACACCTGCCCAGTGTTTTTCATCTTCTCATGTGAGATGGCACTGATGATGTGGAGAGGGTACCCGCCTTGCTTTAGGGCTGTTCTTCTCTGTAATTTGAGCCCATTCCCCGTTCTGAGAACTGCCTGGGTTCAAGTGTGAGAGCAGCACAAATTGTTTCCATTTTTCCTGATGGGGGAACTGTGAGACAGAGCAGTGTTTGACCTCCCACATCACATTGCTGACATTTGGCACAGCTGAGTATTTTGAGCACAGATTTCTTGAATGTCAGGCCAGTGCCCTATAAACACAGGTTGCCTTTTGTTGTTTGCTGGGCACAACTGTGTGGGAGAAGCAATAAAGGCGCTCTGTAGGCAGGGCACTGAGGAATGCTGCTCCATTTGCATATGAAAACATTTATCCTAACACTCAGAGCTGACACTGAGGGGTTTCCATGGGCCCCGGAGTCTGGCAGAAAGAGGGTCACACCACCCTCTTCAAATGAACTGCTTTAAGTTTAATTAAGTCCACCACCTCCTGGGAAGTTGCAAGCTCCCAAATTTCTTAATTGCCTACTGTGCAAGTGAAGCTCGATTGTGATGCAGGGCTTGGAGATTTTCCCTTTCCGTCCTGCCTGTAAACAGCAGCAGCAGCAAGGAGTGTGTGGAGCAGTTGATGCAGGGGCAGTGATGGATGAGCAGAAGTGAGGTGGCAGATCGGCTGTGTGTGCTTTTTGGGTGTCTGGGAAGGAGGCACAGGGGCTCTGCCTGCTCCACCATCTGGATGAGGCTCTGGGAGGTGCTGGGCTTCACGTGAGAGCAGGAGGAAGAGGAGGGTGCTTTGCACTCGCCGCAGATCAGAGCTGACACTCGGATGCGTTCAGGGTGCCATCTACCCTGTCTAAATATTTATTTCTTGTGCTGTGCTCAGTCTAATGCAATCAGACCACAGTGTGGAGGGCTGCCATATCCTCTTAGCTCGGGATTTGTCTTGCAGGGAGAGGCTCTGCTGCCCCCAAAGCATGCATGCATATTGCAGGGGGGAAGGAGGAAGGCTGGAGCACCAGCTCCGTTCCAGCAGCCCGGCCTTGCCTGCTGTCACCCACATCCCACAGCACTTGCTCCATGCTCCCTGCGCTTCCTTGGGCTTTGTCACCTAACCCGGGTGCTGTCAGCCTGATTCCCTTCCATTTCAAAGGGAAAGAGCCTCACCCCCTTTTCATTCCCTTATCATATGGAAGATAAACGAGCCAGGTTGGTTCTCTCTTGAAATATGAACATGTGAATGGAGTTGTGCTGCTGTTAGATTTACCATTTCCACTGAACAATCATATTGCCTTCTGCATGTTTGCCAGACACTCCCCCCAGCTGAAGAGCAGCCTCAGAACCTGTCTGCTGAGCAGAAATGTTCAGTTTGAGCGTGCTAAACCTAAGTTAAATTATCCATTGTGTATGCACAGTGAGGGGGGGATAATTTAGGAAAAGTTTGGCTGTTTTTTTTTTTTAAATCACATGAGTGCTTTGGACCTGGGCAAGATCCATTCCAACAGCCTGCCCTTGCCTGCTGTCACATCCCACAGCCCTTGCTCTATGCTCCCTGCACTACCTTGAGCTTTGTCACTTAGCCCAGTTGGTGTGAGCCTGATTCCCTTTTCGTTAGGGGGAAGATAAACCAGCCATAAATCTCTTGAAATATAAAAATGTGAATGGACTTGTGCTGGTGTTTTTTTGTTTTACCATTTCCACTGTGATGCCCTGTGCCTGTTTGCCAGACACTCCTCCAGCTGAAGGTTGTGTGCTGTGGCAATGCCACCCTCAGAACCCCTCTGCTGAGCAGAAATGTTCAGTTTGAGCCTGCTAACCCTAAGTTAAATCATCCATTGTGTGTGCACACAATGAGGGGTGGACAACTTAGGAAAAGTTTGGTTGTTTTTTTTAAAAATCACCGGAGTCCCTTGGGCCTGGGCAAGATGCAGAGTTGAATTTTTTGAGCATCACACCCCCACTGAAGCCTGTTATCATCAGTCCTGCAGTACCTGTGCCCTTGGTCTGCAGAGCTCTGAGACTTGTACAGAACTTGTCCACTCATTGCATAAACACACATTGAATAAAGAGAGTGTTTTACTTGAATTAATGCTTATTCTGCTCACCTCATAAGTGAATGTGGTAGTTTCGTTTGGTTCTTTGTTCTTGCAGACTTAGTAATTTTTTTTTTAAAGAGAATGGTTAACTTGGACTCACCACCCCATTGTGTCTGCAGTTCAGGCTAAAACTGTTTCAGATCAATACCATGGAGAGCAATTTTTCAAGCTTCTCAGTGTGGATGAGCTAAGTCATCAAGGGCTGCTCTTGTAGCTCAGTGTGTTACAGCAGCATGTGGAGGGGAGAAACTGAAATACAGTTGAGGAGTGGCTTGACCCCCATGGAAGGAATGCACTGTTAACTAGTCTGATTTTTTTAAAGTGAAATTTACCTAATTTT
This sequence comes from Ammodramus savannarum pratensis, assembly GCA_020466415.1. Taxonomy (NCBI): domain Eukaryota; kingdom Metazoa; phylum Chordata; class Aves; order Passeriformes; family Passerellidae; genus Ammodramus; species Ammodramus savannarum. The sequence continues at coordinate 3,472,185 of JAHXMQ010012342.1, read as the reverse complement.
GGCTTTACCCATTCTTAGACCTATTATAGGCATTTGATTTAATACATTTAAAGCAACAATGGTGGATAAGAGATGCTCTCCAGCTTGATAAAGGAATTACAGGAGCAATCCCTGAAAAAATTGTTTTGTGTATGTGCACTTGTAAATCAATTTTCATGATCTTGTTTAATGTGTGTATGGCTGCATATGTCCACTGTGGGATTTATAGTATTTACTGACTGAGCTGAGCGTCCTTTTAAGTTGTTCTCACAATTTAGTGCCAGATAAATAAAAATGCTTGTGATTTCCAGGCACCATCAGCTGAGTGAGAGCTGGTGAGCCCAGCAAAGAGCACAGAGGGTGTCAGCTGTGGACCTGGTGTGTGTTTTGGTAAGGTGTATGAGCCCATGATGAGGGGCAATGGGTGAGAGGCTGTCCCCCTTTCAGCCAGCCATTCCCAGGGAACATTTTTGAGATGCCATGTTGTGGGTTTTTTTCTTGTCTGAGAGGATAATTTTGTTTTTAAAACAACAGCATAAGGGTTGGTGGTGTGTGTCAGGCAGGGACAAGCATCTGGAGGGACTCAGACCCAGAGGTGCAGCAGCAGGACAGGCTTGACAAGCTCTGAGGGGACCTTGCTTCCTCATCCTCTGATGAGAATGAGGGTAGGAGACAGTGGGAGCAATAGTAACACTTAATTAAAAGGTACACCACCGTCCCCTGTGTATATTTGCAACTGTGTATAATGTAATTAACATTACTTTAAAGATGCATGGAAAAATACATGCTCCTCTGGGGACTCGGTAAGCAGCTAAAGGACTCTGTGTGCAATGCCACCTCCTTTCTGAAGGCAGCTAAATGGAAAATCAGTGCTGGAGCAGAGCAGCAGGGCTCATTAGGCTGTACAGTTGCATTACAAAGTGGGTTGTGTTTGAGCTGGGGAGCAGTCTGTGTTCCTCTCCATGTCCTGGATGGTGTCCCATGACCAAGGTGCCAGCCCCATTCCAAGGGACCCACAGCAACCCCTTCATCCTGCCTTTCCAGTGGCTCTAGGATGGCACGGAGAGATGCTCCAGCTCCTGAAATTGTCAAAAGATTGCACAGGAAACTTGCTGGATGCTCTCCCTCATCCTCAGCAGATAAATTAGAACACAGGGTGAAAGCGAAAGAGAGCAATGGGGCTGCAGGAGAAGCAGGGGAGACTTGCATGCTGCTGCTGCATGGGGTCAGGCTCTCACTGTGCTGTCAACCTTCAGATGTGTTGGTGGAAAAAATACAGCAGTGGTAGACAAGGTCTTCTGTGCTGCCTTTGTGGCTGAAAATTTACTGTATTTCTTCTTTAAAAGTTCTTACAGAAGCCCTGACCCTGCCACCCCCCAGCAAACAAACTTTGATGCTGGTGTGGTTTGTAACTAGAGCCTTTGGTACAGCTCCCAAAAAAAAGGTGCTCTGCTTAAATGCAGGTGTTTTACCACTCAAATATCTTTCTACTATCTTTGCTTAGTTTGCCTCTCAGAGACTGTTTGTAATTCTTCATTTGCTTTGTATGAGGAATACTAAAAAAAAGGTGTTATTCCTAGCTCTGTGTGAGATTGCCCTGTTTATGAAATCACACCAGCTTGAGACACAATTACCACAAATAATTGCCAAGAATTCTTGCTCTAAAAACAAAATCTTCCAGTTATTGTTGGCAGTGCTTTTCACAAATGAGGGCTGGCTATTTAAGCCTGAATATTATGGTTTTGTGCTCGGTTATCAGGCATTGAGAGTGTGAACTCCAGTAAGATGAAATCCCTAAGTGGCATTTTTTTTAATTGAAGGAATGAGAGCAGCAACTTTTTTGGTCCTTCAGGTGATGGGGACGAAGAATTTGGCAGTCATTTCATTATCATTTATATCATCTCAGAGAGGTGAACAAAAAACCCAAACCCACACAGCCAGAAAAACCCTGTCCTTTCTGGCAAAGAAAACTTTAGAAAATGGGATTCTGTGGCAGGAAACCTTGTTTAGGTTATTTTCCAGCTACACCTGATGTTGCTGTGCTGTGGATGCCTTGTCCCTTTGCTGTGTGGTGGGTGACAAAACAGCCCCCCTGTGCCCCTGAGAAGGATTAACTCTGCTTATCACATGGCAGAGTTGCTTTTGATTCCTTCAGTGTTTTGATTCCTTCTCTTCAAAATCCTAATTTCACCTATAAACGGACACGTCTCAGATTTTTATCCAAATAAGAAGTAAATGGCTAAAGGCAAAAAAAGAAATTTTGGGAATTGTTTTGGAAGGAAATTCTCAGGTTCTGCTGGAAGGCATAGACACATTCCTCCTTCATCAAAACAGATAGCAGGGCTGCAGGGAGGGGTGAGGGATAAGAAATGGAAACTGGAAAAAGCTTTTCATTCCACCTGCTCCTTTGAGAGACAAGGGACACAGGAGAATGATGCCACTAATCATTGGTGCTGTGGGGTCCTGCCTGTCAAACCCATCTGCTCAGAGGAAAAGCTGCCATGAGCTGAGAATTTGGTGCTGAGCCCTTGCTCTTTGCAGGGGTTGGACATATCCTGTGATAGGATGGAAATGGGCAGGTTCAGGGGGGCTCTGCTGGGTGCTGCCCTTGCTCTGGGGAGCTCAGCAAAGGGCTGGGTAATGCTGCTCTGTGCTCCTGCAGGGGTTTCTGGCAATTCTGCCTTGCACTCAGCTGCTGCAGGAGTTCATGGCTTTTATCTCAATAGCATTTTGTTACTGTTTACCCCAAGGACTGGTGGATGCTTTTATTTTTTAGATATGGGTGCTGGTGGGGTTGTTTTCCCCACCACTTCCTTCCCTCAGGAAAGCCTTTCAGTGTGTCAAAATGGTAAAACCAAGGTGGACCATCTCCCTTGGAAGGGAATCTGCCCTGAGCTGGTATTGATGAGAGAAGTGGCCACTGGAAATGTAGAATTTTAGAAGGAATGCTGATGGAAATCAAGAGATTGGGAGAAGCACTGCCTGCCACAGGTGCTTGGGTTGCATTGCTATGTGCTGCAGCTTCTGTCTCCTAGAAAAAGTGGCAAGTTTTGGTCCTGCCAGTGCAGGAGCAGAGCTGACATGGTCATTTCATGGTCAGAAAAGCTCCTCACTGTGCAAGGAAAGGTTTGGATGCTATAATGATAAAAGTTTCTCTAACTTTAAGCAACCATGAAGCAGAATAGTTGCTTTTGTATTTTAAATTTATTTCCAAGATACAATGTATGAACTCTCTTTTTTTTAACTGTGCAAAATCGTTGTGTAATCTGTGACTTTGCCATACCAAAGCATCCAGTCTAATATTCAAATACTGAGTATCTGAAGATTCCCCTAATTCCAGTTTTATTTCCTTTCAAAATCGATGTTGTGGAGTTCTGCATTCCTGAAAGCCAAACTCCAGAATTGCTGTGATTTATGGGAATTTCAGCTTTGATAAAAAGCAAGTTGCAGAACGTAAGCATTAAATGAATAAAACCAAGGAAAACTCTGAATATATATATATATATATATAAAATATGTATATGTATATAAAATATGTATACACACAGAGATAGATATCTTGTGTGCATATGTGTATAACACAGATGATTCTGAGGAAGTCCATTCCGTGGTGATGCTGATGTGGTTAAATTAAAAGCTTTAAAAATGTCACATTTAAAATGCAGCGTCTCCACTTTAGGAAATATATTATTTTGGATGCCTACAGATGTTTCACTGAGTGCAATTCCAGGTCAGAAGTTCTTTTCCTCTCACAAATGCAGCACAGAGATGTAGCAGGATGTCCTTAAAAAAAACCAATTCATTTGTGGAGAATAACTAAGTGAATTTACTGCAGGGAAAGCATTGCTTAGTGACAGAAATATGGCAGAGCCCTGGACGTGTGCTTTTGGTTACTGAGGTAATTGAGAAAATTAAAGGATGATTCTCTTTGGCATGAAGTGGGAGCCTCATGCAGCCTTCTTGGAATTCCCTGGCAGGGGAAGGAGCTGGGGGTTCTGCAGGGCTGGACTCAGAATGTTTGGGTTTTTTTTTTAATGGGTTGTTCTCACTGGAGTTGTTCTGTTTGAAACTGGAGAATCAGTTAAGGAGTAATTTATTAACTGGGCAGTTTTCTCCATGTTTAAAAGCTTGCTGTATGCCTGTGCACGTCTGGCTCCTGCCAGCTCCCAGGCACTTGTGCATCTTAAAGCATGTGAGCAGCTCCCAGGACTCAAGGGCATTGCTCACGTGCTTTGGGAGCTTACAGGACTGAGAGCTCCAAGAAAACCTAAATCTGAGGCTGACTCATCTGCCAGAGATCCTGTTACACTTAGGAGGTGCTTTAGGTGAACTTTCTTGCAGGATGAGGCTCTAAAAAGTAGAAGGAAAAAGCCAAAGTGGTGTGCTCAAAAAGCAGTATTAGATTTGGGATAGCTCCCACCTTGGAGCTCCCTGATCTTATTGTGAGCTGAATCTTCAGCCTTGTTATGTCTGTGATCCTAAGGACTGTGAATCAGTAGCCATTTCTGGAAATGCTGACTAAAAGAAAAAGAAAAAAAATGCCAGGAATAAAGGGAGCAAAAGCTAGCATGAGTGAATAGTTTTATTCAGAGATTGAAGTAGGTGATGGACAGTTATTTTCATGTAAGCTGCTCATCAGTGTGATGGCATGACTGGTGTGGCATGGCCTTTAGCTGGCAGGGAACCACTGGGTCTCACTTGTTTTTTGCTTAGGGCAGTGTAAAAGGATAAGATTTGGGATAACTCCCATTTTTAGGACCCCACCTTGGAGCTCCCTGATGTTACTGTGAGCTGAATCTTCAGCCTTGTTGATGTTATGGTCTTAGGGACTGTGAGCCAGTAGCCATGTCTGAAAATGCTGGCTGAAAGAAAAAGGAGATGGGGAAGAAAAAGAAAAAAATGCCAGGAATAAAGAGAGTGAATAGGAAAAATGCCAGGAATAAAGAGCTAGCATGAGTGAATGGTTTTATTCAGAAATTGCAATAAGTGATGGACAGTTATCCCTGTTTTCAGATAAGCTGCTCATCAGTGTGATGACATGACTGGTGTGGCATGGCCTTTAGCTGGCAGGGAGCCACTGGGTCTCACTTGTTTTTTGCTTAGGCAGGGCATTGTCAAAGGACACAGTGGCTCCTCACTGTAAATCTCACTGCTATTTATGCTGCACCAGCGTGCTTGAGTCCAGGCAGACTCATCTTTCATGAGGATTTTTTTATCCACTGACCAATAATCCATAGGGTTTGAGCATGGTCTCTTCCCTCTCTAGTCAACATCAAAAGAAGATCCCAGCATGCTGAATAGGGATTTTTCTCTCTGCTGCTGTGGCTGGGGGTGTAAAGCAGAGCACAGTTCAAAGATCTGCGTTGCTGAAATTGCCTTGTAATGCTTTATTCATATCTTTGATACTGCCTGACAGAAGGCAAATTTATTCATTCTGTTGCCTGGCTCTGATAGAGAGCTTAAGTCCTAGAGTAAGTAAGATAAGTAGTTTGCAGAGATGCTGTTTAAAGCCTTTACCTGTTTTTAGGGTTGCAGGAGGACAGGGAGGGCAACAGAAGTCACCCTTTGGAGATCACCCAGCTCCAGGGCAGCCCCAGCACCAGAGTGGGTGACTTAGGCTGCTCCAAGGAGCGTCACTGCATGCAGGGATGGGGCCCTTCTTCTTGTTGGAAAATAATTGGAGGCAGCTGGTTACTTCCTTCCTAGCACAGGGAGCCCCAAAAACACCCCAGTGCCTCTGGTGGCCCTCTGGCCCTGCTGTGGGCCACAGCTCCTCTGGCCACTGCATGGTGTTAGCCTGCACCCCGAGGCTGGAACTGGCCCTTGGCTTCTGATAGAGTCCACCCAGTGTTCCCCAGGTGTTTCTTGCAATTCTCAGTTTTACAGTTTGGGTTTTTTTGTTGAGTAAGTGATGTGACACATAGAGCTTGTGATGTCTCCTCTGTGTGAGGTTTTATGGTGGATCAGGAATGGAAGAAAGCAGATCTAAGCCCTTGGCTTCTCAGACCTCACTTGGCTTCTGGTTGAGTCCATCCACAGGTTTATCAGGGTGGCCTCTAGTGCTGAGTTTCAGCTTTTCCTGAAGTTGTCACCTGCCATGATATGCAGAGGACATGGTGATGCTGATGATGGTGCCATTTCCTCCTTGTCCTTCCTACATATGGATGTCAGGAGGATGGATGGGTCACTCACCCAGTGCTCTCCCTTCCCTAGGGATGGGGAGAGCACCAGTCCTTCCCAGATATCAGGAACCTCCCCTGATCCCCAGTTTTTCCCAGGTGTTTTTCCAATTTTCAGTTTCACAGTTTGGTTTTTTTTTGTTGAGTAAGCGATGTGACACACGCACAGAGGAGATATTACAAGCTGTAAGGTTTTATGGTGTATCAGGGATGGAAGAAAGCAGATCTCGCTGTTGGCAGCAAGTATTAAAAATGAAGCAGGTTTTAGAAAGGATTATTTCTGCCTTTTTATTGGGAGAAATAATCTCTCTTTTAAAGTTAGTTACTAATATGCCCCATGACTATACATTTATCTCTACCCCTAATAAAGGATTTTATCATTAATACACATGAATTTTCACTTACATTATAATCCAATCAGAGGCAAATCTCCCCCTTTAAATGCAAAGTGTGCAGCAGAACAGGGACTCTGGGATAATTTTTTGAGTAAGGTGGCTCAAACACAGCAGAGTGACTTTAATTTTCACTATGCTCTTTGGTGCAGCACAAGTTGGCTTTTGCTGTTTAATTTGTTTTTTCATATGGGCATTGTGGAGGGGTGGAAAAAACTGATTACATTGGGCAAACTTGGAGGCTGAAGGGTTTGCTGGGTGTGGGGAAGGAGCTGATGGAGGAGCAGTGAGAACATGGAAAGCAGGCAGAGCACAGCTGAACCAGGCTTGTGGAGAGGAGAGTGCTCACTTGTCCTTGATTTGGCTTTTCTTTCCCCTTTTCCTTCCATCAGAAACCAGTACTCAGTTTGCCAGCCTTATTTTTACTTACACTCAGCTGAGTTTTGGGTTTTCTTTCAATAAATGCCAAATGATTCTGAAGCGCACTTGGGCAATTTCAGAGTGGTATTTTTTCCCTCAATGTGACTCTGTTTCTCCCCAGTGTTACAAATTTTAGCAAGTCAGTAAAATAACTCCAGGATCCACTTAATGACCCAACAGCCTGAAACTCCCTTTTCCTTTTCCTTTTCCTTTTCCTTTTCCTTTTCCT
>JAHXMQ010012342.1:3450038-3464886 GCA_020466415.1 Ammodramus savannarum pratensis | reverse complement strand
CATCCATCCATCCATCCATCCATCCCTCCCACCCTCCATCCCTCCCACCTCTCTCCATGGTCATTGCCTCTCCTACCACTGCTGTTTAATTGGCATTAAATCCCCCTCCATCCATGGATCCATCCATCATTCCATGGATCCCTCCATCCATCCCACCTCTCTCCATGGTCATTGCCTCTCCTACCACCGCTGTTTAATTGATGCCTCAGAGTTCCATGCTGAGACTCTGCCAGCAAAATTTGGATCTCATTTTGCCACATCTTTTTCTTATTATTCCTTGGGCAGAGGATAGCACTTGGGGTGTCTGTTCCCCCCAGTTTTTGTGGCTTCTTGTGCTGAGCTGTTTTGGATTTGTTTATACCTTGGCTTTATCAAGTGCCTTGTCATGGTGTAGGACTGGTGTTGCTCAGGTCTTTGAGAACCCCAATGCAGTATGGGCTGCTCAGGGTGAATATTTGGGTGTCCCATTTGTTTCTTGCATTTAGGGTGTGCCTTAAAGCCTCTGGTGCCCAAAGAGGGCATTGGGATGCAAAGCAAACCTTGCCCATAAGCACTCAACTCTTCCTGCAGCTCCTCTCGAGGTGCCTGGAGAAGGATGGGGATTGGAGGTCTCCATTCCTACAGAACCACTTGGGAAGGCAAAACAAACCTAAATCTCCTGCTAAATCACAAAGTGGCCCCAGTGCCACAGAAACTCCAGGCAGGGATTAGAATTAGGGATTTACCAGGTCACCTAACACACACTCCTCCTTTTAAATTGCTTGTGCCAGGCTGGTGCCTCCTGGTTTGCAGCATTCAGAAAGGTCCTGTGGTGATGGACACTGAGCCAAGAGGTGAGCTGGGCTGAGCTCTAGTGCTGTTTCACATAATAGGGTCAAAATTGCACGTGGGGAGAGCATTTAGAAGGAGGTAAAAATAAACCCGCTAAATATTTGGATAAACCTGTAGCTGCTCAAAATGCTGATGGCTTGATTATTTGTCTTTGTCTAGTTAAACGCTGGGTTTTTTTAATCTTTCGCTACCAAATGACTGATCTCAAAGAGGCTTACAGTAAAAAAAAAATACATATTTAATTTGGAAAAAGTCTTGCAGGGAGGAATGTATTTTTGCTGGTTTGCACAATAAAAGAGCAAACCACTTTTCATTCTTGCCTGATTTCAAAGACAGAAAATTGTCATTTTGCCATGAAAGGCTGTTTTTGCTGACACAATTGGTAGTTTAGCTCTGCTTTGATTTCCTATTCTAAATATGTTGCATGATTATAGGGTGCATCCCAAGAAATATTCAGCAATTTTTTTCCTTTTGAATTGCTTAAAAATTAAGATAATGATTATGAACATGGCATAAGTCTATGCAAGATGTATTTTGTTTCCCTCTCCTTGACACTCAGTGTGTGCACTCTTGGGATGATATTTTATTACAGGACAGCAATTCCAGGATGATATTTTGAGTACATCAGTAATGAATTCAAAACTCAGTGTAAGACCAGAGTCTCAGCTGGTCTGAGTCAATGTCATTCCATGGAAATCAGTAAAGCCATGCCAGTTTGTCCAAGATGGAGATGTGCCCTGTGGTTATTTTCTCCATCTGTCCATAGCACAGAGGTGGTGTTGCCACCACAGGTAAAATTTATATGTGTATGAGGAATAGCAGAGGGGCTCAGGCATTTAAAATGGTGAGGGAACTCTTATTTAAAGTATTTAACTCAATTTTAATACCTGCCTCCCAAAACAGGCAGAGGCAGCTAATCATGATCATTCCTAAGAAATTTTGAGATAATCTCATCTATTGATGACTGTGTATTTATTTACCCAGTGGTTTCCCAGCCTTGCCATGGAAAACATCACCCATTTCTGCTTCAGCTGGGAGCTGGTTTGGGACAGGATGAGCCTCTCAGAAGTTTCCCTCAAATCCCCTTTTCAGTAAGCACAGGTTGTGCTGCTCAGCATGGCCACAACCATTTTTTTTAGTATTAAAAAGGTGTTGCTGAAACAGCAGGGACCACTTTGATCTCCCTCCTCTCCTATGACAGAAAGTGGGTACTCTACACATTTTTTGCTTTCCCAGTTTCTCAGTGAATCAGGAATAAGAATAATTTTTACACACGGAAAACATATTTTTCTTAAATCTTATTTGTACAAATGATGAATCTGTTTTGGAGTTTCCACCATTACCCTTGCAAGGGAAGAGAAAACAGGGATGTACATCCAGTAAGGGAGATTGAGAGCCTGGGAAATGCTTTTGGATTAGAACAGGAAATGTAGAGTCAAGGTAGAGGTGCAGCCCCATTGGAAATACCTCTATTACCATGGCATTAAATTAACCTTGAGGTTCCCCAAGTTCATTACATGCAGCTGTTTATATTGCCTTTTTATGGGAGGTTTTATTCAGGGTGAAATCCATAACTGTACTATTTTTACAAGCAAGGAGCCCCTCGTGGTGAGGGTTGGTTTTTTTGCCTACTTATTGATGGCAAATGCTTGAAAATGTGTTGCAGATCGAAAAGGAAAAAAAAATACAGCTTTTGTTTATATGGAGTCACTCTTGCAAATGTCATGTTTGCATATTTTGAAATTAAAAATCAATACACCATTACATATCAAGAAAGAATATTTCACAGCATCTGTTGTAGAAAGGTTATGGATTTCCTCATTAGCAGCTGGCTTGGAATAGAGTGAGAAGGGATGGGGCTGTTGGCAGGGCACTTTGGGAATGAGCTGCTGGGCCTTGGAAAACAAATACCCCTCTGCTTTTGGGAGCTTGGTCACTCTCTGAGTTGGTGCCCTGTGTATCCCTTCTCAGGCCACATCAGAACTGCTTTTTCTTGTTGTACTTTATGTATCAGGTAGAGGATTAGTATTTTTTTCTTGTAAGTAGCTACTGATGCTAATTTTCCAGGACAGAGCTAGAGGAATGAATCGTAAATCCATTAAAAAAAAAAAGGTAAGACAGACAAGGAATGAAAATGATAAAACTCAAAGCCTCTTTCTTTTCTTCTTGTCTTTGTTTAACCAGTCAAGGCAACTTAGTCACAAAAACGTGTTTTGCTTCATGTATTTTGCTTTCACAGAGTTTCCCTGTGTGTCTGTGGCTAGGCTGGTGCAAATCAAATCCTACCTGCAGCTGTTCAGTGTGGTGGATGCAAGGGCACGTTTTTATTAAGAACACACACCAACAGCCCTTTTAGCAGAAAAGCAGGAATAGCTGCTTGCTGGGGAATGAATTATTCTTCTTGAGTCAAAGCCAAGGATAATGTATTGAAGTAAGAATTTCCTTGTTGTTACTAGAATGATGTTTTTTTGGTGATCAGCATGTAAGATTTATGCTATGATTCCCCTATTCATGTCTTTGATTTTTAGGAACACAAATTTTATGCGTGATGTGGCACTAAATACAGATTTGACCAGCCCTAAGTTCCTTATTGAATGAGTGTGTGTGACTAATTCACTGTCTGGGACAGAAGCAAACTGTTCTCTTCATTAATCACAGAGGCTCCTTATTGGCCACCAGTTCCAAGTGATCTCATTTTTGTGCATTTCTTTGAAGTTTCTGGAACGAGCCAATGCACAGAGATATCTGTAGGCTGTGTTGAATTAAATTTGCTGCTGGACAGATAAGTTTGTAGCAGAATATCTTCTAGAACTGATCTGGGGTTGCAGCCTCACCTATCTTCCTTTCCAACCACTGTGTATTTTATCAGCCTTCACCAATTTTATAAACTCCCCCAGGACCAATCTCCTTCTTTTTCTGTCTGTAGGAGATGATTGTGGAGATGAAATGAGAAAAAAGGAAAACCAATTAAATAAAATAGTTGGGCAGTATCTTGACACCCTGGCTTGAAGGTTGAGAACTTGTAGGTTTTAATGTCTTTTATCTCTAAAATTATTCAATGGGACTGTAAGAAAATGTAAGGATTTGAGCGGTTTGTGTTCTTCAGAGCGGTGACACCTCAGCCTGGGGAATTTTTCGCTTGTTTGTTGAGTTTGGCCCTTGCTTTTGGTGCCTGGTCCTTGCGGTGTGGAGATGTGCTGGTAGCCAAAGGAGCAGGAGCATGTCTCCACTGTCCTTTGGAGATGGGATGGCAGTGAAGCCACATCTTTAATCTCTACCAAACTCATCATCCTGCTTTTCTGGGCTGCAGGAGAAGGGAACACAAGTGGTTATTTGCCCAACTCAATCATGTACTTCCTTATCAGGCCTTTCCAACCAATAAATCCCTAAGCTCAGCTGTCATTAACTTTGTGCTTCAGGAAGATTAAAAAGTGTACTTTAAAAAAAACCCCAAACATGAAAGAACAAGCACGCAAATACATTTTAAAAATATATTAAAAAAAAACCAAAGCACCCAACCCCTAAATGGAAAAGGTGAATTACTGCTTTTCTGCTGGAAGACAGTAAAAAGCATGCTCACACAAATGGTATTGTCAACCCCTTGAAGTAAGAGAGTTTGGGAAAATGCAAATGACCATTGCTCAAAAAGCTGCTGGGAAGATGAAGTGACTGCCTGTGCTGGGATAGATGGTCACTGGGTAAAGATCTATTGTGCAGTGAGTCGTGTGGCAATAAAAATAGACAGATAAATGCAGGTCAGCAGAGGAGATAAGACAGGCTATATAATGCCAAGCCACCTTCTGAGGGAATATATAAAACCACGAGAGCCTTTGCAACAGATGACATGAAAACTTACAGCACTGGTGTTTTCCACACAACAGCAGCGCAAATCTTTTTTTTATTAACTAAGTTGAACTTTAAAATTATGTTATGACCAAAAATCAATAAAGAGAAACTGATTTAAGTTCATCCAAGTGTGAAGGGGTTTATTACCAGTGCTACATCACTCTAATGATGTACTCTTAAAAATTTGGTTTTGTGATATATTACATCTATTATTGCTAAAAGGATAAAACTGCAAAGCAACAGTGGACATTAATAAATCAATTTAAAGAAAAATGGGCAGGTAGCCAGGGGAAAACGAAATCCAATTTGCAGTTTTTAAACACTGTGCAATTGTAATGTATGCAAATGACACCCACGCCGAGGCCCTGAGTTTTCAGTTGCTAATGGGATTCTCTCCTTTTGTTTGTTTGGCCTAGGATAATCCTCCTCGGAAGCTGCTCTGTGAGAGTGCACTGATATGTAATATTTCTGCAGTTAATTTTCTCACTTAACCTTCTAGATAGATCCACACTATAAAAACAGCCCACGGGGCTTTGTTGATCAGGTTGCATGAAGCATTTCTCGGGGTTGTTGAAACACAAAACATCTGTCTTCCTGTCTCTGTTTCCATCCCTGTCCTGCTTGTCAGGCTGTGCTGTGCTGAAATGATGCTCTCTTTCTGCTCATTCATACAAGAGTTAAAGTGCAACTGTGCTGGTCTGGTTTTGAACAGTAGCTAGGAAAATATTCAAAAACACACAAAAAAATTTCCTTGTTCTCTCCACCTAATTTATAACCAAAATGGGGTGTATTTTTGGCAAAGCCAAGTTTGAATTCCTGTTGGGAAGCATTCAATGCCCTGTCCCCCGATGCTGCCTGCTTGCAGTCCCTGCTCTTCACCGAGAATTACAAAAGATCCTCTTTGCCCGTGACCTTTCTTATTCTAATGGCATCTGACAGTGAAAAATGCTAGGATTTTCAAAGGAACCCAGGAATTTAATTGGACATCCACCTCTTTAAAACTCCTTCAGCAATCCAGGCTTATTTATTTTTATTAATACGCTCCCAACTCCAGGAGAGAGCAACAGCGCGTCCATGATTACAGAGAATTTGTGAAACGCGGGGATTCAAATGAGGTGCCGGTGAATAAATGTGCTTTTGTCAGCCCTGCTCTAGAAACTCTTCAATCTGAATTTAGTCCAGGGGCTTCTTCATTAGGGCAGAGATGCAGGGGACAAGTGACACCCTGGCAGTGGCAGCGTCAAGCTCGAGGTTATTTCCTAAGGATCAGCACTCCAAACGTGCTGGGATCCTGGAAGGGAGGAGTGAGGTTTCTTCTCTCCTTCCTTCCTTCCTTCCTTCCTTCCTTCCTTCCTTCCTTCCTTCCTTCCTTCCTTCCTTCCTTCCTTCCTTCCTTCCTTCCTTCCTTCCTTCCTTCCTTCCTTCCTTCTCTCCTTCCTTCTCTCCTTCCTTCTCTCCTTCCTTCTCTCCTTCCTTCCTTCTCTTTCTTTCTCTCCTTCCTTCTATTTCTTTCTCTCTTTCCTTCTCTCCTTCCTTTCTTCTCTTTCCTTCTCTCTCTCTTTCCTTCTCTCTCTCTTTCCTTCTCTCTCTCTTTCCTTCTCCCTCTCTCTTTCCCTCTCCCTTTCCTTCTCTTCTCCTCCTTAGAGGAGATGCTTCATCCCAGGTGGTCAGGTCTATCCTGCTCTCTTGTGCACACCCAGCAGAGTTGGAAAAGATGAAGATCTCTAAAAAAATATATGTTTGCTCTTTTTTTAATGCCCTGGTTGCGAGTTCTGTTGAGTGTTTGTGTCTGTATTTCTTACTTGCTGAGTGCTGGCCAATATTGTGAGAGGGCCCAGTGAAATTAAATTTTTAAGAGGTTGGTTGTGGGTGTTTTTAATAGCATGTAGTGCTCAAGGAATGTGTATTCAAATTAGTTTGTGTAGTGTCCTCCAACTGCTCCCTCTAAGCTCAGGGAAAGCTGAATAAAACATAGATGCCTTTGGAAATTGTTTCCAGCACCAAATAGGACTGGGATCTTTGCTTTCTCTCATCTAATCTCAAGCTTGTTAGCAGCCACTTTAACTTCTTGTTAAATCAGTTTTTAATTTCTTATAAACTTGCACATGACTAATGCAAAGTACAGACTCTGGGAATAGGAACGTTAAGATGCTTCTGTATTCAGGAATTGGCTGGAGTGGTGATTTTTGATAGCCAGAGGCTGAGGCTTCCAGCAGTGTGCAGATCACCTTCAGGAGGCTGGAAGGTAAAGGCAAGGCAGCAGTGAGCAGAGACAAGGCACAGCTACTGCAGGAGGATCACTACAGTGATACTTGAGTGCACATCTTTATTAATATTGAAATGTCAATGGTATTTTTAGCCCAGCATTTATTACCCCTTTGAGCAGGGTGCCTAAATGAATCCAAATGTCTTGATAGATGTCTTTCCTTGATGCCTGCCCCAGAATAGTTGAGAACCAAACAATAATTACAATCACTTCTATACAGGCAAGAGAATCATAATCTCGGATCTTGCAATTTTCTTCTGTCTTTAGCTATCATACAAGTCTGTCATTCTTGCAAGTTTTAATTTCTGGCATCTGCTTGGCAGGGGTAAAATTAGCTTAATTGCTGTTAGATTTTTCAGGAAGTCTTCCAAGCGTTACTCCAGCAGACAAATTGTGTTTGCCTCTCCACAAACAGAAGCAAGTGCTAGTACGTGTCCCAGAATGTATCACAGCCACTCACCACGGGTTTCACAGCAGCCCTCACAGCCAGGGCACTGACAGCAGGCACAAAACTTCCTTGGGAGCAGTGATCTGCCATGGTTTTGGAGTCATGGGAGATGTTTGAATGGGTTGATGATGTTGCAGTGTTGTGAGGGGTCCCCAGGACAAGGTGAGACGTGAGAATTGACTCCAAGTTCTCAGAAGGCTGATTTATTATTTTATTATATGATATTATATTAAAAGGCTATACTAAAGAAAGAGAAAGGAGATTTCCAGAATGCTGGAAAAGAATGATAATAAAAACTTGTGACTGACCAGAGTCCCGACACAGCTGGACTCAGATTGGTTATTAATTAAAAACAATTCGCATGGAATCAAAGGTTGGCTTGTTGGTAGCAACCTCCAAACTACATTCTAAGCAATCAGATAATTATTTTTTACATTTCTTCTCTGAGGTTTCTCAGCTCCTCAGGAGAAGGGATTTTTCAGAGAATATCATGGTGCCAGGATGACACCACAGGTGATCTAAGAGCTCACTCCCCACTGTGTTTTCTATCAAAACTTGTCCTGTGAAACACTGGAGTGCACCTTGCAGGCAAGGATGAAGGATGAACATGGACCCAGTCTTTCCCAAACCTTTGGGATTCTGAAACCTCTCAGGGACCCACTAGTGAGTGCAAAGAGCACAATGAATGTGTCCATTCAGGAAGAGGCAAAAATCCACCCATCTACAAGAAATTAGAACAAATATCTATTAACTTCACACAAGTTAACCTTTTGTGAGGTGCAACAATTGTTGCTATTTCAGTTCAAATTACTAACATGGGTGATAGTTTCAAAAATGGGATCTGAGTCCCCAAATTGTGGCTGTGGTCTTGGGCATGGGATAATTGAGCAAGTAATACTTCCTCAATATTGAGAATAATTAAGGATGTTGCCACGTGCAGGATTATTTGTGTGCTGCCAATTCTACCTGCTCTGGGAGGATTTAATAAGACAAAGAATATAATATTCAAGCCTAATCTATTTTTTTTTTTAACACTGAGGGAAAAATAGATGTAATAGAGCATGAGGAAGTAATTTTATTGAACTTGCAGTTTCTGTTTGCCTCTTGTTGTGGCTGGATTGTTTATCCACAAAGGATTAATTTGTTACTCTTTTTTAATGATGGAAATCTTTTGGTCATGAGTCTATTTAACAAAGTGTAATAAAAATAAAACCTGTGTCATCCAGTAGCATAGACAGGGCTTCAGTATTTTCTTATTTCTCATAATCTAGGGATTCAGCTTTGGGAAAACACAGTTGAGCTGGGGAGAGTAAGACTTCTGTAATCTCTCCTAAATCTCAGCCTTTCCACTTCTTTCAGTGCATCCACAGTCATGAGCTGTGTGCATTTGCAACTGATTGATACATTAACTTTCATTTAGTGTTTTGTAAATGCTGCTGCTGCACAGTTTGTACCAATGTCCTGCAGATGTATTTCAGGCATTGATTGAGCTTTTTCAGGTTTGTGCACGGTGTTTCTTGTGCTGTGTTTCTTTCAAGCAAGTTGTGTGATGCTGTCTGTCCAGCTGCACTCACCAGAGAGCAAAATATGATGTGCCCCTCTCCTGATCCACAAGATTTTTAACTTCTTCTAAGAGATATGTGTGAAACCTTCATTTCAGTGAAAAAAGGAAGGATTTCTGGTGTCCTGAATGAGGCTACTCTTCATGCCATCTTAAAAAAAATCCGCATTCCAAGGAATTCAAGTGATTTTAGAGAATCTGTTAGGTTAATGCTTACTTCATCAGTCCTTTCCCTATAAGGCTCTCATTATAGAGAGCCTCTAAAATGGATGATAAAAGGCAAGTATAAAAAAAGGTGAGATAATTACCTGGAGCAAGCAAGGAGGAGAGTTGCTCTGCATTATGCAGGACTCCTACTTGATAAAGACTTTACTTTTGTGTGTTTGTTTCTGCAAGGGCATATTGAGTGAGAATTAGATGGAGCCAGTTTGGCTGGATTTATATTGGCAGGAGATAACAACAGTAGATGAGAAACATGCTTGTCTGGGCCAGAAACCTGGTGTTGCAGAGAACAGGCCAACAATATTCACTGATGTCCAGTTTTCTTGGCATGAGCTGGTGCAGTTCTTTCTTTTGAGGTACCTTCTGCTTCCCCTGGTAATTTAGCATGATTGCATAATGATAGCAATTGAGTGTTAACAGACCCTTAAGTTCAAAGTCATTAGCTGCAATGAACTCGAGATGGAGTCAAGATTTATTTAATCTGCATTCTGCCAAAACTAGGAGGTAAAACCTAACATCAGTCAAATAAAGCATTGCCACTTGTCAGATTAAAAACCCCCTGGTTCTGGTTGGTGGGTTAAACTGGGCTGCTGATTTGGTCACTTCTGAAAGGACATGCTGTCTTGTACTTGAGGGATCAGAAAAGCTGTAGATGTCATTCCTCCGAGCCATGAAGCTTTCTTCTGTCTCTTTTACAACCTCTCATCAGCCCTTCAAAAGTTCCTCAGGCTTGTGGAGTTAGGAGTCTCTTTATCTGTCAGTTTGTTTGAGTTTAAATACTTGGTGGAGCCATCAGATTTTCCATAAAGCATTTGGGATGTAAATGTGCTTTTGTAGCCTGGGATGGAAGGGACTGGAGTTGCAGTTTCTGGCTTGCCTGATATGGCAGCTTTTAATGGGAATATTTCTTCCCTGCTTGTCATTCCCCTAAGAAATTCCCAGCTACAGCTTCAAGTGAATGTTTGGGCTTTGCTGAAGTAACTCTGGCCAGCCTTAAGCAAAAAAGGGGGCCTGCAGGTGGGTGGTTATTCTCTCAGCATACTGGTGCAGTGGTTTACTGGTGAATATGGAGGAAATAAGGGGTGGTGAGTGTATTCCAGCTCCCTGGGGAGATCCATGCTGGGAGCACTCAGGACCTTGCATGGGAAGCTCCCATCCCTTGGGCAGCCCTTAGGCACTGACCTCCAGGCTCACCAGTGCTTTCCAGAGTCCCACAGACCAAACCCATTTGCTGATTTTGGTGCAAAGTGCACAAAAGGAAAGTGCACTTCTATTCATTCAAAGGAATAATTAGAAGTGGACTTTTAAACCCCCAGACAGCAGCACCTGCCATTGCTTGCCCTGACCCTCCATCTCTCCTCCTTCCCTCACCCCTCTGCAGTTTTATGGCACAATAAGGCAGATGTACAACATACAGGGCCTGGCTGCTGCTTTAAACATATTTTTTTTTTAATTATTGTTATGTCTTTAATTGCCTATTACCTTTCCCAGTCCATTATTAATTAATTTCCAAGCTTGCAAACTGGGAGGACAAGAGGCAGCAATGTGTTTTCTGCCAGGCCTGGCATTGCAGGGATAGTTCCTGTGTCTAACACACCATGTCTGTTTGCATTTTCCATCGAATTTTTCTTCCCTCCACGTTGAGCAGATGATGCTGGTGCTGGAACTGATGTTGCGTTTTATTTTTCTTTGGGTTGTAATGCATTAGAACATCTCTCAGAGGAGAGGTGTGTGGGAAGAGTTTATTTATACTTGGGAAGAAGTGTGCCTTCCCATTTAATGCCTGGTCCTTGGGTTCAGCAGCTCTTTGCCTGTAGTATTCAGTAAGTGGGACTGAATGTCCCATTTAGCAAGGTAATTTCTGAAGAATGTTGTTGAAAACAAAAAGGAAATTGGCAAGAATTATTCAGCTGGTTGCTTTTGGCCAAAGTCTGTTGACATAGGTGAAGTTTTCACTCAGTAGAATAAGTTTAAAAAAGCAAAACAGAAGGCAAAGTCTTTAGTAATCTACACAAAGTCTCACATGGGATCTCCGTGGGCATTTTGCTCCTTTATATATGTAAGAAAAAGGCAGAAATGATGTCTGTGAGGGTATTTTTTTAACTTGTACTGCATGGCAGGAAAGCAGTTATCATTGTGCCTTGATCCTGGGGCTGTGTGATGCCGTGGCACTGAGCCAGAGCCAGTGCTGCCAAAATAACCTGGCTGGGACACCAAAGGCCAGGAAACCAGGACCAGCTCAGGGCTGGGATGATGGAGTGATGAGGACTGTGCTTGCAAACCTCTTGGCACCATTTCCAGCTCCTCTGTCATCTGTGCTCTTACTGGTTTTTGTTACTCTGCTTTCCTCTTGGCTCAGTGGCTCAGTCTGGAGGCTGAGGTGAACTTGGCATGGTGGGGAAATTATCTGTGACCAGACACATAATGGTATTTTTAGACATTCCAACACTTTGGGGCTAGACCCTGCTTTGTTCAAAGCTTGTTGAAAAAACCCCAAGATGGTGCAATCAGCAGGAGAGCTCCTGGGAGAAGTTTTGTCTGGCAGTTCAGCCTTCTTCTGATGGTTATATTCTAAGCTATCAGATAATTATTGTTGCCATTTTTTTTCTGAGGTTTTTCAGCTTCTCAGGAGGAAAACCTGGTGTGAAACTGGTCTAGCCAGGTGTAAAACTGGCCTGGGCTTGGTGATCCTGGACAAGGCTTTGTTCCCACCTGAGCTCTGAGCTGCAGAAGTGGCAGCCCAGCACAGGAGCTGTGTGATGGAGCTTCTCCTGCCTTATCTAATGAGGTCTGTGGTGACAGTGGATTAAATCACAAGCCTGGGGAAATAAAAATGTAATGGCTGCCTGTAAACAACATCTTAGGTTAATTTAAAATTTTCTCCTAAGATAATCAGTGTTTATTAAAAAAAGACATAGGTAGCTGTCCCTAAGACCAGAGGATTGTGCCAGTGTGTGCTGTGCCATGTCCACAACACTTCTCTGTGGCTTTGTTGGAACAACAGAACACAATATATGCTGTTGAGGTACATTAAGAAATCTCCATGGTTATATTCTTTTCATCAGATGGGCTTAGAAGCATGGAACTTATGGCAATAACAGTGCTCTGGTTCTGATGAACAACCAGCAATCTTGGAAAAGTGCTTGGTTGGCATCTGCGTGGGTTTCTGCAGGTCAGCCAGATCATCTGATACTGAATTGCTAACTCTAAAGGAAACCAGTCCTCAAAAATTGTGCTGTTTATTGATCTGGTACATTTGCTAGTTCTGGAATACAAAAGCAAATGAGGAATTTCAGGGCTTTATCTCCAAGGATGTGTCTGACACCAGCTGTGTGTCTCATTCGAGCTGTGGTGAGCGCAAGGCAGAGCTGGTGCCACTCTTTCCCTGAGAGAGAGAGTAAGAGAAAACCCCTGGTATGTTAAGAAAAATGCATGTTTACAGTTTAGTGCCTTCCATTTTTGCCTTGAAGATCACTGGTAGAGGGATTTTTTCAGAGCTGTCCCTTTGTCACATCAGAAGAGTGCTCACAGAGCGTGCTGCATTGCTGAACCCCACAAGGGACTTAAAAGAGTCTTGAGTATTGCTTTCTCTTTTTTTAGTTTGTCATAACCTTAATGCAACTTGAAACATGCCTCTGTATTTTGTCAGCTGTGTAAGAACATGTATTTGTCACAAAATCCCATTAATATAAACACCCTCCCTTTCCAGTTTGATAGAAGGCAAACTTCCAGTTGGAGTTGTATTCCTTCTCTCTTCCTGTGAATTAGTTAAAATAGAGGAGTTAGCATAATAACTAAATTAGTTTAGTTATTATGTCAGTTTATCTGATAGCAAAATGAGCTCTGCAATGCTGCAGCTCCTTTGCAGCAAAACCACCAGGAAATTTGGTTCCTGTATGTTTTGCAGTGGATTTCCTAACATCACTGTATTTATTTCTCGTTTGCTTAATGGAAACACTTAAATCTGAATGATATGTGTAAGAACAGATCCTGTCTTGCTGCAGAACTTAGCAAAACAGAGAAGGAAGTCAGTCTGAAAAACTTGGTCCAGCCACTTTTTTGCTCTTGAGAAGTTTGGTCCAAGGACTTTTCAAAACATGACTAGAATCAAAATGAGTACTTGTCAGCCTCTGTGCTGAGCAGCCATCTCCTGTGTCTTCCATGGTTACTCTGGTATTGTTCTCAAGTATGATTTCATACATTCTAATGGGGGAAAACAACACACACTGTTGGTTTTTTATCATTTTGAGGTAATTTGATGTAGTAGGAGCTGCATGTTGATCAACTGATGATAAAGAGGGGAGTTAATCAACACTTATTAGGTACTTAAACATTATAACAACTGAAGAGACAACTTGTGGAGGAAATCAAGAGTTCTCTTTGTTGTCCTTTTTGATTTGTTTTAATTCTGGCTTCCTGTTAGTTGCTTATTTGAGAGTAAAACAAACATTGTAGGTGAGTCTAGTTTGAATTAAAATCATACAACCCTGAAAATCTACTTTGTGCATATTGCAGAAAATATTGCATGTTCCCCTTAAGGCCAACATCCACGAGCAATTAGTATTTACCAGTGGGGAGCTCTGATTTTTCAGTTAATTCAATCCCAGAGAGAGGTTAATTTTTTTAATATTTCTGTTTGTGGGGACAGCAGATGCCACAGTGGGCACTCACTATTTAAAGGCAGAGCTGGTGCTCTCTGCTGCAGCCACCCCTGACACCACAAAGTGTTTCATGCTCATCTGCTTGATGCTGCAAAGTGTCAGCCCACCCAAACTCCTCATTTAGGTCCAGGAGGGCTGTGTAACTCATGTTTTTGATGCACTTGGAAATTGTAATCTACCATTTCTGTGTAGGTAATGCATGGTTTTAAAAAACACTGTTTGGTTTGTCATTTACTCAGTCTTGAGGGAAAATAATGGTATTTTTAGACATTCCAACACTTTGGGGCTACACCCTGCTTTATTCAAAGCTTGTTGAAAAAAACCAAGATGGTGCAATCAGCTAGCAGGGAGAGAAGTAATTTTGGGGCTTTTGTATGTTTTTGTTAATAAGAAACCAGTGGTTTAACATGACCTAGAATCACACAGCATAAAAACAGATCAAGCAATCTTTTATTGGCTTAGTTATGTCGCTTTTGTTGCTTTCTTTAGCTGTGCATTTGTACAAAGATTTTGAATTGAGAAATTGAGTTTGAGTGACACTTTTCAGTGGTGTGGTTCAAAAGGGAGAAAATGAGACATTTTGAAATGTCTAGAGGCACAGCAGGCTTCACTGCTGTGAGGGTGGTGACATTGCAACTGCATGGAGAGAGTCCCATTGGTCTCAGTGCCCTCTGGATTTCTCATGTGATTTGCATCATAGTGTAAGTGAAATTTATCCATTACCCACCTATTTTCTGCTTCTTTCTCTACTTTTGTTTCTCTTTTTTTTCTCTCTCATATTTACTTATGAAATAAAACCCATACTGTTGCCACTGGCATATTTGCACCTTAATTTGGGCAGAGGCATTTCTGAGAAGTGTATGCCAATGCTTTTGTGCTGCCCCTTTGGGAATGAGGCTGTTTCTAAAGAGCTGAACAGCAGCAGGGACCAACAATCCCTTCCTCACCTGGGGGAGCTCAGCAACCAGAACAGAATGAGCATTTAGTGCCCTGAGCAGCCCCACCTGGGACCT
>JAHXMQ010012342.1:3390079-3449938 GCA_020466415.1 Ammodramus savannarum pratensis | reverse complement strand
ATGTGAATTGTTTTAACTTAATGACCAATCACCATCCAGCTGGGTCACACTCTGAGGAGAGAGTCACGAGTTTTTCATTATTATCTTTTAGCCTTCTGCCTGTATCCTTTCTCTAGTATAGTTTAGTATAGCATTCTTTAATACAATATCATAAAATAATAAATTAGCCTTCTAAGAACATCGAGTCACATTCATCCTTTCTCCCCTTGTCTGAGGGACCCTGAAAATACCACACCAGGACAGTCCTGGCCTGAGTTAGGACAAAGGAGAGATGGCGTGAGGTGCTGGAGGCTTGTGCTTGGCAGACTTTGGTGCATGTGCTGCCTCCAGGAGATGCTGGGATGCATTGTGGAGGACAGAGCGCATTTCACTGAGCCCTCCCTGGCTCAGTGGACTTGTCTAAAGGCAAATTTGGAGAGCTTTTTGAAGAGCTGGAAGGAGAGGGGAGCACCTCTAGGTATCCATGCTTGGCTGAATCATGCTGGCAGCACGTTTTCCCTGCCTTGGAAAAGGAGGGCAAGGTGAAGGAAGGACCAGTGGAGCAGGGGACTTGTAGCCATGTGAGTGTTTATTGCCTGTTTCGCTTGGTTTCGTGTTTCCTTGGCAACATCCCCCGTGTGGCTTGAGATGCACGGTGAAGTGACACCTGTTGTGTCTGTGAGGGACTGGGAGAAAAATGGGTTTTGCGAAGCAGGTGGAAAATCAGTTAGCTTGGGGCACCCCTGGCTCTGAAGTTACACTGCATGATAGACACAGAGGCAGAGACCCAGGAGCAGCAAGAGTCTGCTGGGGTTGGGGTGTAGTTCAAGGGACACAGGAGGGGAAAAGCAGAGTAAAATAATCGCACAGAAGTGATTTTTGTGTTGAATAAATGAAAGTGCTGTTTTTAATGCAGACTATGAAGTGAACTGTGGTGATTGAGGGCTGTGAATGAAGCGCGTCTCGAGGAAGAGGATAATGTTTCAGGGTAGACAGTAGAGAGAAAATGAACACAGCTCTTTGGGGTTGTGCTTTCCTTTTCCAACTGCTTCTCTACCTTTTTTCCTGCTACTGAGTCAGTCTATTAAAGGTACTGCTGTGCTTAGTATTGGGCAGACGCTGAAAACCTCAGCACACAGTCCTGAGTTCAGACTGAGCAGTTACTCAGCTTCCATTAATTCACTTAAACAAGAGCTGGATTTTGAAAATTGCATGGCTCTCAGGCTCTGTTAATAAGGATTTTGGAAATCAGAACTCTCTATTTTAATGCCTGAACAGGCATTTATCTCATCTGAGAATGTTCCAAATGTTTTTTCCCCCAGCAGCATGATACAGGAGGGAGTAAAACCTGTGCTTGCAATGGGTTGGAGTGGGAGAAGTGGCTCAGCAGTGAGGGAGGTCCTGCTGGAGCTGAGCCCTGAACTGTGGCACTCTGCACCAGGGGATGAGCCATGAACAAGCCCAGGCAGCCCCACAATTCCCTGTCTGTACAGGGGCTCGTGGTTGAAACCACTGGTGTCCTGCAGCAGAACTTTGGGATCTGCTCCTGTGCTGGGCTTGGAACGTGCCCATCTTGTGCCACCTCGTGAGCATCCTTCAGTTCTGGAGGGGACACTCCTGGTTCTCCTTGTGACAGTAAGTGTTTGTAGTGCTGGATAAGGCAGATCTGCTTCTGCCAGGGAAGGGAGCTCCCTGAGATGTTTGGTCAGCTCCCTGGAGGTGCCTGAAGGTCATTTTGCCAATTGGAACCTCTCTGTTCCAATCCCTGACCCATCATCCTGCAAGAGTGTGTGTTGTATGTAAGGTCCTTTGCCTGTCGCTGCTCTGCATTCCCAAATCCTGAGCTGCCACAATGGTTGTTCCCCAAAATATTAATCCCTAAATCCTTTCCTTACACCGCTAAATCCGGAGCAATTACAATCTTTTCCCCTTCTCTGCTAATTGTATTCATTTGGAAGCAGACCCAGCAGTCCCCAAGGACCATCCTTTTAATTTCCCTTCCACGTGTAGCAATGAGCTGGGGGCTGTTACTGCCTGAAACAGTGAGTGCAATGAACAGGCTGGAGAATCAGGTACAGCAGAAAAGTTGTAGGGCTCTGATGGGTGAAAGTGAGGAGTCATCAGCCAGGGCTTGACATAAACATCTCATTGTCAGCTAATCAAAGCCTGGGGATGTCCAACCCTTGGGGCAAAAAATGTGTTTTATACACATTTTAAAGGAAAAATGGATTTCTCTCTCTATTTTTTTTCTTTCCCTTCACAATATATCAGATATGAGTCCTGGATTGCCCTGGGGAGACAGGTGTGTGTTTTTTCAGATAATTCATATGGTGTAAGAAATGTTTGTATTGTCTGGACTGCTTGGTTTTTCATTGTAAAATGCTCATCTATAAAAAAAGCCTTTTTAATGCCTTTTTTTTAAAAAAAGGTCTTTATCACTTGGCAGGGATGTAAAAAGTTAATAACAGATTTATAATTTTATTAGCATTTATGCTGCAAGTACTAGAGAGTTCCCCAACCCAAGTTTAATGCATCCTTAAAGTCCTTTTTATTAGCTTGTTAATTCCCAGCAGTATCATTTTATGGAAATGTGAATTAATTTTTTTTTCTTCTAGAGGAGAAACAGTGATTTAGATCCAGATGATGAAAACACAGAGGTGTGGGGTTTTTTTGTTTGCTTGGGTTTTTTTTTGATGGGGGGGAGGGGATGATTCTTCATTTTTATTTCTCCAAAAGGGCCTTTTTTATTGTGGCATTGCAATTCCTCCTGACAGATGTAGGTGACAACACCAGGTGACAAGGACTGGGCACCTGGTGTCATCCTTTCCAGCAGGGAACCCTGATGGAGCTCTGTGTGTGTGCTGGGAGGGAATGACAAAAAAGCCTCTTGGTGACCCAAACCTGCTCATTCCTCTGGCTTTCTGTCAGAATTGGCCACTTCCAAACTCAGGTTGGGTGGGATTTTCTTTATTTATTATTTCCTAGGTGTGTCTGTCAGAGATGAGGTCCCTTTCTGATAGGTTTATTTTGATAAATGCTCTTTATGTTAACAAGATAGTTTGACTGACTTTTCCCCTCTAAGGATAGGGGATTATTTTAAAAACAAAACTAATTTTCTCATTCCACTGGCACACTAAAAATTAAATTACTTTGGGGGAGGAGCTGTGCATGTATTTCAGTCTATTCAAAGTGCAGTATTGTGCCCATGTTATTTTTATTTTTAGTTCATATAATGGACAATATGGTGTAAATTAAAGATGTTGCACCCCATATAAGCCCTCTTCATTGCTTGTATAGTCATCCATCCGTGATTCCATGTGGGAGCCACTGAATTTGTGGTTATTGTTCTGCTCTGCACATAGCAGGAGCAGACTTGTGCAGTAAAATAAGATTTCAATCGTTTCCTGTATCACTAATTGTAATTTCCAGGGCTCCCTCTGTGACAGAGCGAACAAAATAGAGCTTTGAGAAAAACTGTCATTAGCCTTGTGGATCAATATGGTTTAGGAAATACAAAACAACTTCAGTTGTTTAAAAATAGGAAGTGCCAGAGGGGGTTCCCACCACCTTGCTGGAAGCAAATCACAGCATTGATCTGTCTGCAGTGTAACTGCAAAATTTGCAGAAAACAGGTGAACCAGCTGGGAATATAAATGGAGGCTCTGTGCAAGGCATGCCTGTGTCAGGTGTGGCCCTCCTGGGATCAGCTGTAAGTGAGACAGTGGCTGGTTTTTGGGGGATGAGCAGGGAGGGAGGCAGTGCCAGCCTGAGGACGCCTCTCCCAGCACAGCCCTGCAGTTCTCTTCACATTCATGGTTTTGCTTTTTATCTCACTCCCTCCCTCAGATCAGAAGGATTTCTCAGGGAAGTCACAAGTTTGAAGCAATCTACCCATGAGCACAGGACAGATGATAAAAAGAGAGAAACCCCAGCTGAAATGACACCAGTAGCCTTAGCCCCAGGTCAAGAAAAATGCTGGGGGTAAAAAAAAGGGCAGTGACCCTTTGGCTGTTTAAATATATGGAGCAGTTGTATGGGGTACAGTGAAATGTTTTTCAGATAATTGGCTTTGAGGTTTCTGAAATAATCTCTGGCAGTTTCATTTCTTATTTACTCATCAAGGTTAAACTTTTTACATCCTTTTACAAAAGACATTTCCCCTTCTCTCCTTGCAAACTTCACCTCCAAAGTGTCTATAGGGCATCAGTGCTTTGGCCAGCACATCCTCCCTGCTTTGATATGGGGAGGGGTGTAGAACTTTGGAGCTGTGTTGGATAAATGGAATTTTGGGAATTTGGAGTGTGCCCATTCATCCATCTGTGGCAGAGCTGCCCTGTGAAGCTGGGTGGGGGCTGTTTTAACACTTTGTTTTTATGCACTTTTAATGCACAGTGTGGGGAGAGCCAGGATCACAGCCATGGCCCTCACCAGGCTTTGCAGGGATTAAGGGCTGTGGCTTTGCTTGCTGGTATTTATTAATGAATGATTTATGAAGGCAAGGCTTAGCCCTGCACTGTTAACTCCAGATCCTGTTACATTCCTTCCCAGCCCTCAGGCTTGCTTTGCTTTGCAGGGAAATGCAGCGAGGGCAGGGCAGCAGCAGCACTGCTTTTGCTGCATGAATTTTGCTCCTGAGAATCAATGTAGGCAGCTACAGGTACCTAAAGAAATTTGAATCACCTGGGGGGTCCTGGGCTCTTGTTTTTTCTGGACCATAACTCACTGAAACTGAAGTTTCCTTCCTCTGTGTCATGTTAGTTCCAGGCAAGGAGGAATTTTTGACTGTTTGGCTTGTTCTATTTCTATCTCAGCTTGCCAATACTGAATCTGCTACTTATTTTAACTGGTATTTTAGCTTGCCAATAGAATCCCAAATTAAAACATCAGGGTGATGAAAGCCATCTTTGTCTTGACCAAGAAAGAAACTGTGGCATCCCAGGACTAAAAAAGTAAATTTCTGTGGGCTGAGCACATGTCTGAGAGAGTTTATTTACTGAAGCAGTTGCTGGCCAGTCCTCTGAGCACATTGGGAGCACAGGATTCCTCCCAGTCTGGCAATGAATGTCAAACCAGGGCCTTAAATCAGCTTCTGGGGGAACTATCCTTGTTTGCTGCGAGTCCAACTTGGAAAACCCTGTTTGCAGGACACTAATTAATGGTTTTCAGTGAGGGTCAAATCAATTACAAATTGCTGTAAAACCCTGATAAGCTCTTTAAAGCAAAACAACCCAAATCTAAGTGAACCTATATACAAAAACTAGAGAAGTTGACTTCAATTAAGTTTAAAAAATGCTGAAATATAATTTTGCTGGAGTACGAAGATAGATCCATGCCAGGATCCCTCTTTTATAAATGGGTGCCTCTAAGCATGATTTAATCCCAACAGGAACAATCATTTGCAGTAGAATTGAGTAGTCATTGCCCCCTTTTAGTAGCAGGCTGTGTCCCAGGTTGCTGGCAACACTGACTGGTGGCAAGATATTCCATGTTTGGATGGCTAAAAATCCATAGGAGGAACCCCACTCCTCTTGTTTTTAACATCTCCCCATATTACTGCATTTTAAGAATCACTAGGCAAAAGATTCACATGACTGCTTAATCCCTAATTAACCCCTTTACTGAATTTTTATAGGTTATAATAATATATTAGAGGGTTTCTGTTGTTTCTCAAGCCATGCTTGCTTAAATATTGGATTGTCCTGCTCTGTCTCAGAGAGCTCCTTGGTGTTTGCATCTGAAAAAGACATCTTACACAACTGTTTCTTTAAATATATGTATTTATTTCTTTTGTCATGTGTGCTTCGTCCATGCTGTCAGCACATTTTTGAATACTACAGTGTGGTATTTCAAGACAAAAAGTCAGACTTTCCTGCACCTCAGAAAGCTCCACAGTGAAGTTTTGCATACCATTCAGGAATGTACTGTGTGTGAGGCAGGACTTCTATAAATGCCAGCCATGTCCCAGAGATTTGGGCTTTTGAAAATACCTGATGTAAAGGCATCTCATCTTGATGACCGAGTTTTCAATAGAGTTTTGTTAAAACACGAAATGTTACTTTTCCTTTGTTACTGAAGGACAGCCTAATAAATGATTTCTAAATTTTTTTTTTTCTTCTAATGAAATTTGCAGTTCCTCAGTTTGACCAGGGTTTTGCAGAGCAAACAACAGAACCACAGCTTTGTGGTAGAACACCTTGCTGTCCTGAGAGTTCCACTGGGATAGCTGAATTCTTCATTTCTCTCTTTCTCCAAACTCGAGCCTGGCAGGGAGGGAATAGCAGCCCAGATGAGGTGGTGAGAGGATGCTGTGCAGCTGGGAGGGTGGCAGATATTCCTGTTGGCAGGCTGATGGTTGTAGCAGAGCACAGGGAGAGACAGGCAGTGCTGGTATTGTCAGTGATGGCAGAGCATCATCTGAAATATTCAAACAACAGCTGTGGTGTTTTGGCTGTTGCAATCTTGATTGTGTCAGCACAGATAGATTTCTCTCTGTTTTTCCTGGAGAACATAATAGTCAAATGAAACCTGGCTAACTACAGCCTTGGGGCTGAGTTGCTGTGCTCTACCTGGGATGTGATTGCAATTTTTGACAGGAAGACTAATGCCTGTTTTATTGTGTATTTAAATTTGATTTGGGGGTAGAGGGAGAGAACGTTTTATTAAAAAGAGAAGGAGAATAACTTAAAATATTTCCTCTTGCTCTTCAGGCAGGCTGTGGAAGAGAAGACAGGGAGATCAAGGCAGTGCTTTTCTTTTTCAGGGGGTTTGGGTGCCACAGAAGTGCTTCTGCAATAATTCCAACACCATACTGATGTAGATTAAACAAGGCAGTGTAAGTAAGGGCTTAAATCAATCCTGCTTCAGCAGTTCAATGAAGCTGGAAGTTAGCACTGGCTAAGTTACACCTGCATTTTGCAGGAATGTGGTTTAAAATCAAGGAGTTCTCCCACCCAAGCAGCTTGGCTCAGATGAAGGGGTGTGGTGATGCTGATCTCCTGCTCATGAGGTTTGTGGCACTGATTTGTTGTGTTCAGTGTCAGCCATGGCAAAAGCCCCTTGGAGCTCCTGATTTGTGAGCACACCTGCCCTCCTGGATGGGCAAAGGGATGCTCCTGGGGGCCACAAGGAGTGTGCCACGTGTCCCTTGGTATGGTCAGGTATAGTTTTGTGGCTCTGTTCTGCTGTTTGTAAAATAAGGATGTGATTTAGCCATGTAAAGCCTCGGATAAGTCTTATTTGTCACAGACTGAGGTTATTTCTGCCATGGAGCTGCAGTGGTCCAAGGTATCTGGTGTTGTCACCACCCAGTGTAGCTGTACCCAGAGCTGAGCTGCTGAATGAGCTGGGAAAATTCATGGGGATTTCACAGAACAGCTTTTGAACTTGCTTATAGTTCTTTTCTTCTGGACAGCACCTGGATTTGGAGAGCAAAGTGGGGTTTGGGGCCTTAGATAGAAATAAACACTTTGCATCAAAGTTACATGTGTGAGATATGCAGTCTGTATGTCAGGGGCTGGCAAACAGCTCAGGATCCATCTAGCGCAGCATTTTAAAATTGTCATCTGCCATCTTTGGCTCCCATGTGCATTTTGTGAGGAGGTCCATAAAGCACCAGGGAAAGAAGAGGTTTGCTGTTTACTGACGTGCATTTTCTGTACACAGTTGCAAGCTCTCACTGTGAAATTTCTGGACATCAGAAACTGAAAAAGATTCAATCTGTTTTTCTGGCTGCTCTGCCAAACTTCTTTTATTGTAAAGCCTTGTGAGAGCCCCAGGCACGGAGAAAAAAAGAATTAAAAGTTAAATATTTATTTTATATATATATATATATATTAAAAAAAATTATTATATATATAAAATAATATATATTATATAAAATACACTATATATAATTCTATATATATAAATTATGCATATAATATACATAATATATACAGTTTTATATATACAATAAAATATATGTAATTACATATAATATGCATAAAATTATAATTTCATAATTATAAATTTGTGTCATTATAAATTATGACTTTTTATAAATTTATATAATTATAAATTATCTAATAATATATTATAAATTTATATAATTATAAATTTATAATATGCATAAAATAAAATTATATATAATATATATAATATATGTGTATATATATTTATATATATAATAATAAAAGGGAATAATGGGAAAAATGATACCAGCTTCACAGTTTGATTTCTGTTCATTTGGAGGCTGTCTGCCTTGGAAATGCACATTTTCAAGAGCTGAACATACATTGGCATCAGCCAAAATTATGGGAGGGCTTTTATTTTTAGGTATGTGATGCTTCTGTACATTCATTAAAAATAAAATAAAAATCCTGTGTGGCTTTACACAGGCAATTTAGAGCTCAGTTCAGCCACCAGTTGGGTCAGCCTCAGGTGGGCAAGACGCTCTCTCATTCTTGGTTTGGTGATTGCCACAGCGGTGCAGGTGGCTCAGCTGCTCTTTGTCTTGCTGTCTTAGAATTATTATTTTTTTTTTTTTAATGAGGAAAGGTGAATGTGGGTGAGCTGGATAGGAGGACCTTTTGCTGTACTTGCCATTTCTAGTTCACTTTCCAGAATTTTCTCAGGGCAGGGTGACCTTTTGCAGCCCCAAAATGAAGGCACGTTGAATGATTTTTTTCATTTTTTGATTTTTTAATTTCCTATATAATACAGGTGGCTAATAAATATAATATTGTGGTGGGTAGAGGACTCTCCCAGACATAAGGCATGTAAAGAGCATGTTGCCAGTTGAGAGCTGCTCTCTGGAGTTTGCTGTGGTTGTCAGCTGCTCCTTGTGTTGTGTCCATGGACTGTGAGGAGCCTGTGGCTGAGGGAGATAAAATAGTTTCAGTGCTGAAAATCATAAGGAGAGGAGAAATCGAGTGTAAACAGCCCTGCAGGCTGTTCCTGTCTGTGCCATGTGCTCCTGCCTGTCCCTGCCCTCCTGGTGCAGGTGCTGTGCTCAGAGCGGCAGTGGGAGAAGCTGGGGCAGTCACGGATAACAGCAGCAGAAGCTCGGCAGTAAACTGCAAACAGAGAGGTGTTTGTGAGTGTATTCACAATGAAAGGTGAGATTCGATCCCAGCTCTCTGCAGATTTGTGTATTCATTATTGCAGCATTGTAAAATCCTGCAGTTCCTCTGTAGATCCTCTTGGACTTAAATTTATGTTAGCTGGGCATCAACTTGAGCATTTTTCACCTGAAAAACCCTCAGCAGCAGAGAGTTTGATGGGTTAGTGAGAGGGATTCAGCTATTTAGCTGCTCTGAAATCCCAGGGGAGTCCTGTGGGTGTACAGCCCCAGGTGAGCTTTCTGGAGGCTGGCTGGAAGCTGTCACTCTCCCAGAGCTGGAGGTGTCACAGAGGTGCCACCTGACAGGTCCAGAAATGAGACATTACCATCCAATTAATAAAAGTACCTAGTGACTAGTTTTTTGGGGAAAAAATTAGGTAAATGCTAGGGTTGTTGCTGCAGATGGCAAAAGGGGTATCCCAGATCCAGTGGGCTTGCAGGTACAATGGGTTGGGAAAGGGAAGTGACCCCATTTTGCATTAATTTTGAGTGTTGAGCTGGGTCTGACTTCTCCACATCCATTGACTTCAGGCTGCCTCTCTGCCTTTCTCTTCAGTTGTCAGCTTCTGGCAAAGCCTGTTGAAGTTGCTGTGAATTTTCTTTCTCCCCCTCCAAAAATTTTAAGTGCTTTATAAACCAAACTGGGAAACTGGGGTCTGATGTAATTTGTGTGAAAACTGGATGGAGTAAACATTCTCCCTAAACACCTGCTGTTTGTTTTACTTGTTGTTTGAAAGGCTGATGGTGTTTTCCCCTAGCCTTTTGTTTTAGAAATTATTCTAAATTCTAAATATTATTCTAATATTCTAAATTGTAAAATATTCTGACTCTTTTGATTTGGGCTGTTGTTGGGGTGGTGTACACTTGGTAGAAGTCTGACACTATGAAAACTCCTCTATGGGGTGTCCCCTGCATTCAGCATTTTGCTTCCATAATAGTGATTAATGAATAGCACAACATTAAATTAGTTCTCAGCTTATTAGCAGAGCTGGTCAAGTGCAAAAAATATTTAAAGGTGTGTCATCATTCAAGAGTCAAATTTAGGGCTGTAAATTGAACTTGTGTTGTCTTTGGAGTTACATGCACCTGCAGGGGCTGGTTCAGCATGAACAGCAGAGGACAGTCTTATATTCAGAAGGATACAAGGAAAACAGCAGAAAAATGTCAGTTTGGGTTTTCCCCCTTCCTTTCTTCCCCATCTCTTACCTTGGGGCCTGCAGGCTCTCCAGTGATTGTGGGCTGTAATTGGAAATTGACTCCCTTGCTTTTAAAATCTTTTCATAAGACTCTCTCCTACTTCATTAAATCATTAAATGAGTTTAGCAGGTATTAGTTTTGAGCTTTATTAATTGTGACTTGTTTTTCATTATGAGATAATTGTCAGTCACGAAACATAACTGCTGTAACATATCTAAGCAGACAAAAGTTTCCAGGAGGCAGGGAGATAAGAAATGCAGAAAGGTTGCTTGTACAGAAACTTCTTGAAATAAATCCTTCCTAGAGGTATTTAAGCATTCCTGGAGATGCCTTCTTTGGTGTGTTAAACCAGCAGCCTGGAAGCTTCAGGACTTCTGGCAAGAATTTGGTGAAGAAGGTGATGTATTTATTGTTTGGGTTGACCATGGATATAACCAGTCCTGCCCTCAGTGGGAAATATTGCCAATTTCCAAGCAAGGCAGAGATAGCCAGCTTCTTGGAGGCTGTGAAAAATGAGTTCACTCTCCTGGTAAAATGTGAAAGTTTAATAAAGGACAATGGGAAACAAAGATAATAATAAAGCAAAGTTTTAAAGGCATTCAGCCAAGAGCACACCTGCTATTTTGGAGACACCCTTTACATACCTTTTCTATTGCATCAGCCTATTGCATATTCATTAACAATTATGCATATTTAAACTTTTCCCTAAAATATTTTACATGTTCCAAGAGCTGTTTAGCATGGCTCCTCCTCGGGTCTGCCTTTTTGGAGCATGCCATTTCTTGGATCTAGTTTTAGTCCATTCTTGTTATCACCTCCAGCCTGGGCTTTGGTCCATATTTTTGCAGACAGGTAGGTGGGTGCTGATAGTTGGCATGTCAGTAGCAGGGGTCTCCATCAGATGTTCATTGGATGTTATCCCAGCCAAGCAGGCAGTTCAATTATCACAAACATAACTGTATCAGCTGTTTTACTATTGTGTCTAAATAGTGAAATATTTCACTATTATTTCACTATTTCACTACTGTGTCTAAGTTTAGTTAATAGCAGAAAGAAAAACGATATCTTTATAGCAAAGTTGCTTAAAAACATTATCCTTATAGAATCAGTTTTTAATATTTGTGAAATCCAGTATTATAATATGTATATTTAACAGAAGCTCAGTGCATACTGTGGAGTGCCAGCCTTATGAAGGCTGACCTAGAACAGAGGCCAGACAGAGTTAAAGGACCAAGTAGGGATTTAGTAAAAGGCCTCAATGGATCCACCTTGGGCAGCACAACCCAAAATGGTCACAAAATGGATGACCAGTCACAGGGTCTCTGACTTTTATAAGTTCTGGTCCATTTGCACATTGGAGTTAATTGTCCAATTACAGCTCCAGCCCATGCAGTCCCATCCCTCTTGTTTTTCTCTCTTCAGTCCATGTTGTTTGTGCTCTTGGGCCTGAGATTTGGATCATTTGTCCTTGATCCCCAGCTAGAGAAGGAATTGTTTTGTCTCCCTACTCTGTGAAGAGAGTTCACCATCCCCTAATATGAAGCCCAGACCCACACACTTGAGCAGCACAGAATGTGAAAAATATAAAATCTAAAACTTGAGGCATCACCAAGGGAGAGATTTAGGCCTTCTTTCAGGCCTGGGGCTGCTCACAGCCAAAATTGCTCTGATTTTCAGAGGCTCCATGAGTTGTGTGTGTTCTGTGGGTCCCCCTGAGCATCCCCAGGAAGGCACTGGGGTGATGCCCTGTGGGCTTGGGGCTGTCCCTGCCCTGGCACAAGTGAGACTGGCACAGGGAGCGCAGGGCCTGCCTGCTCTGTGCTGACAACAGCAGTGCAATTTATCTTCAGCTCTTTTCCCAGAACTTCTGGGAAACAAACTATGCATCATTTTAAAGATGCTTTCATGAAACAATTAGGCTGCATTAAATTATTTCTACTTTAGTGTGCAGTGCTTTCTCAGCACAGACAGACCTTGATGCACAACTCCAGGGACTGGAGAAAACATCCAAGCTGCATGCACAGTTTGGAACTAATGCCTGGTAAATACATTTCAAAGTTTTTTGGGCTAGCAGTTATTAATCTAAATGTAATTCATCCTTCCACTCAGAAGAAATTACAGTTGTAATGCCAACATTTGCAAGCAGTACTGAGTGATACTAGTAGCCTCTGAGCACCCATTCTTTATTGAAAATAGATTTGCCATTGCCAAGCAATAAGATAAAATCTTTTCTGCAGATGATGGCTTCTGGAATATATATAAAAAAAATATACAGTTTCTGAGAATCCTGAGAATAAAAGTTATGTGGTCTTTTAAAGGCTGTGTCTTAGAAATGACAGCCCTGCTGTGATTCCAGGAGCCTGATATTTCATCTGTTGTTTAATGGGCTAACAGAGTAAAATATCACCCTGTAATGATTTTGAATGTGTGTGGGTTTCTTTATAGCCTTTCATGGAGACTCAGGCTTCAGTTTTGTCCTGGAGAAGCTCCTGATATAAATTGGTAACAGATCAGTAAATCAGGCAGAACTGCTGGAGGGAGCTGGTGGGCAACAGGGAACTTGTTGACTTTGCAGTGAAGCTGGAGTAAACAAATGAACCCAAAACCTCCAAACTGGGCAGCTCAAATTCATTTTTGGAGCACTCACAGGGGGATTCACCTGTTAAATTCTTTGTCTCCTGTTCTTTACTGCATTAATGGAAGTGGTTCATTCAGCAAATGTAACCTGAAGCAAAAGCTATTACACAGAGCAAATTTCAGAATTGGAGTCTAATCCTGTGTGTGGCAGGACCTTGCTGTAAAACATTCAGCAGGCTGTGTTGGAATGGATGCAGAAGCAAAGAATTTCCCTGTCACAGGCATCATTAATGCAGGGATTATGAGGATTGTAATCTGAAAGCCAGGCATGAGTTCCTGTGAAGGTACTTAGCATCATATTTGGTGTTAGAAAAATCACCGTTTTCATCAGGGGATGTGAAGCTGCTCCTTGGAATTGCCCTCAGTTTTGGACAGAAAGAAAAAAGAGAGAAAGATGAAAATTTGGTGTAGAAGAGACCTGGGGCAGAGGAATATCACTGGTGAGTGTGTATAAAAAGTGCTGCAGAGAAGGACATTGAATGAGTCACGGTCTTAAATGCCAGCAGGGAGGACATGAGGCAGGAATTAGGGGGTATCTTTGTAATGCTGAGGATGACAAAGCATTGCAATAGATAAAATGGAGAGATCATGTTCTTCATCACAGGAAGGTGCTGGCAACAGAAGTGGTTCCAAAGGGCTGTGTGTTTGTCTCAGAGATGCAGCATGTCTGTGTCAGAAACCTATAGAGGTAGAGGGCTATTAGGTCTGGATATAAAATATAAATATGGATATGGATATGTTTAGCCTGAGCAACATGTGAGTTAGAAAACACTGCTGCTCACTTCGGGCACAGTCCTTGAAGTGGGAAGCAGCCTCACCATTTTAAAGTTGCTTAAGAGTCACCACAAGTCAGTAAAATAATTTTGAGCTTGTTCTAACGTAGCCAGTGAACACTTTTAGGCGACAGGATTTACTTCTCCTTCAGCTAGTTGGTGACAGAACCTGAGTTACTAGGTTAGGATTTTTTTTTAAAAAAAACCCTGCTTGTAATCTGTTCACATTCATAAACAGATGCAGTTTCTTCTTCTTGAAGCTGATATATATCTTTTGCTTACAGCCCAGGAAGAGAAATAGATATTCTCCTGTGTGTACTTGGAAAGCTTCTACCACAGATTTCAATTCACTGCACTCAGTGGAGTTCAAGATTGTGCAAAGCCAAACAGCTCTTTTATGGAGTCAATGGAAATGTTGTTTTTTAGGGCTTTTTTTATCTAGCATCTTCCTAGGCAAAGTTGCCATTTTCCTTTCTGCTTACAAACTGCACCAAAAGCTGAATGTTATGTGCTGGAGTTAATCAAAAGGCTGAACCTGATGGAGTTCCTGTCATCATCTTCAGCTCTCCCTAAACGATGAAGGCAGCTGGATTTAACTGAGCAGAGAGAGGAGAAGGAGCAAATACTGTGTTAGGGTGATTTTCCAAAAGATCTGTGCACCTTGGCAGGCTGATTTGTTTATAATCACCTTGCAAGAGTGCAAAGTGAGCTATCTGGCTGCAACACCAAAGCCATTAGGAAGGAGGATTATTGTAATGAATGCAGGTTGACACGGAGAGCTCTCCCTTCCAGTCTCTGCACACAGCAACTGTGAGGGAACCCCCCAAAATATGTCTGCTTTTGGCTGGCTGTCAAATCCAAAATGAAACACCTGTGTGCAAGATAAATTCATGAGGATGAGTGCTAACTGGTCCTGACCACCTGCCAGGCTTTAGGAACTTGCAGTTCTTTGTGTGTGTGGGTATTTATTACCTGTATGTGATTTGTTTGTTGTTTCTTTTTTCCCTGGATCATCTCTAGTAAGGGTCAGGCAGTCTGTGGATATGTTATTTGTGCATAAGGAGGTGTGGCAGGGAATGGGAGTTGTATTCACTCTTTGCTTGTTCATCTGTAATGTAGATCCCTCTGCTAATGTTTCAAGCAAGTGCCTGTGGTAGTTTTAGACTTTGCAGCTTCATTTTTTGTTTCAGTGAGCTTGAACTCTCCCTAAAAACCATTCCCCCCAGAGAATGGTTTGGATAACCTGGATGGCCCTCCTCCACACAGAGGGAAGGATTCAAGGTCAGACTTGATGGAACTGCCTCATTTTCTGCCAGTCCCATTAGCATTCACAACTGAGACTCTCTTGCATTTCAGTCTCCCAGCAGAAATATATGGGCTCTCCATGAAGAGAGGATTCCATATGCACCGCTTTTGGTGAAATCTGTTTATCCTCGCAGTTGGCCAAGAATAAATAAAACAGCCTTATGGTTCCCCTGAGTATACACTATATGCTTCAATTATTGGTGCATTATATTAGCAGCAGATGCTACATTCCTCCATATAAAAGGGAAGAAGATTTCTGAACAGTAAAACCAATTTTTTTTTGCTTATGCACTGTAATTATCACCATTTCTTCATTTCAAAGGCATCTGTCTGGTGCATCCTCGTTGTGTTACCATTTGCATTACATTTCACTCCTGAAGATAACAGTGACAGTGGTTGTTAAGGTTGGAGGGAGGATTCTGCTCCTTTCAAGTACTTTGAACCTTGCCATAGCATGGTTTTTTTTAGCTTGAATTGCTTCAGGCATTTCTTCTGGGCAAGTCAAATTGCCAATTTGCCCTCAAGAGAGCTGGCATGGATATAGACCTGCTTGCTTAAAGCTCTGTGGTTTGTGCTGCTTGGGAGCTGCCCAGGGCAAGGGGCTGGACAGACAGAGAGCTGTGGCATCTCCAGACATCATTTGATTTGCTTTTGCTTCTCTTAAATACATCACTACCATGTGTTCTGTCTCTGTAAAGTGCTTTGGTCAAGTGAACCTGTGGACTCACTTGTTCTCAAACTACTCAACAGAAAGTTTAGAGGGTACAAAAAACCCCACAAAAACACTTTTGCTGATACTGGATACCTCCTGTAGACTATGGTATGAAACAAAATAGATAGTTTTCAATAATTTTTCCAGGCTTCCTTCCTAAAGGACATAAAACTTGCTTTACTTCTGTGTTTGAGTCTGCAGCTCCAGCATGCAGGAGTGTTATCTCTCCTCTCATGCAAAGCTGAACTGAGAGCTGCTCTGAAGCTTTGCCCCCCTTTCATTGTAGGCATTATGATGGTAACACCAAAAAAGGGTATTTCAGCTGTCTCAGATTCTTGTAGCCAGAAAACTTTGCTGAAATTTGTATCAATTCTCCTTGGTCCCCAGTTAGAGAAGGAATTGTCTACCCATTCCGTGAAGAGAGCTCACTATCCCCTAATATGAAGCCCAGACCCACACACTAAAGCAGAATAGAATCTGAAAATATAAAAGCTAAAACCTGAGGCATCACCAAGGGAGACTTAAACCTTCTTTCAGGCCTGAGGGAAGCTTCAGCACACTTCTAAGTGACCTATTCTGGCCCCTAGGAGATCAGCTCTTTGTAATTTTTCACCTGTGTCCGCTATGAAATTGAATGTATTGCTTACCATTTGATTTTATCCCTGTTCCCTTTGGCAGATTGAGCCTTATTGGAATAGGATGGTGTTTTCCCTCCTGTTGAGTGCACAACTGCATGCTGTTCTGCATCTCTGAGAGTGCTGACAGGGGCAGAAGGAGGGCTTGAGTGTGTGAGTGGCCACAGCCCCTCCCATAATCGCCGCTTTCTGAATCTGGCTTTCCTGAAAAAGCTCTTGTGAGTCATTTTTAGGGTGTTTCACCCTAATTCTTGCCTTCCTGCAGCATTCAGTCCTGTTCAGGAGGCTGCAAACAGCAGAACCCTCCTTGGTGGCTGCAGGAACAGGAACAGTAGCAGGCCCTGAGGTCAGTCAGTCTCAGGGGGGTTTGAGGATGTCAGTGGCCACAGCCTCTCCCATTATCATCACATGAAT
The DNA here is from genome assembly GCA_020466415.1 of Ammodramus savannarum pratensis. Taxonomy (NCBI): domain Eukaryota; kingdom Metazoa; phylum Chordata; class Aves; order Passeriformes; family Passerellidae; genus Ammodramus; species Ammodramus savannarum. The sequence continues at coordinate 3,433,186 of JAHXMQ010012342.1, read as the reverse complement.
GTGGATGTCCTAAAGATGCTCTTGTGAGTAATTTTTAGGATGTTTCACCCTAATTCTTGCCTTCCTGCAGCATTGAGTCCTGCCCAGGGGGCTGGCAAACAGCAGAGCCCTCCGTGGCAGCAGGAACCGTAGTAGGCCCTAAGATGTGTTTATCCGGTTGGTGTCAGGGGGCTCGAGCATGTGAGTGGCCATAGCCTCTCCCATAATAGCCACAGGAATGTGACTGTCCTTAAAAAGCTCTTATGAATCATTTTTAGGGTGTTTCACCTCAATTGTTGCCTTCCTGCAGTGTTGAGTCCTGCCCAGGAGGCTGGCAAACAGCAGAGCCCTGCTGGGTGGCAGCAGGAGCAGGAACAGTAGCAGGCCCCGAGGTGTGTTTATCCAGCTTCCTCCCTTCCCGTGATATATTAACTGCTCTGGAAGTTTCCCAGCTGTTTCATGGGATAAATGATGGCAGTGGGAGCCCATATTTAACCTTCACTGCTCAGGCTGCATGCTTTGTAGTTGTCGTCTTTTATCTGCCTGGCTATCTGGGAAAAGCTTCAGACGTGTCCCTGCTGCTCTCCCTGCCCGCCTGCTGCCTGCACAGGGAAGGCACAGCCACTGTTTGTGTCCTTCAGAGCTCAGACTCCATCCTCTGCATCCATGGAGGCACCACAGACTCCTCCAGGGAGTTCCCAGGGGTTCCCCCAGCAATGCCATGGCATCCTCTGGCTCCAGGTTATTTGCTTGGATGTGGCCTGTCACTCGCTTTTGTTGTCAGTTTGTCTTCCTGCAGCTCAGGCAGAGGTGGTTGGAGTAGTTTTCCATTATTTCAGTGATTGGATAAATAGCAGTGAGTGTCAGCTGTGATGTTCCCCGCCCTTTGTACTCCCCAAAAAGTTCCTGGAAAACTGTGTGTGAATGAATTTCAGGTATTACCTGTGACAGTGTTGCACCAGGCTGCATTGGAGGCATGTATAGCTATGCTGAGACATCTTGGTGATCCCTCCTTTAACCCAAATGTTATTTAAGATTATTTTTTCTGATTTTCTATGGATAGAACAGAAAGAAACAGATGAGCTGTTGGGGCAGGCTGAACTCACCTTGTCTAAACCTCAGTGGTGACCCTGGGTAGGGCTGTCACTGAATGGCAAATAAGCATTTAATCTAATTAGTGTGGATCTGAAGCTATTAAATCCTAAACCATTTGAAAATAGAAAGGGAAAAAGGGGGTTGTTCTGCACTGTTTTGGACCATAAAACTGTCACTTGATGGACCCTAGAGCCATCAGAGGGCACTTGGGCATGTAGGGCTGGATGTAGTCTGCTGCTGTCACCCACCTCAAGCAGGGAGCTGGTCTTGACCCTGTAGAGGAGATTGTCATGCTGGATGTTCAGCTGAGGTGGCTGCAGAGAGGTGAGGGATGCTGTCACACACCTTCAGTGACACCTTTTGTCCTTAGCTGCTGTGTGTGACCTGCAGTAATGAGTCACCTGTACAAAATCCAGGGATGGGAGGTGCAGGAGGAAGTTATTTTCTGACTGGTAAGAAGTTAGCTGTGTAAAAGCCATGAGGGTGTGAGGAGGGGAAGGACAGGCAGGGTGTTCTCCTTCACATTTCCAGGAGGAAGAGAATCAGTTTGGTTCACATTTCTCTGACTAAGGAAAAGTTAAAATCTGATTGACGGTGTCACAGGTGCTATGCAAATAATGCAGATAAAGTACAAGTCCTCAGGATCTCACAGATAGTATTTGGACAGCAACAAGTAAATAGGGACAAAGGAGACAGAAAAAGTGACAGGATTCCAGCAGAAATGCATGGCCATAAATGTTTATTTCGACCAGGGACTCAGTGGCCTCAGGAATTTGTGAATACAACACACCCACACACCCACATCTAATAGTTGTCTTAGTCTTTAGCAATATGTGAGAGCACACAGAGAATTTGAAATTATATTAGGTAAGATTATGTGTCTGGGCAGTGAGAAGGGCTCTGTGGCCACCCAGGGCTTCCTCTAGACCTGCTGTTTTGATTCTGTGATGAAAAGTTTCCTAAGAGTATTGTGCTGCAGAATTCCCTGGTTTGTTTGTCTGACTGCTTTACTTGCCCTTCTGTGTCCACCCAAACAGCCCCTCTAGGTTTAGTGCTTAGTCTGGGTTTAATGCTTTAGGTTTAGGGCTGAGTCTAGGTTTAGTGCTTTAGGTTTAGGGCTGAGTCTAGGTTTAGTGCTTTAGGTTTAGTGCCTCTGTCTACTCTGTTTTACTAAGGTACCAGCTCAAGGAGCCACAGACTGAGATATTCCTACTCTTGTGAAGTACATATGAACTTCAAGGTAATTCAGCATACAAAGCATTCTTGCACATATTTTTTTGTCTGAATCTAAATTTCAAAATGGAACGGGGTTTGTTCACAGCAGTTCAAGGGTGCTCACCTTTGTTACATTCCCAAAATGAAAATACATGCTGTTCCAAAACAAACTGGCTTCTGTCCTTGGTGCAGAGATGAGCGAGGTGCTGTTTTCTCGTGTCTCTGACTTGGAGGCTGTGGAATTATTGTTGCTGACTGTAAACTGTATCCTTGACTAGAAATGGTGTGGGAACATTTTGTTTTAAAGTACAAGAGAGATGGGAGATGTGCAGTTTATTCAAGACTAGCACTGCAGCCCTGGGTCTGGCAGTTCACAGTGGACATCTGCCAGCTAGATAAATCCTTTTGCTTAATAAAGTTACAGGACAGGCAGTGGGAGCTGTGATTTATGAGCAAATAATCTGAAGCAAACTGATAGTGGGAAGTTTTTATGCAGTTTTTGTGTTCCATTTGTTCTCAGTCTGCCTCCCCTTAGACTCTGAGCAGTATCTGGTAAGGGGAGCTCATCTCCTAACCTTGGGGTCAAGGTGTGTGACCCAATTCATCATGATTGGCTTCAGGCATTCATTCCTAACTACATGAAAAAGATCTTTTCTCAGTTGGAATTGTAGAAAATAACATGCACTTTCAGTTTGGGAGCAATTTTTGACAACATCATTACCTTACTGGAGCATATTTGGTGTCCAGTCTTCCTTTAAAGTCTAAACCAGCATCATCAGTGTCCCCAAATCATTATTGCTCAGACATGTCTGTTCTTTTCCTTCCCACATCCCCCCCTAAACAGGGGAGAGTCAGCAAGTACTGCAGGGTCTCTCCCTGAGTTGTAGGTTTTATTGGTTTTATTTGCTTGCAGAGGGTCTGTAGTGTGGAGGGCACCTGCTCTGCTGCTGAGTGGTGCTCAGGAGCCACTGAAGCCTTGACTTGGGCTCAAGGTGTGTGACCCAACTGCCCAGACCATTCAGCATGATTGGCTTCAGGCATTGCCCGTTCCTAACAACATGAAAAAGATCTTTTCTCAGTTGGAATTGTAGAAAATAATGTGGATTTTCAGGTTGGAAGCAAATTTTGACAACATTATTACCTTATTTGAGTGTGAACAAACCTTATTTGTGCCCTTTCAGTTCGGGAGCAAGTTTTGACAAGCTTATTACCTTATTTGAGTATATTTGATGTCCAGTCTTCCTTTAAACCCTAAATCCCCATTATCAATGTCCCCAAAGCATTTTGATAACCATGTCTGAGCAACAAAGCAGTCACAGTCATCTGTTCTTTTCCCCTCCCATACAGGTGAGAGTCAGCAAGTGCTGCTGGGTGTCTCCTTGAGCTGTAGGTTTTATTTGCCTGCAGAGGGGCTGTGGTGAAGGGCACTGGCTCTGCTAATGAGTGGTGCTCAGGAGCCATTTAAGCCCCCTGGAAACTCAATATCTGCACAGGTAGCCCCCGCTGAGGTGTGCAGAGCTGCTGCTGCTGCATCCTCCCTGCTGTGCCCGCTGATAAGGCACAGCTTGAATCTTCAAATGCCACTGGGAGCATGATCAATCTCAATCCAGTCCTTACTCTCTCCCCCCAGACGGCTTCTGCTGAGGAAGAGAGGGGAACATAAAAGCTGTGGCTTTAGGGCGTGAGGATGTGGAAGTTGGTGGAGTTAAAAATCAATCATGACCCGCAACAAAGGACTTGCAACTTCATCTCTGGCAGTGTTACTGCTGTGCCATCCCAAAAGCCAGTGAAGAGCCATAAATGCAGACACAAGCAAAGATGAGAACTTGTGTATTCTTATTATTATCCTCAGTGGAGGAAAAACTGCTTATTCTATCCACTTACCAGGCAAACTGAAGTTAAAATAAAATAGGGGGGGATCCTGCTTATCTGATGTTTGCAGCAATGCTGTGCACACCATAGACAACAGGGAACTGACACAACACAAAGCATAATCTAGCATTAATTCCCCCAGAAACATATTACAGACCTGTGCACAAGATGCTATGGCTTTCATTCAAGAAGGATTTTTTTTTTTTTTTTAGGGATCTATTTGGGTTTTTCACTAATTTCAACAAACTGAGTGTTTCCAGGGATGTACTTAATTCTGTTGCTTTCCTAAAAGGGAGTAACACTTAGTGTTGTAAGGCTGGGGGGTTTTTTTGGTGTTTTTTTTTCATTTCAGAAATGTGTTGACACCCAGATTCTCTCAGAGGTCTTCTTTCTTCTTCTGCTGAGATTTTCCATCATATATATATATATATATATATATGTGTGTGTGTGTGTGTATACATATATATGTGTGTATATATATATACATATATATACACATATATACACATATATACACACACATATATATGTGTGTGTATGTATGTATATGTATATGTATATATATATATATATAAAATGTATAATGCTCTAAGATCTGACCCTGTGATGCAGACACCTCAAATATAGGATTAAAAATCCGTGTTTTGGCATGCTTCCTGTCAAAATGTATTTTCAGGTAAGCAAATCCATGGAACTGCCTGAAATCCAGGCAGTGATTAAGTGCCTGCCTGGTCCTTAAGTACATGGAAGAAGGCTTGGAAGTTGTAAAATCAGATGTGAATTCTTACAGGGAGGTTAATTTAGTTGATGTTGTTTAAAATAAGGAGAGAAACCCTGTTGCTCTTACTGATTGCCAGGCAACTGATTTAAAAACTTCAAAAGCAGTGATGAAAATGCTCTTATTTCAGACTTGGTAATGCATTATACCTTCCTGACTTTAAAACCATTTTTCTTCCTTATCATGTGTTCCTCCACGGGCTTTTATTTTTCTCCTTGTTTTGGCACATCCCATATTTTTGATTATCTGGGATTGAGAATCCCAGATGTCTCTGAACTCTTCCCAGGTGATGGTTTGGGATGTGTGAATCTCCCTTTTGCAGGAGCTTTCTCTCTTCTCTAGTATTTTTTTGAGACTGAAGGCAAAATGTGCAGATATTGTTGCACCCAGAATACACCTAAAATGAAAATAAATTGCTGCCAGGGTTGCTTTCCCCCTAAGTTACAGATTCCCTCAGAATCAAGTGATCTAGCAATAGCTGAGGAAACAAAGAAATCACTCTGGGAAAGAAAGAGAAGATGCCTGAGTTTCCAGTTAAACTTCTTTTTAATGAAATGCAATGACCTGCAAAAGTGGAAATCCCTCTTCCTGTTTGCTTTTACACCAGAGCAGAGGCTTAGGTGTGTTTTTGCTCCAGGTCTGCTCTTTGCAAGTGATTTATTTGTGTCAAGTTTGCTGCGTGTCTGTAATGTCAGGAGCCCGGTTGGGTAAATTAGAACTGAGTGAAAAGTTTTTTTTTGTCTGGGGATCAGCAAGATAAATTCACCAAACCAAATGAATCTGAATTTTTGCTGGGTAGTGGTGCTTGATATTGCTTTACATTATTTCTTACTTTGTGTATATATCTTACTATCTATATAAGATTTTATAAGAGTTGTAGCAATTTCTCCCAGCTGGGAAAAAGAGATTTCCCTAAGTTCATACATTTACTTTTTTCCTCCAACTCCAAGTGAACTTTTACAAATAATGGCATTACCTCCAGATCTAGAAATAGGTTTTTGTCTGCTATTCTTTGAGCTGTCACTTGCAGAGGTTTTATTTCAGGCTGATGAAAAAGTACACGTGCTTTGCTGCTTTACATCTCTCGCATTGCCTCTCAAATCAAACACTGAAATGCATTTGGAGAATTTCACAGTGGAAATGCAAACCACAACTTCTGTTGTCAGTTTAATTCTGAGGTTAAAATAGGCATTTAATTAATTTCTTCCCTGAAGTTGGGCTTTGAAATGGTGCCCAAATAAAATGATTCATTTTATCTACGTGGATTTTTTCAGCAACAATGAAATGTGTCGGGGAACTCCTCTGCTAATTTGTCTTTTTATGGTTGAGAATTCCATTGATTGTTGCAAATATAAGGTTGGAAAAATGTGTCCAGAGTTTGCACACGATGCAGCAACAGCCTGTGAGAGTGGGGAGAGGGAGGGAGATGATATTGCACAAAATTCCTTTCAGTCACAGTTCACTCCTCTCACCTGAATCCTCAACACTTACACAGGGCCTTCTGGAATTTGCTGAATCTCAGCCCTTGCTCCTGCAAGGGATGTTGGAATTCCCTCCCAAAGGAAGGGGCTGCTGGGTGGGTGCTCCCACCCCTAGGGCTGGGGTCTCTTGGCTCAGCTGCTGCTCTTTGCAGGTTTCTGGGTTTGGCTCCCAAAATGGGACAATGTGAGCAGGAGGATGTGGCAGAAAGGATGGACCTGCTGCTGAGGCTCTTGTGGGAGAGAGGGGGAAAAGGAAAGGTGATAAGGGAGAAGGAGAGATAAGGAAAGAGAAGCATTGCCAAGGAGAACCTTGAGGGCAAGGAGAGGCTGCTTCCTTGGTGAATGCCCCTCTCCCTGGGGTGCTGTGCTCAGTGACCTCAGGGTGCTGTGTGGATTTATAACCAGGTAATCCAGGCCCATCAGCAGAAATTATTTACTGAACTGCCAGTAATAAGAAAAGAAACCCTTGCAAGGTCTTTGATTCCTCTGGGAATAATTCCCCTTCTGTTTTGCCTCCACTTTTGGTGGTGTTCTCCACCAGGTGGTACAGTAGGCACAAGAGAAAGGAAATCAAAAAGACAGGATGATCCTCAAGGGAATGTGTACAACCTTGGTGCTTTAATGAAGCAAAAGTAATCTGTCTTTAAGAGAAAGATTTTATTTATTCGATTATACTGGACTGAAATTTGTTAATATCTAATATCCTGTGTGCTGGGAATAGCTAGTGAAGGAGTTGCAGCCCCAGCCTTTTTTCAAATGTGATTTCAGGGGTAGTTCTGAGGCTCAGGTACATTTCCTCAAGGAGAAGTAGCATGAGATGAGAAATAATTCAATCAGTGTCCTTAAAGATCTGTGAGAAGACAGATTTTTGATTTAAATATGAAGTTTGTGCTTTATAATGAATGGTAGAAGAAATTCCCAGACACCCTGCAAAGATTTTCCTCAGGAAAAGCCCCTGTTTGTGCTCAGGCAGGCTCAGTGGTGGCACAGTGCTCTTTGTTGGAAGCAAGTTTCATGGACATGTGAGTGAGAATTGTCTAGTGGCCACAATTCTGGCTGTCAGCCTTTCTTTTCTGCCAAATATTGCTGGTACACCCAAGACTGAGATGTGCAAGTGCTGTAGTAAATCAGAGATGTAGTTTTGGTGTTTTGATTAAAAAAGGCGGTGTGAGTTGCAAACTGGGGTGTCCTCCATCCTCCTCTACACCCACACTACAGATTACCTTCCCTAAAAGCACTTCTTGATTCTCCTGATGGCCCAGAATTAGTGGGGGCACTTTGGCATCCAAGAAAAAGAGATACGAGAAAGTGAAGGGATATAACTGGAAGAACACAAGGAAAAGGAGGAGCTGCCAGGTGTGGTTTCAGATTGCATCGATTCTGTTTCTGCCATGATGCATTCAGCTTTTGTTATGTGCAAATCCATGTGCTGACAAGACCAGGGGAAGAACTTTTGGAAAGAAGCATCAATCTGACAGCAGGGGAGTGTGCACTGGCATCCCAGGTGGTCAGCTCTGTTGGTAAACAGGATGCAAAGAAGGTAAAAAAGACAGTAATTTTGGCACCATAATTTCTACTTCTCCCATTACAAAGAAATTAGGAACAGGATGTGTTTTGAAATAAAAAGCAGCCAGTTGTATAATACTGCTACAAAGTACCTGAAGGAAGGATCATGACAGAATCAAACTGCCACAAAGAAAAGCAGTTGTGGCTGTGGAAAAATAATTTTAGTGCTTTTCCTACTCAAATACAGGTATGTAGAGGAACATCACAGCATGACAATGAGGTGATACTTGTCATTTGCGTGACAGAGACAAATTAGAATCCAGCCATCTCAGGGTGGGAACGATTTTGTTGAAAATTAATGACTTGATTAGAAGGAGAAATGAAGCTTCTTCAAGGGGACATGCAAATAAAGGAGGAATCACTAAAACTGTCACCTGGTGTAAAGCGAATGTTACACAAAGAAAGATTGGTGGGATAGTCTACAAAGACAAATTTGATGTGATATTAATCACACAGCACCAGTGGGCACAGGGAGGAGAGGGAGAGGAAGGATTCAGCATGTGTGTGACTTGGAGAGGTGTTTCCTGCTGAAGCAGGGGAGGAGTATCCCATTCATCCCATTCCCCTGGCTGGGGTACCACACTCAGGGGAATTTTCCAGACCCTTCATTTTTCTGGGTGGTGCTGCCATTATCTCCAAGCCCAGTGGAAGGGATTTGCCTCCTTTCACCTGGAGACAAGGATCACAGAGAGCCATTAATTGCAGTGAATGCTTATTGTTCCTCAGAGGCAAAACTGCAGAGCATGGTGGGTATTTCTGTGCTGGGGATTTCTGCCACCGTGTGAAGGCTGGCCTAGAGCAGAGGCTAGGCAGAGTTAAAGAATAAAGTAGGGATTTATTAAAAGGATTTTCTCAATGGATCCACCTTGGGCAGCACAAGAGCCCAGCCAGGGCTGCACCCAAGATGAACCCAAAATGGTCACAAAATGGATGACCCATCACAGGGTCTCTGTTTTGGTTCATTTTACATATTGGAGTTAATTGTCCATGTATAGCTTTAGCTTAGGAAGTTCCATCCTTCTTGTTTTTCTCTCTTCAATTCATCATTGTTTATACTTTTGGGGCCTGAAGCTTAGAACAGCTGTCCTTGGACAAGCTGGAAAAGGATTATTGTTTGCCTACCCAGTGAAGAGAGCTTGCTAACACTTAATATGAAGCTCAGAGTTACACAATAAAGCAACACAGAATCTGAGAAATATAAAAGCCAAAACTTTGGGCATCAGAGTGGGGCCATGAAGAACCAAATCTACAGTGACAATTTGTTGGGAGTTCAAGCCCAACCTTACCTTCCTAGGGAAGGGACATGTCTGAGGACAACCAAGGCAGCTAAACCAAAAGTGGTGCTTTTCTTAAGCCCAGGGATATTACCTGCATTAATGACTGCAGACAAGTAATAAATTCAGAGAAGGCTGTGGTTAGAGCTTGAGGTGTTTTCTTAGGTTTTCACTGAGTCCAAGTGACTTGTAAGGTGTATATTTTTCTATTTCTATGGCTGTGCAGAGTCACAGGCCTTTCAGCCTGATGTAGGTAACACAATAGGACCCAAAGCTGTTCATCAAACACTGTTTTCTCTTGTGCAGCACTACCAATGGAAAGGATACTGATACCAACCAGTTCTCTTAGTTACATCAGATTTATCAAATGTAAGTTTGATGGAAATTTGTCATGGTCAAGTGAGGGATCTTGCAGAGACCTAGGAGAAAATGAAAGTCTCGTCCCATGCTCTAGCTGCAGCTGACAAAAGCAGGTATGAAGATGAGCTGGCAAGCTCATGATGGGGTGATTTCCATTTCCTTGGCTGCTGAACATCAGCACCAGTGGCGCTGAGGCAGCCGTGCACTCTTTGGGTGATGATGCCAGGGACAAGCAGGGTGGATTTCTGTTGCTGGGAGAAGCAGATTTTTGGCCCATGTATCTGCAGGCTCTGCCAGAAGCCCTGGAAGAGTTTTCATACTTTCAGACATATTTTTACAACAATATGGCTTAGATTTTGTAAATGATGAGGAAGGCGTGCGTTACTGAGCATATGATTTTCCTCTGGGAGCCAGGGCTCAGCTCAGGCAGGATTTGTGGCAAGTCTTAGGGGCAGGAGCCACTTGTTTTCAGTTCCAGTGTTTGCCCACATGTTCTTGGTCTTCCTACTTTAGAAAATGCCTGTTTTACTCTTGGTAAGTAGTGTGAAACACTTGGTTTTCTAGGTGCATTGTACCTGTATCAGAACAATTCCCAAACATACTCCCTCCAGGCCAGCCATTACCACCTGGAATTCCCTCTGCCTGCAACATGACTGTGATATATTCTGTTCTTTTTTCCTAGAAAATAAGTGTGCTTTGCTGGTCCATACATGACATTTTATTTTCCTGAGATCATGGTGATGGCTTCCTGCAAAGCCACAAGAAACCTTGTGAAAATCAACATTGGCACGTGTGCGTAGTTTTCACACTGATTGTTGTGGGCTTGCACAAATGCCCTCATGTGTTCACATTTAACATACTGGCTGCACATTTCTGTGCTTTTTCATGCTCTCAAAACATGATCCTGTACAGTCACTTCATGCTTTGTTTGCTTGTTTTAAAGTAAGATGACACCAGCCTGGCAAAGACCGTAATAGCAGGGCAATGAACTCTGCAGCTACGAATTTCTCTTGATTTGCAACAGAAAGTTTTGAAGCCTCCACCTTTTTGCTGCTGTTTGAAAGCAGTCCCTTGGACTGTCTTCTTATTACCCATGTATATTTAACCATAAATTGCATCTGACTGCAGTGACACTAATTGAGGTGGAGGCACTGAGACGCAGCCCCCCTTGCGGGGAGCGTGGCCAATAAACCTGCCGTGACTGGCAGCTGTTTCGACCACTTTAGACAACAGCAATTTCAGAAAGTGTCCTTCCCCTTCTCCTTGACAAGGAGGGGACAGCCAGGCCCCCTCTGAGGCATCCATGACCAGAGAAAGCACCCAGCTTTCCCAGGGTGCTGCCTGCTGTCTTTTGTAATCGGGGATTTCAACCCCACCCTTTGCTAAAATATAAAAGGATTTTGCGTTATCTCAGTGGTTTTATAACAACCCAGCAATGTGCACCTGAGGTATTTGACCAAATATTATTAAAACTCTGCAAGGGCTGATAATCCTGGAAGTAGTGCGACGCCTTCCTGTGACATTGAAATCATTCAGTAATTTTACAGTACATTTGAATTTTGGCATTGTTCAGCCACTCAGTTCCCATTAACTTCGCCTGGAATTTCTTATGTCCGTGCACACAAGCAAAAGTGTCAAGTTTCTCCTTCATGCTCCAAAACGCCACCTGAATCACAATTGTGCTGCAGCTAATTGTTATTAATTAAGCTGTTCCTAGCAGTCCAAGCTGGATTGTGCTTTTCTCTGTGTGTAATGAGAAGTGAAGGCGTTTAGTAAGCACAGCATTTGGTGGGGAGTGGGGGAAGAACAAGACAGCCCTGCTCCTGGGAATATCTCTCTGAGATGCTTTTGGGGAGGGTCTGGGTGTTTTTAAGGATGGGGCCACCAGCTCAGGCTCCATCCCACGAGCTCTGTTGCCCTTGGCTGTGTTTCCAGTCACAGGCAGGCAGCTCCAAGGGCATTCTGCAGCGGGTGAGGTTGCACGGAGCCGCTCTGGCCGCACGTGCTCCCGCATCACTAAAGCACAAGGCCTTGGCCGAGAGCCCCCGGCACAAGGTTTGCCCAGGGATCACATGGCAGGTGCCCTGTGCCCCCCCTGCCACCTCCCTCTGCTCTCCCAGCTTCAGCTGAATGGGATTGTGGAGTGGAGGGAGTGAGAGGAAGGGATTACTGAAGTGGAGACCCTGGGAGCAGCCTCCTCGCAGAGGGAAAATTGGGAAAATTGCTTCCTGGCTTTTCCTCTCAGTGAGGCTGCAGAGGAACATGCCTGCTGCTCTCTGCCTGGGCAGGAGAAGTGAGGCACCTGGCATTCATCTGCCTTCTTTTGTGTTGGCTTGTGAAAATAAAATCAGGTGAGGAGGACCTCGGGCAGAAATGTCATCTTCATGTGAGAGGCAGCAATGGGAAGCTGCTTCTGCTCTGTGCCATCCAAAAAAAGCAACCTGCCCTCTGTTATGTCTTTTATCCCCCTTACCTTGTCCTTTTGTCCTCTTATCCTTGCTTGTTGTCCTTTTGTCTCCCTTGCCTTGCATTAAGAACCAGAAAACAGATGATTTTGGCAATGGCTGTGGGCTGTTATTCTAACAGTGAGATAATGGTTACCCTGTGCAGGATGAGAGGTCAGGAATAGTCTTGGGACTTCTCCAAGTCCAAAAGGATGGGGAATGGCTTGGTGTGCAGATCTTAGAAAGAAGCCCAAGGGCACAGTCTGGTGGTTGCTCCAGATTGCTCACTTGAAGCCTTTCTGGAGCAAGCAGGGTGGAAAGGGAGAATTACTGGAGAATCATCATGACTGGATGGCAATCTTCTGCACTATACTTAGTCTTGAAGAGATTTTCTCCTGCCATTGCCTCCACATACCACTGAACTGAAGCTTTAATCTGCCCATGCATCCTCCTGGTGCTGCCACTGCTTTTCTGGGGTCAGAGTTTTATATGGCATTGCATTTCTTTCATCCCTACAAATTCCCTGGCATTTTGCTGTGACACGTCTGTTCTTCTGCTGGTGGTGTTTGCAGGAAAAATGACCAAATCTCAGCTAGCAGCCTGGGATGGGACCTGGAAGTCAGGGAAAGGCTTTATGGCTGTTTGCAGGGTAAAACCCCTCACCCTGCACTTATAACTTCCTCCCAGGGCTGCTGTTTGTGGCTCCAGTGATAAACTAGTCCTGCTGCTGCTGAGTGGAGGATTCTAAACTAATGGTGCTTCTGCTCCCGGGATTTACCATTTGGAAGATGCTTTATTGCTGTCTTGTGACATTTCCCTGCACTTTTATGCTCATTTATATAACTGATTTCTTTGATTTATGGCAGGTTTTCTTCATGTGTAACAATGTCATAAATTGCACAGCCCTCCTTTAAGTGGTTATGAATGTGAGATATTCAGTAAACTATGGCATGGGGGAAAGGGTGGATGCCTTTTGAAGAGGCTTTTGACCCCAATCCCAAATAAAATAACCCGTTCTCTCAAAAGAAATCAGAAGCAAACATCAAAATAAGTTAGTGTAATCTGTTTCTTGACTAGCCAGCTGGTTGTGGGGCTTTTTAGTAAAAAATGTAAGTTATTCATATAGATAAAAGAATGCATGAGGCCAAACCCACAGAGGGGTGATGTTTGTGGGGTGATCCCTGGAGCTTTGTTATCCAGGGTCTGCAGAGGCTTTCAGAGAAGCAGCAAATGAATGTTGTTCTTTCAATAAACCTTTCTCTTCCCTGTCTGTTTGTAAACCTGCTCTTTCAGCTGTTGCTATTTTTTAAGACCCTCAAACAAGCTCATATTTCCAAGGAGTGTTCAGTGGCCATCAGGGATCCAAAGCCTATCAAAGGCACTGGTCAGGCTTGTGAAATAAAGACCTTGGGTTTTGATTGTGTTGGCATCTTGCTTTGTAGGGGAAGAGAAACAGCACATTTAAAAATTACTTTCTGAGTTCAGCTGTCAGAGAAGCTTTTCTGTTGACCTTTACAAATTGATACCGTCACAATCAATGGACAGAAGTTTAAGGGCAGTCTCTGGGGTGGGGAGGCAGGAAGGAATGAACCCAAACATTTATAAAATATATATGGAGTGGGTTTTAAAAAGCCCAGCAGAAATAACAGCAAGTATTAACAGGGAGCGTAGTTGAACAAACTGTTTCATGAAGAATTTATAATACCTGGTTCTAAGTATGGTTAGTTAAAACTTGGCTGTTGAGATGATTTCTGAAAGTATATAAAACTAAAAATAAGAAATAAATGTGCCTTGGGTTGGTGCAGTGCAGCAATAGGTGGGTGAGGGAAGCAATTAGAGATGCTGAAGTTGCTTTGTGAGATTGAACTGCAGGGAAGCTGCGTTTGAGGTGCAGCCTGGACTTCCCCATGCTCCCTCCAGCCTTGGGAGGCAAAACCACTGACAAAAGCTCAGGAGGAATGGTGTGAAGAGGAGCAGCCAGTCTGTGATTTCAGCTGCTGCCTTGCCAGTTTTTAAGGAATCTGTGAGACACACTGAGGAGCTCCTGGAACACAAGCACGCAGTCCTCCCCTCCCAGGTGTAACACAGGCAGAGGCTTCAGTGCTGCAGGAGCTTGCCCTGAATATTCTGCTCATGTTCAGGGAGGTTATCAGCACACCAGGGATGGGCTGTGCAGAGGAGGCTGCCTCCACAATGGGGCTGCATGTTCTTATGCATATCATATTGAGAAAAAAAAAAGAGTTCCTGCCTAGACTTTATGTACTGAAAGTTTGTTTTTCCTGCCTCTAAAGTGCTGTCTGAAAGCACCTGTTTTAATGAAACATATGGGGTTTATTACTTAGTGCAGCCATGGGCAATTAGGCAAATAGAACCTTTGGTGTAAGGAAGTCTTGTGTAAGAGAGCACATTAATTCTTTGACTTGATGACCATAGCATACACAGCCCCCACAGACTCCAGGACATGGTCTCTGTCCCTAGCCCAGAATATTTTGGCTCTAGATGAGGTGTGGCATCCACCTGGGGGTCCAGAGAGCCTCAGCACAGCCCTGCCTTCCCCTCATCTGCAGTACTCCCAAGTCCCAGTAATTTCCATTTCAGCTGTCTTACGTGAGCTGGATTCTCCTGCCTGCTTGACAAGGTTATCGTGTTGCTTGAGAACCTGTTATTTTCATTAATGAAAAATAAACTGCATTCAGTCTCAATTTAATAGATGTGTGTGTATTGGCTCAAATAGGGTATTTCTGTCAGCACCTTCTCCTGCACTGCACACTCACCTTGAAGCACTTGGGTGAAGCAGCTCTGAAGTGTTGCCTCTGTTCTTGCCCTTTAATGGGGACACCCAAACCCTGTCTTGGCCATTTTAGGTGTGAGATACTGGTTCTCTTTAACTGGTTTTCTTTTCTGTGAGATACTGGTTTTCTTTAACTCCCAGGTGTTTTTCCAGGGACTGTTTAAGTCCCCCTGCAGTTTTGCCTCGTCAGTTTGCCAGAAGTTGGGAAGGTTGTTCTTTTCTTTGGGCGTTGAAATTTCACAGTTCCTTGGATCATTTTATTAGGTGGTATTTGGGTTATGTGATAATTACTAATGTAATGCCAGGAAGATTTCTGTGGGTGATCTTGGGGAAATACCTTTTACATGTCACCAGTGGCTTGTGCTTAGGCTGTAATGAGGCGCCTCTTGCTGTGTGCTTTAGTGGTGACTAATTACCCGTGCTACAGGAGAGACATAACAGCACCTGTCCCACCCACCCGCTCCGAGCTGCGGCTCTTACATAAATGATGCTTAAATACTGCTAAGGGGGATCTGTCTGAGGGCTTTGGGAGCATCTTGCTATTATGTTTTCAATCCAGCACAGGCAGCCAGGGCTGCAATCCCGTTCCCGTCGCGGCGGCGGAATGAACGCGTTCCCCTGTGTTTGCACAATGGTAATTAAAATGCATTTAAGTTGAGTGAGTGCTTGTGGTGTTTGGGGGCCCTCTGGGGAAGGCAGGAGCAGGGAGGGAGGCAGACAGGCCTCTGGCTGTCAGGAGCTGGGTGAATCCTGGAGGAGTGACAGGAGCTGCTGGGGAACGTGGCACCAGGACAGTGCTCTGTGCCAGCTGGGAACCCCTGGAGACCACTGCCAGGGGGAAAGAGCCCTTTGTGTCCCAGCAAAGCAGCCTGCTCTGGGAGCTGGGAAATTATTTTGGCCCAACCTCACAGCAGATCTTACTTACTTGGCATCCCTCGCCAAATTGATTTTTGTTGAATGCGCAAAAGACCCAAGTGCCTGGTTCCGCTGTGCTTCCACCTGTGGGTTCATTCCCTCCACTCCTGCCCTTGGCATTGAAAAAACAATCCAAATCCTTCTCACTGCTGGGACCCATAGAGATTTCCACCTGGTAGGGAGCCAGGATGTGCTGTGACAGGGGGATAGAGAGACACAGGCTGCCCCTGCCACTGCACTGGAGCAGGACTTGGGAAGAGTGAGGGCTGGAAAGCAGGGGCAGCAATGTTTGGGCACTTTTGGACCTTCAGCTTGGCACTTGGAAGAACACCTGGCCTTGCATTGTGGTCATTTACCTGCAGGCTTATTAGTCTCAGAAGGCATTGGTGATGGGCTGTGCTTTGGGGCTGTAGGTGGAATTTTGGTTCGTGGCATTAAGGGTTGACCAAAGACTTAATCTTGGGTGCTGCACTCAAGTGCCTGACTAGTGCAGGAAGAGTCAGTCTGTAATGTTCTTCTGCAGCAACAGGGAGGATGATTCCTCTCTGTGATGGTTCAGAGCAGCAATGTTTGCATGGCCCAACTCTCACTCTGGAGTTGATTTCCTTGGGGAGGAAACATAGGTCAGGTGGAAAAGGGATGCTGGTGATAATTCTTTTGTACTGGGAGTACAGTAAGGTGCCCAAAATGGGAGCCTGGTAAAAGGAAAAGAAGCTGGAGGGCAGAGGAGACCAGTGTTGTATTTCAGAGCTACTTGAAAATTATTTTCTTGTCTCAAAATGCAGCCTTACCTGAGCTAAGGCAGGTGCTGGGAGCAGAGACCACTCCAATCTTCCTTAGATAATGTATGCTAATTGCTTGTTTGGATTATGCACTTCATTGGGAAGTAGCTCCCAAATGCTGAAGATATTTTGATAAACTAAGTTATTTTTTGCATCTGCTATGAAAATCCCACAGTCTTCCTAAGCTACCCTGCTGCATAAGTGGCTGTAAAAAAGTATTTTCATTTAAAATATTTTCCTACCACAACATGAGTGCTGGTAATCTGCCAGTTTGACCACTGGAGCCACCAGCAGCTCCTCAAAGCCATCCTGATGGGGTTGGTGGTCAGCAGCACGCTGCCACGTGTCACCCCCTTGTCACCTCCATCCCTCGGCTTCCCCACCAGCTTGGAGGCTTATCTGCTGCCTCCTTGTCAGAGTGAGTGCTTCCAGATTCACAGCAAGACCTCAAGGAGAGACAGATGACAGAGCAGATGGTAGATGACTAATTTGGCAAAGTTAGATGAGTGGAAATTGTTTGCTTTAATTGCTTGTCAAGTCCAGTACCTACATTATAGTTAAGAAGTGACTATTTACCCTCAAACAGAACAAAATGTGGAAAGGAGGGGTGTGTGTGTGTGTGTTTGTTTGTTTGTGAAGAGTAGGGAGAAAAAGTGCAGAAATACACAGAGAAAAGAATTTGGTACCAAGGCTTGAGGCAGAAGAACCACTGTTAAAACTTCTTGTATTCATTTCTGCCTTTTCTCAGTGGTAGCTGTGGGATACAGATCCTGCTTAACATTATTCCTATTTATTCCTTTCTAGTTGCTGTGCCATAATGTAGCTGTGACATAACTAAAAGAGAAACAATGCTGGAAATAGTGGCATAAAACAAGCTGGTGATGATGGCTTGACATGGTCAGTACAAGTGGACATCCATGAAATGTTGCTGCGTAAATCTGGTCAACATTTTGATGGTGATTTTTGGTCGGTATGAAGAGGAAGGCACATCAGTAAAATATGCTGTGTGCCATCCACCAAAGGGATTTGGAGAGTTTGGCACAAGGAGGAGGTTCCATCAGCTCAGAAAAGCGTTATCACACATAGCTAATCCTTCTTGATGGAGCCACAATCACTGTCAGCCTCTACTGTGCCCAGCTGTTTGTGCTCATAAAACTGGGAATGAGCTTCCATTTGTTGGTGGCACATGATGAGCCTCTCTTGGAGGTGGGGCCAGGCTGCTAACACACATCCTTGCAACTTTTCTGGGTGTGCTGGAGAGCTGTATAAAATGATATTTGAGATTTTAGTGACCAAATTTTGGGGAATTAATTTTTTTGGTCCCTGGTACTATCCAACACAGGGACCGCTGTGCAGGAGAAGTGCTATGGGGGACGTGTTGGTGCTGCCTGTGCTGTGTCACCTCATCCCAGTGACACCCTGACAGCTGGGCAGCAGCTGGGTGGCCATGCTGAGCTCCTGCTGTGGCCATGTGGCTGCCCAGGGGTTGATTGCATGCAACTGGATTCAAATGGGATGATGATTTTCTAGTGTAGAGCAGACCTTGCGGAAGGAAAACACTTGTGCCAGCTGAGCTTTTAATTAGGAGTACAGGGAAAATTATGCTCTCCTTCATTACAGTCTCCCACCTAGGGAAAGAAAGCCTCCAATTCTAAAGCACTCTCCCAAACCACTGGGAAAATTGGCTGGTGACCTCCAGGAGTGTTTTGCCTTCTCAGGGGAAACATCTGCAAGGCTCTAAGTGCACGAAGCCCTGGCTTCATTAGGACGTGCCTAATTGCAAGAAAATGCAGGGCTTTCGCAGCTCATTCAAGGAGAACTGTAAAATAATAATGAAAGGATTAAAAGTGTGTTTCCCTTTCCTGTGTGCCTTTGTGCCAGGGTGCCCAGGCTGTTGCTGAGAGTGTGGAGCAGAAAGAAGTGAATGGGGATTGCTGGTAATTAGCTGTTCCTTAAGGGGCTGGAGTATTCCCCCCATCTGGGGGGTCTTAACAAATTGCCACGAGTGTTTGCAATTATTAATAAACAGTTCTGTTAGCTGCCTTTCAAGGAAGCCTGATAATGGTGCTGTCTGTAAAAACGCAGCTAATTAAGTAAATAAGTGGGAAGTACAGGAGGAGAATGTGTTACAAAGAGATGATGACTGTTGTTGGGCCTCATCTTTTATGGGATGAAGGAACCTGTGATTATCCTTTTTATAAAGACATCCCTCAAAGCGGTAAGTCCAAGAATTTAAGGCTCCCTTTGTGTTTTTGACAAACTGATTGACAAAGGGAGGTTGTGCTGCCTCCAGGCAGAGGCTGGTGCAGGGCAAAGGCACTGCTCTCCTGCATCCTTGCCAAAGAGATAATGATAAATGTTTTATGATTCAGGGGAAAATATATTCAGATGCTTGAGATAACTCTCTTGGAGTGAGAAAGGAGAGGATGCCTCATCACTGCTTCATTGGGTGTGCTTTGGGAGAGGAGTGAGACTACACCAGGATTTCAGGTGGTGGAGATAATGGATTCCACTCTTCTTTAGTTCTCCAGATGTGGGCTGATCTGGAAAAGGGTTGAATAAGAAATGATGGAAAAGGGTTGAATAAGAAATGATCTCCTTCCAACAGTTAATCTGGGAGGATTATAAAATCCATTAGTATGAGAAGGAGCAGAACGAGATGGAGGCAAGTGTGATTTCTTAATTTAATGTATAGATTTATCATCAACAGAGCAGAGCAAAATAATGGGCTAAAAAGCAGAATCTAATGGACATTTTTAAATGTCTCCATTATTTGCTACCCTTAAGTGAGCATCTGAATGATTTGGCTATTTTATGAAAAAATGTCAATGGAAAATTAATTTCCAAGTCATGTGCATGAATATTGATGGGAAGCATCATTTCAATACAGACGATTATTACTGTTGTAATTGGGGCCATTAGGAGCTGAAACTCTGTCACTTCAGGTAGCTGGTGATAAGTAAACAACTGGCTGTGAAGTGTGAATATTTGAGCAATGCCTGAAATCCACCTTTGTGGTGACCAAGCAGTGCTCTGCTCCAGCACCCACCCAAAATCCCAAAATCCCCCATGACTGGGGTGCTGCAGGTGAGAAGTGGCCACTGCCTGGTGCCATCACTGCTGGTTTGGGATTTCCCATGTGGAAGAGGCATGTCCTGGAGCTTTGGGATAACCTTAGGGGGTCACTCTGCACATGAACACTCTGTGAGGTTTGTTGTCAGTGTGTGGAAAGTGCAGGAATGGCTGAGCACATTTAGGTAGATCATAATAATTTAGGTGGAGAGATGGGTTTGATGGCTTGGTGGGGTGTCAGTAAATCAGGTCAGACTTGGGCAAAACGTAGGGGAAATCTGATTTTCCTGGGTGAGCACTGGAGGGTTTCCCTCATGGAGATGCCTCCCCTGAGCAAGGCAGAGAGTACATGGCCAGAGATGCTTCATAACAAGAGCAGCTTCACACTGGAGGCACAACTAAAGTTGCTCCTCTTTGCCCTGTCTTAGACACAGAGGAGGAATATTTTTTATTAACCAGCACGGGTTCTGCTGCAGGAACAGTTAAACACACAATCTTGATTTTTATTTTTTTTTTTCCGCTCATCCATTTCTGGAGCTCTCTAAGACTTCACATCTAACAGTATACAGCAAAGTGCTTTGAAGAGGGTTCATGAAATACAGATTATGGTGGTTTTGCATGGTGTGACAAGGAAATTTTGTTGTGCTTGTGTTTATGCCTGTAAACAGCTGGAACATCCCTGTACATTCCATATTATTTTAGCACTTAATTTTAAAGAGCTGCTACAACACATAGATGCCTGTTGCTGTTCCAGGAGAGAAGCAGGAGGTGAGTGGGATACGTTCCTGCTCTTGTTGAGCTCAGGGACAGAGGGACTGGGAATCTTGATGACTCCTGCTTAGTTCCCACTTCACACACAGTTCCTTCAGTGCTTTTTAACTGCCTTGGCAAATCAGACCCAGAACTTGACAAATCTGCCCTGGGAAGGCTGGGAGTTGTCTTATATGGCTCAAAATGGGGCATAAAACTTTCGAAGCAGGAGTTCACAGCCTGCTTTCTGGCTTGTGTTTGTCTCCCTAGCACCAGTGGCCAACAGGAGCACCTTTGTCATTCATCCCTGGCAGCAGCATTTCCCTCTCATGGCAGGAATTCCTTTTTACCCCTTTGGTGGTTATTTGCCTTGAAAAACCTGCCCAGAGCATCTCTCATCTCTCTGTTTTAAAGGATTCTCTGGGAGGTGCTGTCCCAGCCCTTCCTCCTGCAAGTGAAGGACCTAACCTGCTTTTCTTAAATACTGGCAGAGTTTCCTCTTTTGTGTTTTGAATGTGACATAATTATTAGGTGCATCAAAAGCATGCATTGCAAAGCTGAGACAGAGAGATTAATGACTTACTGTAATAATGGATTATTAATGATCCATGATTATACCCACATTTGCTTTGTGACTTCAGCTCGTTGTACAGGTCAGAGCTCCCTCCTGCTCTGAGCTCTGTTTCTGCATCAGCTTCCACTGCTGGTTGGGTAGCAATGAAAAAAAAAAGTGAATTCTGCTCCCTTCAATTGATGTAGGATAATCACTTTTGGTGTGTGACTTGATTTGAGGCAATCTGTGTCCAATTTTTTGTGGAAGGAGACTTCTTTTTTTAAGATGGACATTAAGTACTATGAGATAAATTTAAAGGATCAGCATGGTTTATTCTAAATTATCTTTAAAGCTTTTTTGTATTTTTTTTAATCCAAAAGAATTGATTACTAGCCATATCAAAAACTGGGAGATGTTACTGCAGTGGTTGGGCTGTACAAAATTAACCTCAGTCAGATAAAACTCCTTGCCCTGGTTCATTCACATGTGGGCTGGCTTCACCCCTGCTGAATCCTCTTGCAAGAACAGGCTCCAGGTGTTCCTGCCTCCTCACAGCAAACAAATGGCTGCATTAGCTTTCAGGAAACGTTTAATGGGTGTGCAACATGGAATATCAGTGTTGCAGTGCATGGCTTCATTAGCTGAGCTGCAGGAATTGTTTTCTGAGCTGTGTTGGTTCTTAGCACGGCTTGCAGAATGGAAGGGAAGGTATTTATTAGTCCTTGGGAGCCTTGAGACAGAATAACACTTACCTGGCTGGAAATATGATCAGTCCTGTAATGGATACTGCTGTATTTAAGGGAGGAACGCACAAACCCATTTTGTAAGTGCTAAGCAAGAATTTTTAGGTGCTCTGGCAGGCACAGGGATGTGTCTCCCTGAAGAGTTGGTGTACAAGGGCAGGTCTTGAGGCTTTTCTGAGTAAATCTGTGTACATGAGCTAGGACAGGGCTTTGTATTTCAAAAATAAACATGTGCCCTCTCCCAGTTGTAGTGCTTAGTCCTTCCAGTGTTCCCAGTGAGGTTCCAGTATGACCCTGTTTTTCCATCTCCTTAAATAGCTGTTAAAAATATTGTGAATGAAATCGTGTTTGGATATGATTTACTCTAAGTAGTAAGGTTTTACAGAAAATCTAAAATTTGCAATGTTCATCCTTTTAAGTTAAGCCTCAAAATGAGGTGATAACTTGTTTTAAAACCTGAGCAAAGCAAGCAGTTCTGCTTTCCTTCAACACAGAATAATGAACATAGGTCAAATACTTCCCATTTTTAACTGTAGCAAGAACTTTGAAATTTTACTTTTGCCAGCTCATACAAAGAAATAATATTCCAGCATTTCCTGTGGTGGGTAGACCCAATGCCTGCTTAGAGAAGCAGCCCTTGTAGTGCCTGTTCAGCTTTGGTCTGTGCTCTCTGGCCCCTGGAAACACAACCCAAAAATGATCTGATCAACCCTTCACCCTGTGAATGGTTTGTAATGGAACAGGAACAGACTTCTGCTGCCATTTTTTGGGGCAGAGGGAGATTCCTTGGGAGAAAACCTTGGGCAGGTCATTGGTTTCTGGCTGCCTCCTGAAGCCCTTTGCCAAGAGGCTGTTGGAAGCTCAAATTGCCCCAGCACAAGAGCAAATAATTCTGCAGCAGAGAGAGCACAGATTAGAATTGTTCCCATTTCTAGTGAGAAAAAAAAGGGGAGGGGGTATAGTAAATAAACAGTCAATAATTGTAGTATTCAGCAACCTGATTACTTTTGGTGTTTATAAAAAGGACCTGCATCATTCAAAATAGTGTGTATTAGCCAATTTTACTGATTATGCCTCGAGTCATGGAGAGTTTTGTTTGTATTGATCTGATCCAGAAGTGGGGTTGGCTCCAGAAATGCCATTCTTGTCAGGCTCCTGTTTTACATAATATAATGCCTATTTCAAAAGTTTAGATATACCCAAATTAATTTGCTCACAGATAAGAACAACCCACAAGCTGCTGAATAAGAGGAAAAGAAAGTTCATTGAAACAAACAAACCAAAACCAGCCCATAAACGTGACCATTTAAGCAGCATCCCTGTCTGAGCAGTGTGTGAAAAGGTGATCATGTAAAATGCTGCTTCTGGATTTATTTCTCTTTTTTTTTTTTTTTTTTTTTTTGTCATTGCATGATGGCAGCAGGCTGATACCCTGAGCTGAGCTGGGCTTCTGTGCTGGCTTTTAACTGGGCTTCAAAATGTAGAACAGAGCAGTGTAATATTAAAGAGTGTTCTTTGAAAACTGTACTGAGATGGTGTTTCCTGACATTTCTTTGCTGTGCATTCAGCCTGGGGACTTGTGGAGAGACAATGTGTTTTTTGCTGTGGTTTTTCTTCTATTTGATTGCTTAAAGCTGGGGAGAGCTGGGGTCTTAAGGAAAGTGATGGGGAAAACAATGTTGGGTATAAATCTTCTGCCTGGCTTGCTCTTGGCTTGTCCAAAATTCTAATCAGAATAGTGAAAATGCTGAATTATCCAGGTCAGCTTGGATGCACAGATGTCTCCAGCCTTGTGTCCTTCAGCCTGTGATGGGACTGGCTCTGCTCAGTGTCTGATTCTGCCACTGGTGGGGCTTTGCTGAAACCTGAGTTTGACCCTTTGGCTGCTGAGGTCAACCTGCTTGGCCTTTTCTCCGCATTTCTGCCTTTTTTCAGCCTTTTTCTGCATTTGGTGGTAAATACCAGCACTTCAGCCCATTTGATGTTTAAATTGCAGAGATGATCACAGGCTGTATTTCCACATTCCTATCTCCACTGTTGATATTCAAGTGTGACTTGTGTGACCCAGCCCTGTGAATCATTACAGATTTTTGTTGCAACTCCCTGTATCAGTTTATACAGACTTTATTGTGCTCCAGTGCCCCTGTTCCATAGTCCTGATGGATTGTGCTGTGTTTCTTTGCAGTGTGTGCTGGCACTGAGAACAAGCTGAGCTCCCTGTCTGACCTGGAGCAGCAGTACCGGGCCCTGCGCAAGTACTATGAGAACTGTGAGGTGGTGATGGGCAACCTGGAGATCACCAGCATCGAGCACAACAGGGACCTCTCCTTCCTGAGGGTAAGCAGCCTGCTCTCCTCCTTCCCTCCTCCTTCCCTCTTCCTTCCCTCTGCTTCTTTTTTGGGGGAGCAGCCATAGGTGCTGGGCTGGAAAACACCAGGTTTCTCTGCCACCAGCTCTGCTGTGATGGAAGAGGATGATAAAATGCCAGGGATGTGCAGACAAGAAGAGCAATGTCACTGCTGTGACAGGTGCTCTGAGTGTGAGTCATTCAGATTGATGCAGGATGTGGGGGAGAAAGCTGTGCCACTGGAAGGTGACACCTTGCAGCTCTCTCACTTTGTGTTGCTCCAGGGTGGGTTAGGTGGGGTTTGGGAAGGTCAGAGAAGCATGCAGATAAGCACTGGAGGACTGCTGAAGTTAATCCTAATAAAATGCTAGATATGGACTGATTTATGGACTAAGCAAGGGAAGGACTCTGGGAAATGTTTGTGGAGCATTTAAGAGAAAGAAAAAAGGGAGCACTGAATGAACATTGAACAAGAACATTGGCATTGAACAGGAACAAGACTGGAGCTATGAGCTTAACAATCTCCAGCATCCAGGGAAGTCTGTGATAGATGAAGGCTATACTGCTTTTGGGGAACCTTGGTTGTGCATTCCTTCAGTTCTCTTTGCATCAAATTTTGGAATTTTGAAAGAACATTTCAGTATGGTTTGCAGATACCCTGTTGCCCTGCTGGCAACCACAAGAGGGAAAGGTGAATACTGAGTTCAAAAAACTTAAGCCCATCATTATTTGGCATTTCACATTCCTTATGTTTAAAGAAATATCCCACTAAAGGAGTGATCCAGGTGGGCATCTGAGGATGCTGCAGGTGATGTGGCTGTAATATAGAGGATAGGTCTGAGGGCCAGGGTAGAAAAAGCAGCCTGTGCCAGTGTGGTTGCAGTCTGTGCTGTGATTGTACTCTCCATGACACAGATAAGGGTTTACACTGCTCATATTGCTCTCCTGTGCCTCTTAAAAATGCTGCTGTCATGCTGCAGGATGTGTGTCTGTGTGTCAGTGGCACGTTCCCGTGGCAGGAGTGCTGGAGTTTAAATCTGGCAGCAGGAAGAGGCAGTGGGAGGCAGCCCCAGCTGCTTGGGTTACACTCACTCATTCCCTGTGCTGGGTCCTGGGTGAGCTGAGTGCTCAATTCCAGTCTGTCAAACTGTGAAACTGAAAACTTTCCACCACAGTTCCTAGCAAAGGCAAAGCCAAGCAGCGTGAATTCAGCCAAAATTCACGTTGAATTTTTTTGGAGTTTCACAGCCTTGCCACCCCATCCATTGGTGTATATTTACTCAACATGTACACCAGGCTGCTGAAAGATCTGTGAGCAAAACTCAGCCACAGACACGTCTGGAGTAAAGTTTGGGGTGCTAATTGCACCCAGACTAACAGGTTGCCTGTTAATTTGAGTGCCAAGTGCCTCGGAAGTGGATGCTGTCCGTACATTTCACAGTTGTGACAGGTGGGGAAAGCACACATGCCTTTGCTCTGAAATAGATCCAGCCTTGGTGCAGCTGGAGCAGCGTTGGACAGGTGGCAGATCCTCCTCTGTGAGGGCAGATCCCTGCTCTGACTGGGGCATCTCTGCAGTTTCAGATGCCTGCTGGTTCAAATTCATGGCAGGCAGTCCTTCCGCTCCAGCTTTCCTTCCTCCTGCTGGGATTGGGGAAAGCAAATTACTTGGAAATCAGGAATTAGTGTTCCTCACAGAGGGCTGCCATAAGCAGTGTGAAATATTGGTGGAAAGGAGGCATTAAAATCATCAAATGAGATCAAGAAGGAAAGGCTTTGTTCAGTAAATGAAGGTGGTTTGCTCACCTGTGCTTTTTGGTGACAACACCTATTGCTTTTTTATTAGTTTTATTACTTCTTTTACCTGCATCTGCTCCCTCACAGATGTCTCAGCAAAAAAGCAGAACTTGAAACAAAACTCAGCAAAGTGGAAGGCCTAGTTAGTATGATAAATTGTAGTCATTAAAGTAGAAAACCAAACAGAAGAGAACATGTTCTCGGCGAGGCAAATAAATAAATAAATGTTGGCACATTTACGCCGATAATTCGACATTCATTAGTCAGGCAGTATTACTCCTTTTATCATATTAAAAATGGTTTTAATGGCCAAATGAAGGTGGCAGATGGGACATAACCAAGAGAAAGGCTGTTTGTCTCTCTTAGACTTAAATGCAGTGAACTCTCCGTGCAACATTACGCTCCTTCACCCTGCCTCCAGTGTTTCGGTCTCTGGTGCAGGAATTGCCCTCTTCCTCCACCACAAACACTTCAGGTAGATGCTGGGTTATCTGTGTCACCAACTGATGGCAACCATGGCTCTGTGTGCCCCCCTGGCCTCTCCACAGTGCTTAGCTGGGCAACTCCAGGACAGAGGGAAGGCCTGGCAAGCTGTAGGCTTCATTGTTGCTTCATTTTTTCTTCATTTCCTCATTGACTTCACTGCCTAGCTCTGAAGAGAGTGTTTAGGGATGTAGGTGTAAAGCAAGTTTGATGCTTGATGGACCTTTCTTCTTTCTAAGTGACTACTCCCTTAGAATTTTGACAAGATTGCAGCTTATCTGGCTGATGAATGTGTGAAACTGAGCTGGGAGCACAGCACCAAAATCCAGCAGTGATGTGCTCACCTCTGTGGGTCAGCAAATGTGACAGGAAACAGAACATTGTGTGTCACCTGCAAAGCATTTGGTACCTCAGGTGGCCTTTAGGCAGCTCTAGGAAAAAATGTGTAAAGTTTGCACTGGCATATGTATGTGACTCTAAATAATTACCCAGATCTAAACTAGGTAGAAGAACTTGAGCTGTTCTGATATTGGCATGGAGCAGAGAAATCCTGCAAGTCCCACCACTTTGGACCTGCCCAAGGCATGGTGATGTTCACAGAGGAAAAGGCATGCTGAGCCTTTTCATCATGCAGTAATAAACAAATAGCATAAATGAATTGAAGTGAAAAAAACCCATAATTTTATTTACCCAGCAGAGGAACATTAACAGATCAGCATCCCATCTCTCATATTTATTTAGACATTTATTCCCTAAGTAGATTTGCTTTATGTCTGTGAGTTAGCTCTCTGGATATGTGCTGATGAAGACTAAGAGGGGCTGTCTGTCACCTGAATGAAGTGCTCAGCCACTTCAGCTTCCAGCCCTGTCTCGCAGACATCTTTTATGGAAAATCCTTTCCTTAGGATTTTTCCTCCTGACAAGCTGAGAGGCCTCAGGAACAAAATGCAAACATTGATTATCTGATGCTGTGGAATGCAACAGGTGGATCTGTGATTGGTCTCATGTGGATGTTTGTAATTAATGGCCAATCACAGTCAGCTGGCTTGGGCTCTCTGTCTGAGCCACAAGCCTTTGTTATCATTCTTTGTTATTCTATTCTTAGCTAGCCTTCTGATGAAACCTTTTCTTCTATTCTTTTAGTATAGTTTTATTATAATATATATCATAAAAAATAAATCAGCCTTCTGAAAGAAGGAGTCAGATCCTCATCTCTTCCCTAATCTGAAAACCCCTGTGAACACTGTCACAACCCTGCAGTTCACAAGGAGCTGGATTTCTGATTGCATTTGCCAGTTGTTCCTGTTCCTGCTCTTCTTGGATGTGAGCAGGGCAGGAGGACATGTCATCTGTGTTACTTTAATATCTATTTTATTTTGGTTCCTGGTTGTGTTATAGTCTGGGTATTGCTTTCCTGTGAGCAAGTGCAATATGAACTCATGTTCTGCATGTGCTGCCTCCAGCTCTGCTCCTGCTGCTTGGTGCTTCCCTGTGCTGTGGCCACAATGGAGTCCTGGCAGAGGAAAGGAGTAGCAGGAAAATTGTGAGGACAGATATTCCTGCCCTCTGTCTGACAGCTGGCTTGCTTTGTCCTTCTTCTGAGGCTCAGCCTACTCACAGAAAATGTTCAAGGGGCCATTCAGTTTTTGCAGTCCTGGCTCTGGCATGAAATGAGGCTGAGGTTCATACAGCCCGTGGCTGCTGCAGTGCCACCTCCCTGTGGCAGCCAAGGCAGGCTCTCCAATAGAGCATGATTAAACTGGGCAGGACAAATATTGGGGTGGGAAGCAGTCCCTAGAGCTGCCTTGTCTCTGTGCTGTGTCCAGGCTTCCCAGGGAGTCAGGAATAACAGTGGGAAGGGTCAGGCTCCATCTCCTCCTGCTTCACCTCATTGCACAGCCAGGCTCTTGCCCTGGGATCTGCTCCATGAGACCAGATAAGCTGCTGGAGCTGCTGCCTGCCTTGAGTCTGGTCCAGGAGAGAGCTGAGATTTACTCCCCTGCTTTGGACTTGAGAAGAAAAAACCTTGAGAAAAGCTCAGGTTGTTCACTGGTTCATGTTGCAAACAACTGTATGAAGAACAGAAGGGAGAACCTATTTTAGTTTTGCTTGGCAGAGCTGGCAGTTCCTATTGTGGGCTGTGCTTATTTCTTATTAACATCTCCATATTCAATTTTCAAACTAAAATACACAATTAGTGTGTCACATACCAATCTTCTGCAAGTGCTTCTGTTAAACACATTTGGTAAATGAGAGTTATCTTTGACTAATCCCCTGGCTTTTAGCAATTCACAGTCAGTAAATTGTCTTCTCATGCCCAGATTTTATTTAACCAATGCAGATTATTTATTTTTAAAGACATGATCAAAGTTCTGTGCTGTTCCCTGCCATAACTCTCCCAAGTGATTATGAAACTCATTTTTAACCACCATCAACAGTCTTCAAAAATTATCTACCACTGCTTTATGGGTTTTATTTTCATTCACCTCAGCAGTGCTTGTGTAGCACCTCCAGGCACACTTGCAGGGCAGCTGTCTGGGTGGGTGTTTCATGGTGAATATTACATTTATTGCAGAGATGTAGGGCCCACCTCCCCTCTGTCAGCACTCATGGCCTGGTGCTTGGTGAGAACCCCTGCCAGCCCCACCTTAGCCTGTAACTTACATCATATTTTGGCTCTTTGGCAGGTGGGATTTGGCCGTTTGGACTTTATGTTCTTTGCTATTGGTTGTGTTTAATGCTTGGAGGAAGTTTTGGTGGAACAGGCTCCTCTGCAGGATGAGGACTGCCAGAGAGCCAGGGGAAGAGTTGGGTTGTCAATGTATTCAGAGCTGCTGCTAGTTAAAAAAACAGAACTGGGAGAGTTTTAAACCCTTTTTGGTCCTTTACAGCAAATCAGGACTAAGCAGAGCCGTTTGCAAGCTCTGGTGGCAGAGCTGAGAGGAGATGTTGGCACAGAGAGAGGCTGCATCAGAACAGGCGTGTGAGGGACGTGTAGGGGGATAGAATATAGGAAAATAAAGACAGTGTAGAAAGTAATCTTACCCCTGAGGAGTTGCAGCTGGGCCAATTAGCAAAGATTAGGAGCAGGGCTGACTTTAACTGGCCACAGATGAGAAGAGGGCTATAAAAGAGTGGGGTGGCTGGGTGAGAAGGGAACTGGGGTCAGTGGCTGCTTTGGGAAGAAGAAAGTGTCAGTGCTCTGAGGAGATGTCCATGAGAAACACCAAGATGGTGTGGAACTTTTGTGATAAGGAGACAACAGCATTGAATCCCTGTGATAAGAAGGCAACAGGGAGAGGTGTGCAGGGATGGAGGGCATTGCTGGGCAGAGCAGTGTGATGCTTTGTGGGGCTCCTGAAGGCCTGGCAGCAGAGCTCTGCATCCCTGCTGCAGCACAATGGTGTCTGACTGCCCAGCTGCCAGGCTTCAGTCATTCCCTGCTCAGCAGAAGGGGCTGTGCAGTTCTGTGCCTGTCAGAGCTCCCAGAAGGGCTGTGGGGTGGCTGTGTCTCTGTGCAGGGGGATGGATTTTGCCCAGAAGTGCCAGGAGAGCACTGCAGTGTGGCCTTACTCCAGAATGAGGGTTTCCAGGAGGGATTTGATGTGGCATTTCTCATGCAGTGAGTTGTATGCCTTGCCAGGGTGTGTTTTGTCCTTGGCTGGGAAGAGGCAAAGTGGATTCCAGGTAATTACAGACATGGACATTGAGCACATTTATTTATTTGTTCCTGATTGCCCTGCCAGGACCTTACCTGATAAGAAAACAAAACCTGGACAGCAGAGGTGTGATGGTCAGAGCTGTGCATGCCACACTGGTGCCTCGAGAAGGCTGACCTAGCCTTGAGAGGCCAGGCAGTGGTAAAGAATAAAGTAGGGACTTATAAAAGGCCTCAATGGATCCACCTTGGGCTGCACCCAAGATGAACCAAAATAGTCACAAAATGGACAACTGGTCATGGGGTCTCTCACTTTTATAAGTTCTGGTCCATTGGCATATTGGAGTTAATTGTCCAGTTACAGCTTTAGCCCATGCAGTCCCATCCTTCTTGTTTTTCTCTCTTCAGCCCACATTGTTTATACACTTGGGCCTGAGATTTGGATCATTTGTCCTTGGTCCCCAGCTAGAGAAGGAATTGTTTTGTCTCCCTACTCTGTGAAGAGAGCTCACCATCCCCTAACATATAGCCCAGACCCACACACGAGAGCAGCACAGAATCTGAAAAATAGAAAAGCTAAAACTTAAGGCATCAACACAAATCTGGGTGGAAAGGGGACACCTCCAGCTTGCTGTTGAGCCCAACTGCTGTGCTGGGTGGGTTACAGGAGACCAGTTGCATGCCAGGCCATGCTTGTGGCATGGACAGAATGTTTCACAGGGGCTGTGATCAGCTGGCAGCTGTGCTGGCTGAACCTGAGCTGAGTTTCAAGTGAGCTGCATCCCAGACTCTGAGGGTGGAGTGGGAGCAAAGGCTGATTGCAGAAGGCATGTGTGATCCAGCTCTGCTGCTCCAGGAGTTAGACTTCTTCTGCCATTTCCTATTGCTTGTGTAGAAATAACAGCTTAAAATGATCACAGCACTTTAAACTCTTCTCAAAATACCCAGGAAGCAAGGAAGGGAATGTCACAAATTTGTCATCAGGCCTGTCCTGTGCAAGTGGTTTCTGAAATGCTGCAAGCACAGTGAGTAGCTGAATCCCAGGCACTGCTGGTCACTGGTGTTCCCATGGCCCCCATCCCTTTATGTTGACAGATATCAGACTCCTCATAGTTCCTAACAGGGAGTCAGCCAGCTCCATCCTGACCCCACCACTCCCAGCTGGTAGGGAAAAGGCATCCAGCACCTCCTGACCTAAATGTCTTCAGAGGTGTGACATGATTTTTGTGCTGCTGTTGCTTATCCCCCATGTGTTGAGCTGACTTTCCTGTGCTGTCCCAGGTGTGTGTAATTCAGATATGTCTCTGTAGCTCTGCAGGCTGGCCTTAGCAGCCCCTGTGCCTCCCTTGGATGCTCAAAATCCCCCTTTTTAGCATTGCCTGTCATGGTTTTAACCCAATTTCGTAGGCACAGGACATGGTGCTGCTCATTTTGTGTCTAAGCCTCAGGATGCTGCTGCTGGATTCAGTTTTGTAGCCCACACCTTCCCTTCCTTCTCCCTAAAAAGCTGGGTCAATATACAATTAATCCTCAAGCTGAGCTTGCCAGTCTGTAGCCAAATTTGTTGGCAAATATTATACCAAATTTGTAGTATATATTATTCAGCAATTATTTTTGGTGGCTTGGTATGAAAGGTGCATTTGAAATCACCAGTGGTGTTCAGGAGCAGAGCTGGGTGCTGTGGGGATGGAGGGCTGGAATCTGAGAATCCAGAACTGGAATCTGTGGAAATGCAGAGCTGGGTGCTGCAGGAATGCAGAGCTGGAAACTGTGGAAATGCAGAGCTGGGTGCTGCAGGAATGCAGAGCTGGAATCTGTGGAAATGCAGAGCTGGGTGCTGCAGGAATGCAGAGCTGGAATCTGTGGAAATGCAGAGCTGGGTGCTGCAGGAATGCAGAGCTGGAATTTCTGTGAATGCAGGCTCCTGTTTTGGTGCAGCAATGAACTGTGGAGTGAAGCCTTGTGTCTGTGCCTGCTGAGTGCTCTGAGGCTCCCCAGGAATAATTTTTTGGGGACAGGAGGTTGTTATGGAGGATGGCTGCAGATTTTGAGGATGGTCTGAGTGTAGTGGGGGTGGCACTGGGCTGCTCCTCACATCCCACCTGCTGCAGGGTGCCCTTGTGGGTGCTGCCAAAGCCACTGGGGCAGTGACAGCCACATCCCCATGTCCCCATGGTTGATTTGCTGTGTAAAACTCACATCATTCTCATGGTGTGACAAATATCAGTCTGCCCCTTGCTGTGCATCCCCCCATGAAGGGAGAGCTCAGGGGCTCCCCTGCCAGAGCTCTTGGGGGGTTTGGGGATGGATCCCACCATGGGGCTTTGTTTTGCCCCTTCTCTGGCTTTGCAGTGGCCAAGAGCTCCCCCAGCTCTCTGCCAGCCTTTCTTTGCCCGTGTCTCCTTCAATAAGCAGGAGCATCCTTCAGCTGTATCATGTGTAGAGAGGAGAGGTCAAGATTTGAAGTCCAGCTTGATTAAGGAGTCTCTTTAAATTGTCTTTCAGCATTTTTCATTCAGCTCCTATTGTACAGCAGGCACCCCATGCCCAGCTGCCTGGGAAGCCTGTCTGATTCATGTGCAAGGCAGCAGCAGCTACTCTGGATCAGCAGAGAGATCAAAGGAGCCTCACTTAAATAATTCAGAGTAGCCCAGACCCCCACACATGCTGGAGATCAGCAATATCCTTTTCACTCCATCCCGTTTTTGCGCTGCAGTGAGGCTGCCCTCGGTCAGGCAGAGCAGAGCACTGGGGAGGTGATGTGGGGGGCTCCCCCATGCCTGGGGGGTGGAGGTCTGTCCTTCTCACTGCTCCTCTGGAACCTCACAGGCCCCTCTGGCAGCTCTTGGGGTGCCCAGGCAGGTGTGGGAGGCACAGCATTGCAGTGCTCCTGGTCATGCCAGTGTGCATTCCTACCACCTTGCTGGGAAATTGTGAGGTGCCACAGGCTCCAGGACCAAAAACATGGCCAGGACATAAGGATCACTGCTCCAGGTGGTGTTTTTCCAAGTTTTGCAGAGGGGAAAGTTTTGTTCATGTTCAATATTTGACTCCTGGTCTGTATTTTCACCCTCCACACATGAACCACCCAGCATGTGGGTGGGTCACGTGTGGAGGGTGAAAATACAGACCAGGAGTCCAATATTTAACATGAACAAAACTCTTTGGATTGTGGCTTGTTACTTTTTAAAAAATTGAATACAGACTATCAAATTATTTATATATAATATAAATATAATTATATAATATATAAAAATAAATAATAAATGGAATATATATAATACATCTATTATATATAATATGTGTTATATATTATATATGATATATAATATAATATATATAATATATATAATATATTATAATATATAAAAATATAATATATAATACAGACTATCGATTTATTATCTATAATATAAATATAATTTACAATAAATATATTAAAATAAATAATATATGTAATGTGTATAACACATTACATATATAGTATATATTATTTAGTATATATTATATAGTATATATATTATAATAACATATATAAATATAGCATATAATACAGACTATCAATTTATTTGCAGACTATCAATTCTTTCCTACTCTTTAGTACCTGATTAGAATCTTCCTTCTGCCCATCCATGGAGGGGTCTGATGCCTGGGTGTCTGTAAAACACATGTGGCTAAGCCAGACCACAGAAGCTGCAGGGATGAGTACTCTAAAAAATGTTGTTGGTGGAGAGGAGGACATTATTAAAAATAAAACAGTGCAAACCTTCTTAATTAGGTGCTGTTTCTCTTCAGTGTTGATCTTCCCTCTAGGCCAGTGAAACCAATTATAGCCTCTCTCAACCACCTTATGTTGTTAATGATCTGACTCTTTAAATGTAAACCTCTCCCCTACAAATGGGATTGGAAATGCTGGCCTTACTGAAACTTGAGAAAAACAAACAGCAGAGTAAAGTTAAACCAGCCAATGGGAAAAAAAATAACCCAAAACAACTGTGGTTGCAAACACTTTTAAATTATAAATGGATTTGTTAGGTTGTAAAGCAAATGAGGAGTTTTCTGTCAAGCATGGAAGAAAGGTTATGTGGTGTAAATGGTGAGTGTAATGAGATTTGAAGTCTTAACCCCAGCTAGAAGATGGTATAAACTCTACCATGGTATAACTCCACCATTTCACTCTGTTCACTGACAAGCTTTGCTCAGATGTCATTGAGGCTTCTTTATTCTCCTTTTTGTCCACCCACCCTCTCAAATCCTCCAGCGGAACAGGGATGGGAGCACAGATGGGGTGTGGAGAGGGATATAGCTACATGTGTAATTGAGGTATAGCAGCTGTGCCAAGTGGAAATGTGTTACACTTTCCTTTGAGTAACATTCTTCTGTTTTCCTGAGCATTTAGGTAGCACATCGCCAATTTTTTCCTCTCAACCTCCCTCCCTCCAATCCCATTTTACTATGGAATGAAATGAAATTAGACAAACCAACTGTGAGAGAGCTGCATAATCTTGCATTGTAATACATCGACTCAGAGTCCTGGATCAATGGGCTTGAATTACTGTTAAAATCCATATGAAAAGAAAAACAAAGTCTTTTGCTGTAAGCTGTGTCAAGGGGTGGAGGAGCAGAGGGATGGATTGAGGCTTAGCCAACAGTTTTTTGTGCTAAACTGGATCAATTTTAAAGGTTTCCTCTGTAGATGCCAGCCGCGGGGCTTTTATGGTTCAGAAATGTCAGCACAACTGTGCAGATTGCAGAATTCAGCAGCAATGCTCCCACCCCAAACCTGGCCACTAATTACAAATTACAGCCCCACATTTGTGCAGATCCTAGGTGCCCAGGAAGGCTGGGACAGAGGGAAAAGTTGGCTTTCCTGAGCATCCTCCTCAAAAATAGGAATATCTCTGTTAACCACACATGAACTGGTTGTGCAGCTCAGAATTCTGAGGAATTCTGAGAAATTCTGCAGGGAATGAAGCCAGGTACCACTGACTTCTCAGGGGACATGTGCTCAGGGTCATACATCATGATGGGAAGGTGGAATGGGAAAAATTTGTTTAGAAAGTCAAAGGTTTAGTTCCAGTTCAAGCAGTACTTCCACAGGGTAAGCACAAGCTGTCTCATCCACTGGTGCTCAGTGTTTGAAGTTAACTCAAAGGCTAATAGAGTCTGCATGCTGTACTGAATGGCATGAAGTGTTTCTTTTGCCCCTTTGGTGGTCATTAGTCCTTCCAGAGAGAAAGAATGAAGTGCTTTGAGGAAACATCTGAACATAACAAACCTGAAAATGTCAAAAGGCAAGGCAGAAATATCACGCTGATTTTGACAAACCTGCACTGTTTGGTGCAGGGGAAAATAATACTGATAGCTTAATGCTGCTTACTGGAGAGTGGCTGTACCAAAAATGAATTTTGTGTGAGAGTTTGTGCTCATGCTTTAAGAAAACAACCTTAATGAGCACAATGTGGAGCTGAAACCCCCAAAGTAAATGCCATCCACTTTGAATATGGTGAAAGGGAGATTTGTAGCCAAGTGGTCCAAGGGCTTGAATGGTGGCCAGAACCTGATGTCACCACTTATTCTGATTTCTTATGTTTTGGGGTTTTACTTTTTCTGATTCTTCTGGTTTGAGATTGACTCAGATCCTAAAGTGCCAGCAAAAAATAAATATTACACATAGGTGTAGTAATACAATATTACACATTGGTGTAATAATGCAATATTACACATTAATGTCTAATTTAGGGTAACAATGGTGGTGGTGGAAGTATCTATATATTGCTGCCTCCAGACAGGGGAGCTTGAGATGTGCAACAGGGTTGGCTTAAATTCTGTAAACCAAAAAACAACCTCCTGGTGTAATACATACCCCAGGAATAATAATGACAGTTCTGCCTTAAAACTGTGATGCAGAGTGAAGGTCTAAGGAAGCAAAATTCACTCTGAATATCAGGGAAGCACTAGAGAAAAAGGAAAAGCAATGTTTTCCCATAATTTCTGTCCCATTTGTGTGATGGTCTCAACAGCACGATACCTTACCTAAACCAAGGAAATGTATTAAAAACATGCCTGGATTAATGTGGAAGGAATAAAATGGACATGAACATATGATACCTTACCTAAAACAGGGAAATGTATTAAAAAATATACCTGAATTCATGTGGTAGGGCACTGCAGGAAGGGACACGATGAACTTCAGGTCCAAATAATTGTCAGCAGTACTCAAGCAGAGAAAAATAGTGTAAAAGGAAATCTTTGCATGTATTTATGCTGTGTTATCCCCACCATAAAGAGTAGAGACAGCTGCTCAGCTTCAGCCTACAATGTTTTTGTTGGTGCTGGTTGCAGTCCCAGCTCTCCAAACTGATGCTGGGCATCCTCCCTGCCTGCCTCCTCTGCCTGTGAGGTAGTGCTGACATTGAGAATTTTTTTTTTTTTCCTGGAAGTGCTGACACTGAGAATTGAGGGCAGGTGAGGTGCATCAGTTTGGGCAGTGGGAGCTGACCCCCTGTGCTGTCAATTATCCCTGTGCCTGGCAGCAGCGTGGCCGGAGGTCGGGGCAGCGGTGCCCGGTAATGACGGCAGGTGCCGGAACGCGCTCCCCTGGCAGCTCATCATTCCAGTGCCAAGGCAATAATTTGATCTCAGCAGAACAGCTGGTTTTAGACTACAGATTATCCACTATTTCATCTCCTCACGGAGCTGCAGAGCTGATTTGTTTCAGCTACAGATCAATTATGTCCCAAAACAACACTCGGTTCACTTGTATCGTGTGAAATGAAGATAAAATGGGTTCAGGCATTAAGGATGGATCTTGTATTACAGACCCTCTGTCCCTGCACATAAATACCCATCACCAGGGAGTGAGAATTCATTCATTCCTGGGGCCAGTCCTGCTCATTTCATTAGGAGGCAGTGAATTATTTTAGCAGAACAGTGCATAGATAAGAATGAACTGTGCTTAAAAGAGCATTTATTTCCTGCACTTCCCGTGAGTGTCCCTGGTTGGGGGATACCCTAATCACTCAAAGTGATCTAATGTATAGTCAAATACATCTCCTTAGAGCCTGTTGGGAGGCACTGCATATTGTGTGGGAGGAGATCAGTCCTTGCAAAGGAAGTGTTTCCACATAGTCTTTTCCTTGTGTTATTGGCATTTTAAGCAAAAGTTTCTCAGTAAAATTGAGACTTTTTGCTTCATTTGCAGTGAAGACCCCTCACCTTGCAAATCAATGTGGAGCGTGCTCAGCCAGCGCACACCTGAACTGTGCTAAGAAGCAACAGTGTCCCAAAATCATGGAATAATGGCTTAGCTAGAGGTATTCCTGGCAAGCAAGGCAGCATTTCCTTGGGCAGAGTAGGTCCAGCACATGTAAATCTATACCAACATGGATATGTTGGCATCTTTCACAGCAGCCCTGCCATCCCCTGCTTGGGGATTGATTCAGCTCATGCTGGTGGCTAAATAGAGCTGGCTGCAAGGATTCACCAAGAAAATGCTGGTAAAATGTTAAAATGCTGCTTTTGCTTTGGCTTTGTGAGCCTGGTGTTTGCCCAAAAGGTGCAGTGTTTATGTAATAGAAGAGGTAATCTGCACACACACGTGCACAAACACGTTGGAGCCAGCCAAGCCTGCAGCCAGGAGTTATAAAAATCCTATTTATTTAAATGACTTTGAATAGAGTTCACCTACTCCCTGAGATTTCAGTTTAAAAATAAATCATTTTGGTTGTGGTTCTGCACCTCAGCTCCTCCTGTAAAAGGTCACCTTTCTCCAAGTGTGCCTTCAGGTTATGAGGCCCCATCCTGATTTTTCTTTTAAAGTTTCATTTGTTGGTTAAAGCCCTTGCTGTACCCAAAGTGTTGGGTTGTTCCTTCTGGAAGGAAATAATAAATTCTTTTATATCTAATAAGGGCTGAAATTTTGCTAGGTGAAGCAACTGGTACTTTTACAATGTCTGCTGGCTGAACTATCCCTGCAACTCTGAGAAGCCTAAATCCAACAGCTCCTTAAGCAATTTTCAATTTTTCTTTTTCTCCCATGAAATTTTAATGCTCCATCATGACATGAATTCATAGTGGATGCAAATGTTTATCAGATCTGCTGCAGACAGCATCCACTGGATGTTAATTTGCCAGAAGCATGAATCCCATTGTGTGTGTGGTTAGCAGAGAAGCAAAAGGAGCCAGCCTTCATCTTGGCTTCAGGAAAGCTCCCAGTAAAGGTTTCTCTTGTTTCCTTAAATAAACATCTCCAGCTCCATCCTCCAGAGGCCTCTCAGAGTGCCCCTCTGGGGCTCTCAGGAAACAAAAAGGCCTCTTGTCTGCTAGCACTCTTAAAATGCAGTGATTTTTCTTACCCCTCACTGAACTGTCAGGTAATCAGCCATCATCTGGTTCAGTACAAGGCTTTGTTTTTATTTGTTTATTTTTTAATTGAGCTAAATGCCTCCTCTGCTTTCGCACTGCCTCTGATCTCTGCTGGAGAGAACAAACCTCAGCAGCCTGGAACATCACACGTTTTCTTATGTCTCCCATATGCTCTGCTTCAGTAACAGTTTTGGCTGATCACTGTGACAGCAAAACACCTTTTTTATTTAAGCTACAGCTTTCTAGAAATATGTCTTTGGGCTTAATCAACATAACCTTCAGCAGTTCTTTGAAACCCAGGATCTGAAAGCTATGAATGTCAGAAACGCTTTATGGCTTGTGGGAGCCTTCAGTGCTTCTGACAGATAAAAGTGGAGGAGGAGGCCATCAAAAAATGCACCACATACAGGCTGCAATGGGATCTTGCTGGTGGCTGACAGTTGTGCCCCTGCAATGGAAAGGAAAGGCTACTGGAAGGAAAATGCAGGACTAAAAGATGGGATATGCTCTGCAAGACATGCGTGCGTGCCAAGCTTGGGCACCCTTTGCTGGCAGAACCAGCCCTCTGCCAAAAGGTCTTTTGGACGTCAGAGCTGCTGGTTTATTAATAGGACAGTACTGTTGTTGTTATTTTTAAGAAGGAGAGGATAAAATGAGACTAAATTACAGTAAAATGTCAGCAACTGCTTAAAATAGAGGAGTAGCAACAGTGTGTCTCTGGCATTTTTGCAGCCAGGCAAGTGCACACAGCAGGAAGAGTGCCAGCGTGCAATTTCCATCAGCCCCAATTACTACCTTGGCCTGCTTTTAAATATTTAAAGTTTCATGTTTAATTTTGGATGATGTTGAATAACAAGAATCAAAATATGGAAATTCACTAAGGAGTATTGGTCGTAGCAAGTGGGTATCAATAATGAAAGCCGTGTGGGACTGAACGGCCCTGGTCTTCTAAGGCTTTTCCATTTCTCTTGTGTTCCCTGTCTGAAAGTGATTTATTAAACAATCCTCTGAAGGGATTGTCCTTCTCCACTATCTTTTATTATTGGTGGGAGCCAATTTGAGGCTCACTCTGTTGTGCAAGGGACCGGCTCCCTGGTGTGATTGATGAGCCAGATGGGAAGTGATTAGACTTTTACAAGCCCATGCTGCTTGGAACAATATTACCAGGAGGGGAAAAAAAAAAAAAAGAGACTGTTGTTCAAATTTCAGATTCATAGGCTATTATTGTTTCTGAGGTTCTCCTTCCTCCTCTTCCTTGTCTCCTCATTTTTCTGGCTTGCTTTGCACCATCAGGAGGGTGTGTGGAAGAGCGGCCAATGGAGGTAACCGTAGGAGGCAAAGCTGCCAGGTGTTGTGGGCAGCCACGTTTTTTTCCTTTATTGCTGTTATTTTTTATGAAGACTGGTTGTGATTTGTTGCTGATAGGCTTCCCCAGAGGTTTGCCTTCTTCAAGGAGAGGCAATAAAGCAGGCAGGCTGTGGAACAAGGCTGGTGGGAGAAACAGGAGGACAAGTAGGACAGATGTGCTGCTTCCCTAAGCGCCAGGAGGGGCAAACCATAGTCCTTTATTGTGGGGCTATCAGTGTGAAACCTGTTTGCCCCCATCAAAGAGCATTTGCTGGATCACTCCATGGTTTGTGTGCATTGGTGGCCAAGCAGACACTTCTCCCAGGGATCTGGTTGTGTATCATCGTTTTTGCCCCTACAATGCCTAAATCAACTCCTCGTGTTTTCATTCAGTAGTTTTCACCTTGTTATTTTTTATCATT
This sequence comes from Ammodramus savannarum pratensis, assembly GCA_020466415.1. NCBI lineage: Eukaryota > Metazoa > Chordata > Aves > Passeriformes > Passerellidae > Ammodramus > Ammodramus savannarum. The sequence goes on along the minus strand of JAHXMQ010012342.1, from coordinate 3,393,095 downwards.
TTCAAAGTCTTCCTCAGGAGATCTCTAAAACTTGCCCACTGGAGCAATGGCAAATTGCAGCCAGACAGCTGAAACACAGGCACTGTACAGCAGCCAGGTATTGCAGTGACTGGGGAATCCTACTCCCCTGGTACAAGTTAAATGGGTTATTCCATTTTAACTTTAAAAGTGTGGGTTTTATGCACTCACCAGAGCCTCAGGGGACTGTTCCCTGTCAGAGCTGTTCACTGAATGTCATCACTGAGCCCAGACTGAGGTGATGCCCAGCCCAGAACCTTTGGGGACAAACCTGCTGGGGAGATGAGCACCAGCACTGCTGCTCGTGGCTCCTTGGCATCTCAGGGGTGGGATTTCCTCCTGGTCAGCTGCAGTGGAGCTTGGGCTGTGGCTGCTGTTCTGGTGGCATTGAAAGGATGCTTCATGGCCATTGTCCTGCTGTTGGTGTTAAAGCTTTTGCAATATGGGAAAAAAAAGGTAATGGGTGATGTTTTATGAGAGACTTGATAGTAGGTCACAGCACCTGGGTGAGAGAGGTGGGAAAGGAGGATTTGTTAAACTTCTGTAAAAGCCAGAGCTGTAGAAATGTTTGATGCTTCAGCTGAACAGGAAAAAAAAATTAGAAAAGTCAATTGTGGTTGCCCCAAGTGAGAAATCTTTTTATTTTCCTCATCAAACCAAAAGTCCTGTAAAGCATTTCTTTACGACAATTGAATTTTTTTGTTCATCTCCAGGTTCTTAATTTGTTTTAAATAATGTGTCCTAGTCAACTTCAAAGCAATAAGCACCTGAATTTTTCAAGTGTGTTTTTCCTTCCCCTTCCCAGGCAGATCTATTTGCCACACTCAAGATTAATATGTATTTTACTTTGGTCAACCAAAAATTGATTTTTTTCCCCCTCCACCTCGTGCTGATATGTTTATTCTTTGAAAACTTTCTCCAAACTAATAAGGATGGATTTTTCCATGGCATTTTATCGAATCTGCCTTCTCTCTTCTGGGTTAAAATTTGATGGAAACAAGTTATTCATAAAAATGCAGGTCAGATTTTGTTGTAATGAAAAGAGTTCTTGCCTCCATAGGAATTGTTATAAATGAAAGAAAATGAAGATCACACAGAAGTTGTAATAAAATCTGTAAATGTGTGTATCATTGAACTTCATTGAAATTATTGTAAATGATGCTGTTAGATTGTTTAATTTTGCACAATTATCCCAGGAACTGCTCAGTCCCTGCTGGAGCCTTTTCTCTTGGATTTACAATAGGTCATGTTAGAGTATTTTTCCCATTACTGTCACGGCAGCAGTAATTGAGCTGGATCTGATCTCCCACATTGACTGGCTTTATCCATAGAAGGATAATTTATAAATGTACAACTAGTTGTCTTTGCCATTTTTAACAGGAGCCTGGAGCAGGTATAGAAGAGATGGCAGAATTTTTATTCCACCAAGGCATTTTTCATCCAGAGTCACCTGTGAAAACTGATTTGAGCATATAAAGCAGGAACAAGATTGTTCTGCTAAGTCTTGGGCGTGCTTGTCTTGTGGCCCATGGACTGGAGACTCCCTGGCCAGTGGGGTTAGGATTTAACTACCTACAAATATGCATTGGGAATCCTTCTCCAAAGAATCCAATCCTTGCAAAGACTGATGTGGTGGATGCAAGGATTTTGCCTTGCTAAGCATTTCAGTGCATTTGGGGGTTTCTTTGTATTGATCTGCCCAACCCACTCAATAATATGATAAATAATTTATCTGCTGACGCTTTGCCCAGCCTGCTCTCTGTGCACCTCAAAGAGATGTGCTGGGAGAGCTGTGTGTGTTAGCTCTGCAGGTAGGAACAAACCCAAAGTTCAGCTGAAGCCTCTCCTGTGGGCTGGGCTGCCTCAGGCACATGCCAAGGAGGGAAGGATGGATCTGCTGCAGAGCCTGGAGAACCTTTGGCTGCTGGGGAGGCTGTTGGGTACCAGCTCCTGCCTGGGCACAGCAGCTCCCTGTTGTGTTGGAGCTTGAGCCAGATGGGACTTGGTGTTTTAGGAAAGGCCAAACCACTTGAAACTTTTCCCTGCCCACCTGTAAACACAGACTTGGTGCAGCTTAACGTGCCATACTCAGGGAGGGTAAAAAAAGTGACTGTCTTGTGTCTCTGGATCAGGACATCTCTCTGCCTCAGCTGCTTTATGCAGCCCCCACAGCACATCAGAACTCAGGCTGGCAGTTCCTGGCAGGCACGGTACCTGTGGAAGGACTGGAGCTGTCTCAGCAAACACTGAGCCACGTGCAAGTTTATTCAAAACTGTTTCCATCAAAGGAAGAGTACATTATTTATGATTCCATTTTGCTCTCTGTTTGGAGAGCATTTATCAAATCAATCAGAGAATTAATTAGGTCATTATTATTTTTTCATTATTTGACTAAGCCTTGGTGTGTTTACGCTACACAAACAGAAAGGCCACCAGTAAATGGGATCAGGAGCTTGAAAGAACTGTTTTCCTCCCCATACTTGAGTGGAGGAGCCTGAGAGTGGCTCTGCAGTATGACAGCTGGCAATGAAGTTGTGATATATAAGAAGCCATGGGATGCTGTCAAGTGTCATTTGTCATCTGTGTCCTGAATGAGATGGGCTCTGTTCTGTGCTGTTGGACAGGCAGGGTCGTTTTGGGCCCCATTTCGCAACTGAGGCACCAAGAAGTTATAAATCAACACACATGAAAGGCCCCTGAGAGCTGTGACCCCTCAGCTTAACCCTTTTGCACAGGTTCCCCTGCATCTTTGTTAGCATCCCCTCCCACATCTGGTGTCATCTCCACCATCTTCTGGTTGTGGCTGGAGCTTCCCAGAGCGATGCCAGCCTGGGAAGGACATTCCTCTGGTGTCTCCTCAGAAACAGGTTTGGTTTTTTAATTCAGACTGACTTATTTGGCCAGCAGGAGCAGGGAGGGTATTCTTCCCCTGTTCTTGGCACTGGTGAGGGCATGGCCTGAGTGCTGTGCCCAGCTCTGGCCCCTCAGTTTGGGAAGG
>JAHXMQ010012342.1:3378790-3389979 GCA_020466415.1 Ammodramus savannarum pratensis | reverse complement strand
GGGTGCCAGGGTTTGGTTGAGGTGTTGGGGCTGGGTTGGACTTGTGATGATCTTGAAAATCTTTTCCAACCTGGTGATTCTGTGAATTCTGTGAATTTGGTGATTTTGCCAAGATGAGACCAGCAGTGGGTGGCCTGGCTGGCTAGCAGGTTTGGGGGCTCAGAGCAGTGGGGACAGGGCCATTCCTGTCACCACATTTGCCATGGTGGCTGCACCTACAGCCTCTCGGACTGGTTTCTGTGCTTTGGGATTTGCTGCTCCCTGACCTGCATGACAGGCAGAGAACATTTTCCTGCAGGGGGATGTTACACGGAGCTCCCAAGTGAAGGGGCCACCAAAATGGAGCTTCCCATTTCCCATAGCATGGGATCTCCTGGGCCAGGTGCTGTGGATGGCTGAGAGCAGTGAGGAGGAATTAGCTGTGGGGGAATTAGGGCAGGCCTGTGTGCTGGGCTTAAGCTGCTGGACAAAACCCAGGTGTGTTTCAAGAGCATCCCAAGGTGAGGAGCCAGAATGGCTGAGTGTTTTCCAAGAGCAAAGCAGGATGAGGGGATTGTTGGGAATATGATGCTGCATGACCCCCGTGCCCCACCTCATCTCCTCCATGGGGACTTTTTTCAAGTAACTGTTGGGTTGTGTTCTTACAGCTGCTTGGGGTGTTAATGAAAAAGCTTTGCAGTGCAATTTTCCTCCAGGTGACCCAGCTATTCTGAAAAGCACTAAGGGCCACTGAACAAAAGTGTATAATGTATAATTAATGCAATAATTGTATAATTTCATTCCCCTTTTCATCAAAGTTGCTGTACACAGTGCATGTATTAAATATGACTCCAGTGCTGTTTCCCAAGACAACTGCTGAAGATGAGTTAGGAAGTTCTCAATAGGCTATTCCATTTAAACACTTTCTTTGCAAAATAAATACAGGCTGTCTTGTGAATAAGAATGAGATTTGCTGAAGTCATTAATTAGTATGACTTTTTCAAAGGATGCTGTAAATGGAATAATTTACCACATAGAGCATCTTAATTTTCTTAACTGTGAAATATTTTTCTTTTTTTACTACTAACTCTCTGATGCTGTTAAAATGTTGCTGTTCAAGGCCTTTCATAAGTTCTGAACTTTGTCTGTGGTGGTGTTTTGGTCTGTGTTTTCATCAGCTCCCAGGTTTTGGACAGAGGGAATATTGTCATTGTGACCGGACCATCTTTGCCTCCCTCCCTTGTCCTTCTGGGAGTTTCCCATCACCAGAGGGTTCAGCTTGGTGAGCAGAGCTCAGTGCCCAAGACAGTGAGTTCTGACCTGCAGTCACATCTATTTTTCTAATAGATGAGAAAAAGAGATTGCAGGGCTGGAGATCTTTGAAGGAAGCAGAGCTCAGTATTGCCATCATTGTCTCTTGGCTCATGTAAGCCCTGGCAGTGACCTGGAGACCTGAAATCCTGGAAAGGGACACAGAAGAGCTTTGCATTAGTGTGTGTTGACCTCATGTTTTGTTTGTTTTCATTGTGTAGTTCAGTTTGGAAGCTGTGAAGGAAGGAGATAAAAAAAATCCTTTTCGTTGGGTGGAAGGGGTTAAACTGAAGTTTAGAAAGAAAACTTTTGAGGGGTTGTCTCATAAAGAAATTCAGAAAGCTGAAATTAAGATCATTTAGTCTCAGAGCTTTTCCCTAAAGCTTGGAGAAATTTGTTTAAACATTGATTTTAAGATTTATTTTCCTCCTTTTTTTTTTTTTTTTCCAGTGGCGTGATTTTCATTCCTTGTCTGGTGTGCCTGGTAATTTTGCACGCTATCACAAGCCCTAATTCTTCTCTGTTTCAAATGAATATCATATAAATTAATTGCCATATGATTACCATGTAATTACATTGTGACTCATGACAGTTTAGACAAAGTATCATAGCTGCATTTTAAGAAGTGATAAATGTTTGACTAATGTGTCAGAAAAATGTAAATATATTGTGATTATTGTGGCACTGTTAAACACATTAATTCTCTCCCTAGTTTCTGCAAGCTGTCAATCATGCTGTGGCAAAGAGCAGTCAATCCAATTTCCTAAATTTATCTGTGTTTAGGCAACATTGAGCATTTGGGAAGGTTTTTGCACCAAAGGCCAGGGGAGGAGGGAGGTGGCCTGAGTGGCACTGCAGGATCATGCATGACACTCTGGAGACACCTGTATTTTCCAAGTCAGCTCCTTATTAAATAAATTTATCAAGTTCTAACTTCAGTTGAAAATTGGGAGCTTTTTAAAATCATATTAACACTGAGTTGCTATTCAGTAAGGTCTGTGGTCAGTGTAAATGGGCAAATCCTCTCAGCAGCTGCTGTGAGGTGTCAGGCAGGCTCCCATTGATGGCAAAACCATGTTTAGCATCAAACTCCTTAAAATAGTGCCTTTAGTTTAAATGGGTCTGAGATTGTGGGAATCTGAAATGCAGGGAATTCTCAGAACTTTGGGGCTGTAAGCCAAAGCTTAGAATTAAACACAGACCTTGGAAAAGGCTTCCAAACTTAGGTGCTAGAAGTGAGAATGTGGATTTACAGTTTAAAGCAGAGACATGTTAAATGGAAGAAAATTTAGTTTAAGATATAGAAAAAAATAAAAGTAATTAAAAAGGGAAACAAGAAGTTTAGAACATGGTACTACAAGTTTGTATATAAAAAGCTTAATACTATCATCTAAATTAGCTTAGAATTAAACACAGGATTTGATCTGAGACCTCGGAAAAGGCTCCCAAACTTACGTGCTGGAAGTGAGAATGTGGATTTATAGTTTAAAGCAGAGACAGGTTCAGTTAAGAAGAGGAAAGTTTAGAGTTTATGATATAGAAAAATAAAAGTAATTACAAAGGTAAAGAAGTTTACAATACAGCACTACAGGTTTGTATATTAAAAGCGCAACACTATCATCTAAATTAGCTCAGAACTAAACACAGGATTTTATCTGAGACCTTGGAAAAGGCTCCCAAACTTAGGTACTAGAAGTGAGAATGTGGATTTATAGTTTACAGCAGACACAGGTTAAGTGTAAGAAAATTTAGAATTTTAGAGTTTAAGATATAGAAAAAATAAAAGTAATTACATAGGTAAACAACAAGTTTAGAATACAGTACTAAAGGTTTAACATGATTGACTAAAAAAGCTTACCACTATCATATAAATCCATATGATGAAATATTTAAGAATTGAATCAAAAACATAATTAACATAAACAGTATTAAAAGTGTGAACATTATTAACAGTGTTTGGTTAATTAATAAATCCTTAAAAAGGGCTATAATTAAGAAGATTTTATAACTAAGAATCTTGTAACCTTCTAAACCATACGATAAAGATGTGAGCCAAACTCACTCTTTCTGTCTATGTAGAAAATAACATAAACATTATTAACAGTGTTAACGTTAATAACAGCATTTTATTAATCAATAAATCCTTTAAAATTATTATAACTAAGAGGGTCTTATAACTAAGAATCTTGTAACCTTCTAAACCATACGATAAAGATGTGGGCCAAACTCACTCTTCCTGTCTATGTAGAAAATAAGAAAATAAATCACATAATCTAAAAATCTCAGAAGTCCTGTCTCTAACTCATTCAGAATTCCCTCAAAAATTCCCATTTGATGTCTTTAAAGGTATTATTAGGAAGCTGAGCAGCCAGCCCAAGGAAGCTCCTGGAATCCACATAGTGGGTGTTTGCTGAGTTATGGATGCCATCACCACTGATCTGGTCTCATCACTCAGGGTGAAGTGTCCCAAGGGAAACAGCAAGATTACAAAAGAGCACATTGCTGTTTTCCAGCTTTCTCTGGTGCCTGGCTGTCAGCACCACACCAAACGTGTGGCAAACAGTAAAGGTGAGAAGAGTTTCAGGAAGCTGTGAAAGCAGGGCTCAGAAATGGAGCAGAGAGCTAAGAGCTGCAAAGTCTGAAAGTTGAATAGTTAGAATAGTACAGCAAGCAAGGACAGGAAACAGTAGCTTGGGTTTTAGGATAAGATACTTTACAACTGCAGGAAAATATGCTTAGCAAGATAGTAAAAGGTTTTAAGCTTAATCATGAAGCATTGTGTGTTGTTAATAAAAAGCAGGCAAGCAAGCATTGTGTGAAGCAGGTGTGTGTGTGCTTTTAGTAATTAGTTAAAACAACTGTCTGTAAGCTTTAGCAATATGCTCTTGGCTAAAAAGTTTTTTAAATGCTCTGTAACAAAGAAATCTTTGGCTGTTGCTGGCAGGACGTGAGCTGTTGCCATCTTCCAATTGTCTCAGCCATGCAATGAGGCTGATGCTGCAATAAAGCTCAAGGCATGAACACCAGCAGTCCCGTCCTGTTTGTGGAAAGCCACCAACACAAAAAGCTCAGGGTAAAGCAGAGTTACCCAGACCCCAGTGCCTCAGAGAGCCTCTGGGCTGCTGCAGGGATTTGGGCTGGGAGCTCACAAATGCTTGTCTTGTTCTCTTGTGCTGCTCTGCCCCTGGCCCTGCCTTTACAGCACATCCCTGTGGTACTTGAGGCCCTTTCCAAGGGTCTGGAAGGGCTTTAGGAGCAATTCCAGAGTGGATCTGATCCCAGATCTGATCACAGCCCCCCACACCCTGCCTTGACACTGTGCCCTAGGGATTGGGTTTTGTCTGGATTAGCAGTGTAGTTGCTGATGTTTTGCCAACTAAATTAAGCAGCCCTCAGGTGAAATGATTAATTGACCTGAGCCAGCAGGACAATGTACTCTGCTCATTTCAGGTCCTGCTAGAAGCAGGCTGGTAGCAGCTGACAGCAAATAAACAGGCCAAATGCATTTAAAACAAAGCAAGCTGTGGAGGTGGTGAGGAGAGGAGGGGTGACGGAGGTATTTCTAGTGGATTTACAAGCTGGAAAATATCAGCCCTGTGGCTTAGGATCCCCTTCCTGATGCTGAGTGACAACTGAGTCACTCATCCATCTGAGATGGGCTCAGACAGGCAGGGATCCAGCCCAGCAGGGCTGCAGGGAGCTGCTGAGGGTGAAGGCATTTCCCAGCCACCTATTTACAGCTGGCCAGCTGGAAAAGAGTGTCCCAATGCCCTATAAACCCAGCTCTAGAGAAATTGTTTCTAGTCTGCAGCAGCAGTAGTAAAAATAAGATAAAATCCCACCCTAATTCTGGGAAGGGGGATTTCAAAAGCCTGCACAGAGCTTGGTTAAGTTTTAACAGTGTTGAACATGGGGACTTACTTTCCCTCTTTTTCCTTGCTCTCCTTTATTAGCTGAGAAAAGTGGGCAAGAAAATAAATGGAAGGACTTGGCTAATGCAATGTGTGACATTAGAAATTACCTTAATAATGAAATGCATGATTAGACCAATTAGAGAAGTGTGTGTGGCTAGTGCATGCTCAGCATGCACAACCCCTAAAACCAGGGCTGACAACCATCAGGGAGGCAAGAAAATCACTGTGTGCTTCCTTTGCTCCAGAGCTCTGCTTTGGTGGCCTTTGCTGTGGCCAAAGCCAGGTCACCTTTGTCCTTCTGACTTCAATTATTTTTTCTCTATACCTTTGAGAAAAGACATTGCTGTTTCAGTGAGCAGGGTGAAAATGAGCATTTTCTAACAATTGCCAGTCTTTCCTACTAAATCTGAATGTGGTGTATAACTTTGGGAAGGCTTAGAACAAATTCTGTGATTGATGCCATGAATATGTGACCACAGCCATGAATGCTTGAGCTATGTACAGCAGTGGTTTGCTTGAAAATGGAAATATTTACCTGTTTGTAGAGTATATAAGTGTGAATCCTATAGGATAGCAGCTTATCTGTCCCATCACTCTAGGACTACCCATCTCAAAAATCTCTCACTCAAAAAAAAAATTTTAAGGATTTTGTGTCTTTGCAAACTGAAAACTGATTTGTTTTGTTTTTTGGGTTTTTTTTTGGTTTTTGGGGGTTTGGTTTTTGGGGGTATTTTGATTTTTGGGTTTTTTTGGTTTTTTTGGAGGGGAGGGGGTTGGGGTTTTTTTTTTGTTTTTGTTTGGGTTTTTGAGGGGTTTTTGGGTTTTTTTGGGGGGGGAGTTGGGGGTTTTGGGGGGTTTTTGTGGGTTTTCTTGTTTGTTGTTTTGTTATGTTATGGTTTTTTTGTCTCTGAGGGTTTGAAAAATAAACCCACTCTTTTCCAGCCAGGTCTTTTCACATTTCCCTGTATGAACACAGCAGCACTAACGCTGTGGTAAATGATGTTGAAATGCATGAAAAAGCTGTAAAAGTTAATTCAGTGAGAAGTGCTGGGTAGATTTTCCAACATTGTTATTAGCATGCATGATATGAAAACCACCTACTTCTCACAATAGGAAAGACTACAGGTGGCTGACTGAGGAGGAAAATTAAAATGTGGGGCAGTTTTAAACATTTTTCTTTGTGTAAAATTTGTGTTCAGGGTGTACAGCTCAGCATTTTTTATATGGGACATGTTTTTCTGGCCTTCCACTTCTAAATATTACTTGTTTCTTACCTGGTAGTCTCAGTTTCTGTGCAAATTTTGTTATGGGTGAGCTGAGAGTCAGATGCCAAAGTTTTGCTTGCAGGAGAGGACAAGCATCACTTTTGTTGGAATCTGGTGGCAGAGGCAACATTTCTGCTGTGTTTCTCAAGGAAATAGTGCTTTAAATAGGATTATTTAGAAATAATTAAAGGGGAGGAATAGGATTCCTCCTCTTGCCTTGTGATATAGGGCAGTGTCAGTTCTCTCTTCATTTTCTGGTGCTGCAGTTTCAATCCCAGGCCTGTGCTGGTGTGTTCTGCTCTGCAGATAGCTGGGGGTTAAAAGCATAAACAGGCATAAACAAAGATGCTGTGTTGAGTAATAGGATGTTCAAGGGCCTCATTTCAGATTGATGGTGATGAATGAAAGAGGGGTTACAGAACAGGCAGGGGAGTCTGCTTATCCACAAGAAAATACTTGACACAGTAGAAAAGTAGGGAATTAAAAGTAATTTGCCTATTTCAAGTGCTGTACTTTCTGTATGAGAGCTAGCAATTGTTTAAATAGGGGGAATTGAAATTATACTACCTTTTGGCACAGTAGGACTTATTAATTAGAGTATAAACTTGTCAGGAGGAATATTGGGGCGGGGTGTGATGAGACAGGTTCAAAGAGGTGCCAAGTGCCTGGCTATTGGTTTTATTGAGTGGAATATTTTTTTTGTTTTGTTTTGCTTAAAGCATTGCCCAGAGGCTTCCAGGTTTAAAGTAAGCCTTGTCCTGTGTGTGCACCTCTGGGAGTCCACACACTCTTGCCTCAGGAGCTCTGGGTAGGAATTCAAGCCTGGCCATGGCAGGAAAAGGTGACCCTGCTGTTCTGGTTTCCCTCTCAGGTCTGCAGTGTGGTGCAATGCAATTCCTGCAGCACTGTCACTTTTCCTCTCTGGAGCTCTGCTTTCCTCTGTGCCTGGGCATTGCAGAGAATCCTCACACTGCTGCCCTTCCTGCTCTTCCATTGCCCACACTTCTGTCTAGCAATACTTTTGGCCAGGAAAAGAGGCAGATTTTGAAGACAGGCTCATTTCCCAGATACACTTTGGGTTTGTTTGGGTTAAAACTTGCTCACCTCCAGCTACCTGTCCCCAAGCAGAGACCCCTCAGGCTCAGGATGTGGCTGCTCTCATGTTGGTGACAGCAATGGGGTGACCCTGTCTGGGCTCCAGGCACCCACCAAAGTCACTCTCTCACTCCATTCTGCAGGGGGACAGGACAAAATAGAGCAAAGAGTTCCTAAGCTGAGATGAGGACTGGGGGAGATCACTCACCAAACACCATCACAGGCAAAGCACGCTTGAGTTAGAGCTATGAATTGATTTTTTTTACTAACAGAGGCAGAGCAGGATAATGAGAAGTAAAATAAAACCTTAAAAACACCTTTTCCCCTTCCCTCCCTCCTTCCAGCTCAACCTCCTACCTCAGTGGTGCAGGGAGACAGGAGTGGGGGTTATGGCTTATGGTCAGTTCATCATCTATGGTTTCTCCTGCTGCTCAGGGAGAGGAATTGTTCCCCTGCTCCACCATGGGGTCCCTCCCACAACAGACAGTTCTCTGTGAACTTTTCCAGCACTAGTCCATCCCATGGTCAACAGCCCTCCTCAGACTGCTGCAGCATGGGTCACTGTCCCATGGGATGCAGTTCTTCAAGGACAGGCTACTCCAGAGTGGGCTCCTCTCTCCATGGCTCTGCCACAGGGTCACAGCCCCCTCCAGGCATCCCCTGCTCTGGTATGGATCTCTGCATCCTCCCTGGATCCCCTGCTCTGGTATGGATCTCTGCATCCTCTCTGGATCCCCAGGGGCTGGAGGTGGATCTCTGCATCCCCCCTGGATCCCCAGGGGCTGGGGGTGGATCTCTGCATCCCCATGGATCCCCAGGGGCTGCAGGGGCACAGTTGTCTCACCCTGGTCTCACCACAGCCTGCAGAGGAACCTCAGCTCTGGCCCCTGGAGCACCTCCTGCCCCTCCTTCTGCACTGACCTCGGTCTCTGCAGATTTGTTCTTCCCACATGTTCTCACTCCACTCTTCTCTGGCTGTAATTAAAACTGTGCCATAACTTTTTCTTCTTTCTCCTTGAATCTGTTATCCCAGAGCCATCAGCACCATTTGTAACTGGCCCAGTTTGGGCCAGCAGCAGGTCCATCTTTGGAGCTACCAGGTTCTGGCTCCAGCAGCCTCTCACAGCAGCCACCCCCATATGTCAGCCCCACAGCCACCAAAACTTGGCCATGGAGCCCAGAGCAGAGTCTGGAGGTTCAGAGCAAGCCCAGCTCTGATGGCAGCTCTGTGTCTGTGGCTCTGTCCCCTCCTGCCCACGCTGCTGCAGGCCTGAGGCACAGACCTGGACACGGCCAAAGTCTCAAACCTGCACAGCAAGACTCACAAGGGACCATCTGTCACTGCCCAGAGCCCTTTTCCTCTGCAGGCAGCAGGGATTTACAAAATCACAGGAGGTAATTGCTTTAGTTACTCTTCCAGGCTGCACCCAGCAGTCCCTGCTCAGCCCAGACGTGCAGGCCCTGCATGGGGCCTGGCTCTCTGCACTGATGGGGCTCTTGTGTTGCTGCTCCTTCCTCTGTTCCTCTGGGGTTTTTGAATTCTCACACCTGTTCCCCACACACACACCCAGGACATGGCAATGCCTTTTGTTCCATGCTGTGGCATTCACCTTCTCTGAAAGATTCCTTGACCCAGGATTTTTCTCCTGGGAAGCTGAGAAGCCTCAGAGAAAAGGAAAACAATTCTTATCTCATTTGCTTCTCCTGTGTTGTGCTCATGTGGAAGTTGTTTGGAGATTGTTCACCCACAGGTGATTGTTCCATTGGATTCTGATTCATACAATCAGGGCCAAGCTGTGTTGGGACTCTGGAAAGAGTCAGGAGTTTTCATTATTATCTTTTTAGCATTCCGTAAGTATCCCTTCTTTATTCTTTAGTACAGTACAGTATTCTTTATTATAATGTAGTATTATAAAATAATAAATTAGCCTTCTGAGAACATGGAGTCAGATGCATCATCCTGCCTTCATCTTTGATTCCAACACTGGCCCAGTTGCTTTTCCCGTTTATCCCAAAGGAGGGGCAGTGTTTGTCCCCACTGGTTTTAGCATTTATTGTCTCCAGGCCTCTTGTGGGCCCTACAGCAGGAGCTGGAAGCTCTGGGGTTGGCCAAGGTGAGCTGCCATGTGTTGAATGGTGGGGATGGAAAGAGCTGCCTCTTTCTCCAGCTCTGTGCAGCCTCACAGGCTGAGAGGGCCATGAATTCTTTTGCCTCAGAAAACAGCAATGTCTGCTGTGCTGGTGAGGCCTTGATCTGACAGAAGTTGTGCTGGGGGTGACTGTCAAGGTGATCGGGATTTTTTTTCTGGTTTTTTTTTTTTTTTTTTTTTCTGTAAATGATGAGATTTCTGTTTAATAGGACTATAGAGATGCTGATGTGGTGTGGAAAAATTTCCCTTTGCATGGCAAGAGTGAGGAATCCCCCCCATTTCCCATGTTGGCTATTGGAAGGAATTGTGCACACAGAAGTAATCAGGGTCACTGCTGGCAGTTTAACTCACTTTACTCCTCAGTTGCAGCTTTGCAATAAGAGGTAAAAGCCATTCCAACATGATTTCTTTTTTTTTTTTGTCTCAGGATTGACCATATGAATATGTACATGCCATCCTTGAAAACTTATTTAATCTTGGAACTGGTCTGCCATGGCATTTCCTTGCTTGACAATGGCCCATGTGAAAGAAACAGTGGCATGACCAAGAAACCCAATTAGCAGCTACAATCCTTACAACTAAAGGAAGGAGTCACAGCCAGGACATAAAAGGAGGAAGAACTGGCACAAAGATGCATTCCATTTTGCCAGTTTTCACATCTGGTTTAACTGCCAGCTAATGCAGGTGAAGCAGAGCAGGTGCAGGTATTGCATCCAGGATAAAACCCAGAAAAAGCCAAAACTTACTATTTTATCTGGATTCTTTTGGTACAAATCACAATAATTTTTCCAGATTTTTTTTCCTAATTTGTTTCCTAATTTTACTCTGTGTCTAACAACCTCAGTCCCAAAACTAGCCATATTAAATCCATACAATCTAAATACTTGCTAGAACTACAAAAATTACATATCTTGATTTTGTTTGGATGTGATACATCCAAACAAACCTGCCCTAAAACTGGGCACACAAATTCTGTCCAAACTGAATGGTTTCTGGAATTTCAGTAAATACCTTTAGGTGCTGAAGGCTCTATCTGCTGCCAGTACAGTGGAGCTGAGCCTGACTGATGATGTGCAAGGTTTTATGTTTTATTTTTTCTTGGTGTTGGCATCCCCCAAGCACAGCCCTCAGTGTGGTTTCAGAGGGAACAGAGACCCTGTGCTTCTATGAGTGTTGTCAGTCTGTGCCCAGGTTTTTCCCTAAGTGCTGTGTCAAAGGGTTAAGTAAATACAGAGGCGTATTTAATCCTGCAACCTGTGTATCTGAAGAGATCATCCTTGAAACTACCACCAAGTTCACCAGGAGCAAAATCCACAGCTTTGTGAAATTCAGTGGAAAATTGGCTTCAAGGAGCATTAACTCAGATTCTCAGTGAATGTCTTTCTTCTTGATTAAGAGAGAGGGGAAAAAGAGCACCTTTAGATACTAAAGTCACTTTTTTACTTTCCCTACAAGTTTGAATTTGTCCACAACCA
>JAHXMQ010012342.1:3359542-3373508 GCA_020466415.1 Ammodramus savannarum pratensis | reverse complement strand
GGGACACTCACTGGCCATGGACACCAGAGATCTCCTGGAGGGCGGACTGATTGTGGAAGAGATAAAACTGCCCAATGAACAGAAAATAACTGCCCTACCTCTGACAGATGGCAAATACAATACACAGCCCAAAACCATATCTTACAACCTAGGAGAGAAGTATCCCATATTTCCCTCTGTGAAGATGAATAAGTGAGCTCTACAGCCAGCAGCATCACTGGGGGGAACCACTTAAGGACTAATCAGGGTTTTCATATAGATCAGTGTTCCAAAGAGAGATGTGAAGTCTACCTGCCTGTGCAATTTGACTTAGGCTATAGGAAAAACCTGCTCAGGATCCAGAAACAGTGCTGGAGAGGGGGTGATATATCTGGGTTTGATTTTTCATTTGCTGGTGAAGCAGAGCAGGTTGTTTTCAGCTTTGTACAAAGCTAATGAGGAAGCCCTTGTGTCTTGGGCAGCAAGTACTTGCAACATAAACATTACTTGAGTAATTTTAAAATTACTTAAGTAATGTTTAAATTACTTAGGTAATGTTAAGGAGTGGTTAAAGTTGCTAGAGCAATGCTGTGTATTCACTTAATCATGAACATCTAGTTCCATATATGTCTATACTGGTCTTATTCCCATCTTGGTGTGCAGATTTTGTCAGATCAGTAATTTTTGTCAGGCCATCTCTCAGTCAAGCCTACCCTTAGAGTGTGGCAGTAGCACAGGGTGGGTTTGTTCCCTGTCCTTGGTCTATCAGGACATCCCAGCACTGCTGCCTTTTACCAGCCTGCACTCTGCATGCCTTCCTGGAGAGCTGATGGTGATACTGGTGGCAGCACTTTTTCATTTCTGAATTTTTGAACTTCCCTCCTTCACCTCAGCACATACCTAGCAATTTTTTCTATTCAAAATCAAAGCACCTTGCAGCTGATTGTCATGGCCAACAGCATAATTTGGGATGAATTTAGGGCAACAGTGGTGGGTTCATTTAGTGGTGTTCTGATTTGCAGGTCACTTTGATGCCTTGCTGCAGTTTATTTAAGTGTTGCAACCCATTGCAGGCTCTCTGGGTGCAATGTGAAGTCCTGTACCCAGCCTAAGTGCTCAGAATGACTGCTCAGTTAGACTCAATTTGAATGTTAAAATGTTATTTTAAGGTAAATCATGTCATGCAGCAGGAAGGAGGATGTTGTTCTTGTGGTGAAAAGGGTGGAAACAGATACTGTATGGTAACAGAAATGTGGGATCAGTGTAAGAAAATGGGATTTGGATGAGGTGAGCTGCAAGGAGCTTGGCTGCAAAGGCAGCCAGTGCAGAGCCCTCAGGATCATGAGCTGAAATCACTGAAGTGCAGTAAAAGAGGGCTGAAAGGAAATTGGATTGCTGGTAGGGAAGGAATAAACCCAAAAAGAGCAAAAAGAAGCATGATGGCTAAAAGGACAGAGTTAGATAAGGGTGAGCTGAGTTCTAGGTTAAGAAAAGATGCCCAGGTATCTGAGAGCAGAAGCTTTGGAGCAGCCACATGATCATAAAGGCGAGGGGAATTTCAGGGTGGAGGTTGTTAAATTTATAAGGGGGATTACATGCTGTAAGGGCAGCAGGAGCACCTCCCTCCACCTTGATCCTGAGCACCTAAGCACATCCTGAGGGGTTTGGAGGGGGGTGAGAGAGAGCAGCTGGGGCTCTTGTGGCTCCACTGACCATGCCCTGGGATATGCGGATGTGTGGGTGCATTAAACTGACTCTGCCTTGAGAGTGAAGTAAATAAATGTGATTAAAAAACAAATATATATATAAATCTTTAAAAATATATGTATAAATATTTAGAATATATATATAAATTTCATATATGTATATATGTAAAATATATTAATATTTTCTATCCTCATCTGGAATGCCATAGTTTAGCGCCTTGATTCATAATTGTTTAAGAACAGTGTTACTAAGATCATGTATTAGCAGTAGGCTGTGTTTCAGTGCAGCTAACCCAGTCTGGCTGTGAACAGCTTCAGTTACTCTTCAAAATGAGTGAAAAACAGACACCTATGTATTTTGAATATCTCTGGGAAAAATAGCCTTAAAATACAGTTTTAATGACATGCCTCATATGCAGCCAACTGTAGGCAAAATGGAATAAGACTATGGGATCAAAAAAAAAGCACATTTTAATACACTTTAATATTTTTCTAAATTGAATTTGCCGTGTTCTGCAGAAGAAAAACCTTTTATTGAGCAGAATGATATATTAAATTTGGTTGGCCCTTTGCTGTTAGAAGCTGGGGAAGTTTGTTCCCTGGTAAAAAGCACATTTCTCTGACTTGAAAGGATTTAATTGTATTTCCGTGAGCACCTCTGTCACAGGCATGGGAGATGTGCTCTCTCTTAACAAGTCTGTCTGTTTAGGCTTCAGAGTGTAACATCGATAGCACTCAGGAAAAGTTCCTTTCAGTGGAACAGGAGAGCTCAGTGTGGCAATGATGGATGGATGTAGAGTATCTATCTCCTGCTGGATTGCAGCTGGCACTCTGCAAATAGCTCAGGACTTCCTCAGCACCACCTTTCCAGCTCTGGGGAATCTGATCCAAATGGAGCCCTGTCATGATCTGTCCTCACGGACGGGTTTTGCGATGGTTCGTGGATTGATTTCAGGGTGCAGAAACCCGACACAGCACAGAGGGGTTGCAGTAATAATCAAAACAAATGCACCTTTATTGAGTGACCACAGCAAAATGCAATAGAGGGATTAAGGGAGAGAAAAAGATAGAGAAAGAGAGACAAAAGAGAGAGAGAGAGAGAAAGAAGGGGATATATCAACCAAATGTAGAGACGAAGTCCTTTGGTCCAGTCCAGTCGAAGACAAGCCTGTTACGTCGGTGATCTCAGAATCTCTAACTCAGAGGTTTTTATTATGATAACTCTATTGGAAATTGTGAGGAGGGGGGAAACAGATACAATAAAGAATAGTTGTAACAGGTAGTTCATGTTCTCAGCAGTAAGCAAGAGCCATTGTCTCCTTGGTCCAGTGGTCACAGCTGCAGGCAAACATCTCGCTTTGGTCAGCTTGCCTCCCCCACACACCTCCCCTGGGTTGGGGGTTTCAGTCCCAGTCCTTGGAAGGAGCAGAGGGGCCTTTTCACATGGAGGTTTCATGTCTCAGTCCTTGATGGAGAGGCTTCTTACATCTCAGTCTGTGTGTCACAATGCTGTAAAATAGGTGAGGGTTTTCTGTGGGAGACCACCTGGAACTCAGGAGAAGTCCAGCCAGGCCGTGAGGTGGGACAGCTTCCAAGGCTATTGTTGCAAACAGGGCTCAGTGCCCCCTTCTTCTTCTCATCGGGCTCAGTGTAGCCTACAGCAAACCACACTTGTGAAAACAATGGCTTAGCTCTCAGGTCTCAGGCACATGACTTTCTCCTTTGGAGACAGAGATTTAAGACATGGGCATCTTCTCTTCAGTGTTCCCCCAATGACGATTGTGAGGCAGATGAGAGAAAATTTGGACAGACTCTCACAAGCCCCTCAAGAACTGGCTCAGCTCAGCTTGAGGATCTGCTCTTAGCCTGGAGTCCCCAAAATCCTACCAGGGTGAAGCTGCCAGGGCACAGCCAGGATGAGTGATCCTGTTGGTGCACCCACAGTGGGTGCTTATGCTTGGTGGGATTCCTTTTGGAGAGTTGAGCTTGTTGGTTTTGAAATACTCATCATTCAGCTCCTCTGCCTCTGCATTTCTGGTGTAGGGCCAAACCTAGCAATTGAAATGTAGGAATGAAAACAGGAGAGGTGGCTGCAGGAAGCAGCAGGAGCAGCAGAGGAAGTCAAAGGTGGTTCTCCAGGGGAGGCCAAAGGTGTGCCATGCAGGCACTGACTCCTTCCCCCCAGGCAAAGCTCCTTCTTGGCTCTGATCACAGCTCAGTGCCCCAGACCTGGCTGTTGTATTTACACTTTGAAAAGATTTGTTTTTATACCTGGGAATGCTCTGCTCATCTCTTCAGCTTAGGTATCCTGGCTGGAATCCTTGCCTAAATGCATTAATTCAATGGTACCTTAGACTGGCAAGAGCCACAGCTACCTGGCATTGGAATTAATTTTTTAGATAAATTTACCAGGTTTAATTTGATGGCTTTTGCATCTTTTCATTGTTGGTTTTATGTTTGAAGTGGGGCTGAACAGAACTTTGCAATCCACCTCCTCTCCACCGCTTAGTCTGGGAAACATTTTTATAATTTCTCCTCTGTGTTTCAGTGGTCACCCTTTTATTGTGATCTTCTTTATTCTGGCTTTCTCCTTGCTGGTTGTAACCACCATGTCCCACTGCCTACAGAGTGTGTTGCAACATCCCCTGGTGTTCACTTGCCCTTTAATCCTCCCAATATTTTGCATTCTGTTCTAATGTACTTCTTTTTGGGGTTATGGCCAGGGCTGCCCTGCTCAGAAGTGCTTGGTTCACGTTTGCAAAAGGGAATTAAGCCCCAGGCCAGACACAGCTGCAGATGGGAAGTGCTGCCTCTCTCTTCTGCAGCCTGCTCCATGTCCCCTTGTCCCTTTGGAAAATGCCACCCAGCATCACCATGGCCTAATGCTCATGTCCTCCTCCCCATGCAGCTTTTTAATTTCTCTTCTTTTTTTGCAATTCATCCATTCAGATTTCCTGGGAGTGGAGAGTTATTGACTGTCTTTTCATGAGCTGTTATGAAGCAGCAAATAGAGGCAAAAGACAAATGCAGCCACGTCCAGGAAAAGAGAAATCATAATTAATATCTCACTAGAATGAAGTGTCTTTATAAGGGCAAGAGGGGAAATGAAAGGAGAAAGAGAGATTAGCTTGACATATATCAGTGTTTAGCTAGATGTATATTCACTGCAGTTGTGACTAGCATGTGATGGACTAATAAGGGAACACAGAGACAGCACAGAAATGAAGCCTTTGAATGAACTCCTAAAGAGTTTCCATCAATTGACAGAGATGAAGATAAATCTTGGGTGTCAAAACCGTGGGAGTCACGGAGTTGCATTTCCTTGTGGTGGGGATGCTGTGAATACTTCAAACTGAGTGTTTAACTGCTATAAAAATGTTAAAAATGCAGCGTATGAAGTGTATGAATGACAATGCAATGGGCAGCTCTGGTCCTCTTGGGGAGGGTTGCTCTTTGCAAAAAAATGTTGGCATTTATATTAATAACAAGAGTAACCTTGTTTTATTATTATTATTATTTATTTATTATATTATTATTTATTTATTTATATCAATAACAAGTGTATGGTGGACTGTGCTGAAGGAGAGATCTCAGCCTTCAGCACACGTGTTAAAGGTGAGAAGACACAGGATATATTCAAAAGCTGAGACATCTGCCCCTAATTCATGTAATAATTTCAAAGTGTAGGCCTGAGGCCAAGAACAGATAAATTGCTCAGGCAGCACCCAATAAGTTACAGCTGATGTGTGACTATTAGTAATTGTGGGGTCTTTTACAAGATCCATGGCTTGCACAAATACAATTACTGTCTTTTACAGCAGTCAGTGCAAATCACACATTTCCATATTGCATACCAACGTGCTATCTGATTAGCACTAAATTCAATTTGTGTTAATAAGCCTAAGGCAAAATTAGCTTGAGACAGTGTCATTTAGCAGTGTTTAGACATGAAAAAAACAAGTTGTTTCATTTTACTTTGCGTAGGTGTTCTGTAGCACAGCAAACAAGGGGATGCAGAGTGTTAGCCTGAAAGGTTTTTCTCTCTAGGAAAGATGGTTTCTGTTACCAGGGAGGCTGGAGGTGTGAATATTGACTTTACAGAGGGTGTGACAGTCACAAACTCAGACCTCTGAGCTCACAGGGAAGAGTTCAGTCAAAATAATGTGAGAGTATAAATGGAATTTTTCTTAGGAGTCCAAGAAGCCCATGATACAACTCAACCATACATTTCTAGATGCCAACAGTAGTTGCCTTTGGTGGTGTGTTGGACTTAGGTACTTAAGGCTTTACATGATTTAGGAAATATTATCAAAGTGTAGCCCACAATGCAAAGTTGCTACAAGGGACACTAAATCTTGGATGTTAAAATCATGGGAATCATGGAGTTGCACTTCCTTGTGGTGAGGATACTGTGAATACTTGGAAACTGAGTGTTTAACTGCTATTAAAATGTTAAAAATTCAGTGTAGGAAGTGTATGTATCACAATGTAATCTGGTGTGCTGGACTTCGGTACTTAAAGCTTAACATGATTTAGGAAATATTATCAAAGAGTAGCCCACAACACCAAGTTGCTACAAGGGACACTTTCCTGGTCCTGAGCCCTGCAAAATGCTGTCTTTAATTGTACCTGAGAAACCCCACTGATGTAGGACATGATAGTTTGGTTTTGCCCAGTCAGCTGTTCCCAGCAGGATTAGCCACAGCTGGACCTGTGTCCACTAACACTGTGTGAAATGGCTTTTTAAAGGGTGCTATTAATCCCTTTAGTGGCAATTTTCATATGCAAATCCATTAGGAGTGCACAAATCCCTTGGCTGTTTGTAAACCCTCAGGGCACTGAAGAACTCGTGTAAGGTTATTTTTCATTTTCCCTTTGAGCTGCCCTTCCTGATGCTTCCCAATTCACTGCTGTACAAGGCTTGATATCCTCCCTAATTCTACTTGGGGGAAAAAGTGTTTCACTGGAGCTGAGCCTTTGCTTGGCTTTCAGGATACTTGAAGAATAACTTTATGTTGTGCCCCTCTATTTATGCATGCACTTAATTAAAGATTACACACCGTTACCCCCATATAAACTGTGAAGTGGCCCCAAAATAATTTTTTCCTGTGTAATGAGCACGCTGCTCTGCTTGTTTTATTAGATATCTGCTGATTTACACTTGCTGAGGATCCATCCTGGACCTCCTAGTCAGATGGGTGTGAAACTGCCTGCAGGACCTTGATTGTCAGTAAAAAGCCAATGTTAGCAATTTTCATCAGGCAGCATGGAAATTAATTAGCCCAATTTTATGGAAATTAGCTCATTATAAATAATTTTAGTTGGCCCATTCACAAAGCACTTTACACATTAGGGAAAAAAAAAAAAGGGAAAAAGGAAAAAGCAAAGCTTTGTGAATTGGATACCGAAAAAACCCTTTCTAAAAACAAATGCTCTTCAGCAGCTGTGCCATTGGCAGGGGAGGGGTGGCACCCGCAGATTGAGCCTCTAGACTGTGCTTTTTTCCCACTCAGAGCCTGAAAGAGCAGCAGGGAGGGATTTGTTGGGAGCTGCAGATGTCCTTGCAGAGCCTGAGGTTGCACGTTCAGCTCCTGCTGCAACCTTTGGGCTTGGCCAAGGGAGGAGGAGGAGGAGGAGGCCAGGTGGAGATGGACATCTCCATGGGGTGCTGGTCCTGTGGCTAAAAAATAAAACAGCTCAGACACAAATACATAATTACAGAGGTGGGAGTGGGTCCAGGTGCTGGAGCAGCTCTGCCATCTCCTCCCTTTGGCATTTTGGCATGTCACAGCCCCAGAAGGTCCCACGGATCAGCTTGGCCCTGGGACATCTCCAGGCAGTCCAAACCAGACAATCCTGGGGCTGCTGTGTTTTGATCCCCATTTTTTGAGGGTTTCTTGGGTCTGAGGAGTTGCTGGCACAACCTCTGTCTCCTGGTTCAATTTTTACCCACTTGGGTGCTTTTCCCAAGGAGGGTTTTTAACAAAACCTGTCTTCAGACTAGTCATGGAATACAGAGGTCGTGCAGGGGGACAAACACCTGCTCCCCAAGCTCAAGCATGGTCGCTTTTCTTGAGGTGTTTTCAAGATTTGCTTCAGGGTGGGTAGAAGTTTGTCTGGGACTCAGACCAGTCATGGAATACACAGGTCATGCAAGAGGACAAATACCTGCACCCCAAGTGAAGAATTGTCACTTTTTTTGAGGAGTTTTCAAGATTTGCTATATTCAGGGTGTCCAAAAGTTTACCTGGGGCTCATAATTTTCTTCTTGAGTTACAGAGCAGCCAGCATGGACTGGCTGTCTTGTTGAAAACCAGTTTTTGTTTCTGGAACTGTTGTCTCTCAGCCCAAATTTCATTCTTTTCTCAGAACTGTGTGTTTTGTGAACTGTTGTCTTCTCTCCCTAGGGGATGGCCAGGTACATCCCCACTGAGGTACATGGGTGGGTGTCTGGCTTAAAATCTCAAACAGCACTCTTGAAATATCTGGAAAGAAGTTAGGGGGAAAAAAAAACCCTCCTTATTTAGGGAGTGATGTGTCCTGTGGTCCCAGTGAGCCATCTGTGCTCAGGTTCTGCCCTTGCTCAGCCACAGTCTTTCCTGTAAATACCAGTTACAGGAGTGGACCACAGCATTGTGTCTTGGCAAACAGATTCCCGTTTGCTTTTTGTGTCTCTCTGGCCATTTTCCTGGGAATAATTAGCATCCAAGTGGACCAGCAACAGGATTTTATTTTCTTGCAGCTCCTTCCTTGGGTGTCTGGCATTGCAGGTGGGTGAGAGAGGAGCAGAGCACCCCAAAGGCTCCTTTCTCTACCCTTTTGTGCAGCCTCATGAGCATGTGAGGATGCTCCCAAGTGTGTGGCAGCACACAGGAATCAGCCCCTCCTATAATTCTCAATTTTCTCAACCCCTCTACATAAGGAATTATGGCACAAAAGATGTGGTTCATTTTAAAGTGTGAGCTTTAAATAAATTGAAGCTGAAGGAATGTTTTGGAGGTGAGAAAAATCTTCCTGGCAAGTGACAACATCAGAATTATTACTCCTTCACGATTTGCTTAAGCAGCCACTATAAACAGCTTCTAATCAGGCTCCCTTGGTGTTTAGAGATATCTGTGGATTGATTTTAATTAGATTGGCACCTCTTTGTTAATTCTATAATGTTTGTTTGCTTATAAGTTAAGAGTATTTGGATGCTGTGAGGCTGTTTAACTTCTTTAGTTAAATTTGAATGAGTGGGCTCTTAGACATGCTGTTTTCTCTGCTAGTGGGGTTTTACAAGAAATAACTGTGGGCTTTTTTTTTTTTTTTTTTTTTTTTTGATACCCCTTCAACTGCAATTTGAAGCACCTCAGGCAATCCACTGTATTTAACAACATTACCATACTGGTAATGGCACAGACACAGGAAAAATGGCAGTGGTTGGGTGTCTTACAAGGTAATTTCTTGTACCAGAGCAACAGGTTTGTGGTGTTGATAAAAATCAAATTATGAAAAACATATTCACAAGGTGTCTCAGGGTCATTAATGCCCATTAATAAACCTGAATTTTATCTGGATCATCCCATTTCAGCCCCCCCAGAGCCCCTGCCTGCTGCTGGAGCTGCCTCTGTTGGGCTGGAGACCTGAGCCAGCATTTTTCCAGACTGAGGTACAGTTTAGATCTCTGTCAGCTGTCATTCTGAAGATGCAGAACCCACATGAACAGAATTGAGGCTGGGAGTTGGGTTTCACACTCCTTTCTTTCTTTGGTGTGAAATTGCTTCACTGGAAAAATAGCTGATTATCTCTAATCTGCACCTTTTCCATTATGTTTTTTGTTGATTTACCTTGATTTCAGTTTGTTTTTCATAGTTATTATGGACTTTAGCCTACTTCCCACAGATTGTCAGAGCTCTTCCTATGCTGAACCCATTTCTGTCTGATTATGCAAGGGTGCCCCTGATGTGATCCTGATGAAAAGTACGTAGGGGGCTTGTAAATTGAAAAATGAACTTTGAAACACACCCTCCCTCCTGCCCAAAATGGAGAGTGTTCACCACAAGAAGAACATCCAGCAATGAAATACCATTTGTGCTGTGCTGCCTTTATAAATCTGGGCTCAGAAAATGTGACAGGGCATGTTTTATCACTGATGTTGTCAGGTCTGCATAATTGTTTCTGCAGCATCCTGCTGCAGCCAGGCTGAATTTGCTTAAGTTCACCAAAAGAAAATAACTTGGGAGTAAAAGCTGGGCCACAGAGAAAGTGTCTATGGAGTTATCCATGCTTTACTTCCAGCACCTTTGTGCAGTTATTTTGAATCCTTGGGTTTCAATCCTTCATCTGGCATTTCTGCTTTCATCCTAGATCATCTCATCTCTTCTTGATCTCAAATCTGATGACAAAAACAACCCAAACTTTCTCTTGCTGCAACAAGTATTTAACTCAAAGGCAATCTGAAGATTAAGAGAAGAAATTTCACTTTTTGCTGAACTAGCTGGTCCAAGCAGCCAAACATGGCTCAGTATTTTCTTTTAAAAAGATTGATTATGGCAAGCAAGATGATTCTTCTTGGCTGTCATAATTTTGATTCTTAAATTTGAAAAAAAGCCATAAAATTGTCTTGTGTTCTCAAAATTGTCTTGTGGTCTCAAAATGTTTGTACAGTATTTGCATGATGACACAGTCCAAAAAACCCACCTGAGTATCATTACAGGAAAAAATATTTTAGAAGAGGGAGTTCTCTGTGGTGTTTCAGTTCAAACAGTCCAGGGGTTGGAGAGACAGTGAGGGTGATGAAGCACTGACCCAGAGAAGCTGTGGCTGCCTGTAGTGGTTTTGGTTCATCAATTTGAGATTTTTTTGTTTGGACACGTCCCTGGAAGTGTCTGAGCTCAGATTGGATGGGTCTTGGAGCAGCCTGGCACAGTGGAAGGTGTTCCTGTCCATGGCATTGTCTATAAGTAGATGATGTTTAAGGTCCCCTCCATCCCAAGCCATTCTGTGATGACTGGGATTTAGGGTTGGATGGACAGGTACATCCCCACTGAGGTACATTGGTGGGTGCCTGGCTAAAAATCTCAACATTTTAGCCATTAGAGTGGTGTTGGTGATGGTTTCTGTACGAAATGCCAAGAAGCAACCAAGCCTCCTATCCCAGAGAGGTTACTTTTCCATGTGCCTTTTCCTCCATTTTCTTCTTTGCAGTGGCAGATTTAATTTCACTTCCCTCTGCAATCTTTGCACTGGCCACCAGCTGGGCATTAGCTTAAAAACCCAGTGCACTGCTCTCCCATGGAAGCATGAGATGCCCACCAGCTTTTATGTTCTCAGACATACCCCTCTGGTGAAGGAGAGCCCACAGCCACATTTCTCATGTTCCATGTGGGCTGAGCTCTCAAACATGTTGATGTTAACCATTAACTTTTAATTAGACACACAAAATCCTGCAGAAAGGGGCTCTCAGTGCCTTGCTCCTGTAAACTTCAGCTTTGACTTTAGTGGTGATTTCCAAGCCCCTCTCTTTGAGAAATCCCCATATCAGCTTTTTTTTTTTTTTCTCTGAGGAGGAGGCGAGGCCCTTGTCTTGATACCAGCAATACCCATGCCTCCTGACTTGCAGGATAAAATGAGGATATATGCAGTAGAAAATATTCAGTAGAAAATGGGGAAAAGAGGGGTCTGGTCTCACTGCAGCTGTTTCCAGTGATAAACGCTGGTGTGGGACATCCATACTCCCTCCTACACGAGGAGATTACCTTAAAGACAGTTGTAATAGTCTGACTTAAACCTCTAAATGCAATTAAATCCTGAGTTAAGCCTGAAAAATGTGATGTGACATCCTGTCTTTGACTCACCGGGTTTTTGTGTTTGGGTATTACGGCGAGCGCGCCGTAATGGATCACACACTCCAAAGAGTGTGCTGGAAGGGCTGGGGTAAAGCAGGGACAGCACATCAGGCAGGATTTTGTGAGTCAACCATCAATTTCCTTTTTGTAATGTGTGCTAACGTCTGACAGCTGAATATGTATTTAATGAGATTTTGAAAACATGGACTTTTGATCTATTAGAAAAACACGCCTTGTGAGAAGGTGCCTGTGCTGCTGCACAGCTGAATGCTTTAGGAAAATTAACTCACTTGAAAGCTAAAGAAGGCTGAAAACCAGCTTGTTAGCAGAGGAGGTGCCATCCACTCTGTCCCAAAACATTGCCTCAGCTGAGGGGGAGCCTCAGCCTTTTTTAAAGGCTCTGAAATGTTTAATTAACCTCACTCTTTCCATTATTTTTCACTTTATTATGCCACGTAACCTACGAGCCCTTCCATCCAGATGTCCCTCAGATGCTGCCTCCCACCTCTTTGGTGGGAGAGCTCCTGATGAAAGCCCAGAAAGCTTCAATTTGACCTTAATTTCAACTCCCTTGAACACTCACCACTGCCAGATCAATTCTCTCAGCACAGTAAGTGTGAACGTGTTTTCCCCAGCTGATAATGCTTTTCAGCTTCATACCTGAGCTCTCTGCTGGCTGTTCACAGGAGATTGCTGCATTTCATGGTTTTCTCATGGCCGGGGAGTTTGGCCAAGGGAGGGACTTGCCCTTTGGATCAATGTTGCCCCCAGCCTCTACTGCAGTGCAGGTAATAAGTAGTATCCAAAAGAAATACAGCAGATATAGTAAAAAGTATCAAGAGTACCAAAAATCTGTCAAAGATTGCTTGTGAAGAACTGCTGCTGCAAAAGGGGCCAGGGTGATTTAGGTAAGCATCTAAAACACCAGGATTTCTCTGAACTTTGAGCCTTGCTGCAGCTTTCCTGTTACTCGTGGGAATCAGGTTTCAGTAGAGTAAATTCATCCCTGGTATGAGAGCAGTAGTTTAGGGCTGGTTCTTTATTGCTAAGATTAGTCCTGTATGCTGGAGATTTGCAATTATTTCCAAAATCTGGAAGGATCCTAATTATTAGCATCCTCCTGTGTGGAAAAGCATGATAAAGTTGGCCATAGAGCAGTGCCTGGGCTATCAGTTCCCATAAATATTTAGAGGTGCTGGAATAAAGGAGAGCAGAGAGTGAGGTGATGTGCTCTTCCTCTATCCCATTTCATGGTTATGATAAGGGCTGGTGTGGCACTTTCACCAGGGGAAATGTGGCAGTGTTTGAGCCGTCTGCAGGGATTACTCTATTAATTTCCATTGTGCCTTTAGATATCTTTTCTGTGCCTCTGCCTGTGACTGAGCCAGTTGAAATTCATTTACCTTCAGTGACAGGCTGGTACCTCAACAGGCATCTGCTTCCAGCCTGTTGCAAGTTTGGTTTTCTTGTTTTTTTAAGCTGCACCAACAAATTTTTTTGGGGAAAACAATCGATAGAAGCACTGACGAGCTTCGAGCTGCCCAAATTGTGAGGCAGTAATTGCAAGTGAATGGTAAATTGTGCTGCACTTCTCCTGAAACACTACCAGCTTAAATAACTCCTGGTGGTTTTGCTCTCTGAGGGTTTTTGGATCTTTATTCGCTGAGGGAGATCTGAGCTGAAAAATTGGGCAGGGCTGTGAGCAGCTGCTTGCTAAGCGGCCATCGCTACAAATGGGGCAAGTGGGATTTCTCTTGCCTTATAAAATGTTCCTTTGTCAGGGTTATGTCTTGCAAAACAGTATAAAACAAGAGCCTGGTAATTGCAGACAAGGTGCAATTTAAAATCTTGTGTTTTCCAAAGGCAGAAAGCTGGGTGATGTAGGAAACAGTCAGAAAAAACACTGTAGAGGTGTCATGTAATGAGATAATTGTATTTTTTTTTCAACCACTTCTGTCTTGCCTTGGTGGGCAAAAAATATTTACTAAATACAATGCATTTTCTGTTTTTCTTAGATCCTGCAAGAGAACAGCAAGTAGTCACAGAAAGGGGGTCAGCTCAAGGCTCAGGGCAGCAGATCAAGCAAGTGCAAGTTCTCTGTTTGCAGAGGATGCACTTTGATGCAGAGCAGCTGGGAAAGGTGTCACAGGGTTTCATCGTGCAGGCAGCACTGTCCAATAATTATTATTTTTTTGTATTTGATGCAAAATGTTTGCCATGGTCCTCAGCTAAAGAGTAGGGAGCAGATTTTCAATTTTTCCCAGCTACAGGTGTCCCAGAGGTAGCTGGAGGGGTAGATGGCAGCACCATCAGCAGCAGCATAGCTCAGTTAATGTGCTTCAAAGCTGATCAAGTGATCCTGACTTGGGTGAGCAACATAAGAATAAGGAATACCCACCTGGATGATTTTTTTTTCCCCTCCATGTTTTCAATGCAAGTTTTGGGGTTGTT
>JAHXMQ010012342.1:3317311-3354484 GCA_020466415.1 Ammodramus savannarum pratensis | reverse complement strand
CTGATACCAAAAAGGGGACTGAGCAAAACCCAGCAAAGCCTCCAGGGGAGCCCCCCCATCTTTTTCATGCCCCCAACCAGGTGGAATTTCAATGGAACACTTTCTGTTTCCCAATTGTCGCATTTGTCTCTCAGGTAAAGCTGTCCAACCCCTGCATTGTCCTTCTTCCTGGTAGCAGATGGGAGATAAATTCACTGAAAAAACCAAACCCAGAACAAGCCCTTTTTAATTATTTCAATCTATTTTGACTAGTCATGCAAAATTTTTGTCTTGCTTATGCACTTGTCTCTTTTGAGATGCACCATTATTCTGCCAGTGCATGGAACATTCACAGGGCCCTGGCCCAGGGCTCCCTGGTGGCTTCCTCAAGGGCTTTCTTGAAGGACGATGGTGGAGGAAGGCTCAGTAGTGGTGATTATATTTTTATTAGGTACTTACACATTTCTGGTAAGGAATCTGTTCACTGGGGATCTGTGCTAAAGGAGGATGACAGAACATCCATGTGATTGTCCTGGTTCCTTTTTTAGTGCCGTTTCTGCTTCGTGGACGGAGTCTAAAATCTGTTCATTTCCCAGAATCTCATTAAAGACTAATTTGGAAAGCTGGATAAGAAAATGCCTACTTTGGATCAGTCTACCTACATTTAAAATAATTGCAGTTGTTGAACTGACCAAAAGCTCTTCACTTGAGCTAGTTAATCGGTAGCTTCAGTTTCCTTAGGTTCAGCAGTCAGGGTGAAGGAAGAGGGGAGACAAGAAGGGAATTACTATTCCTCCTGTTATAATAAGGCCTTGATTATTCTTGCATGAAACAGATTTTATTTATCTCCTTGAGCATTTCATAGATTTCCTTTTATAAGGTTAGTAGAGGTACTTTTTCATCTTGTCACAGCTCATTCCTCCCACCCTTCCTGGTGTTGATTTTCACTAGCTGCAGGGTCAGTGAATCCAAGTGTATTTTGTCTTTCAACTCTTTGATCATTCAATCTTGGCAGGGTTATTTTGAAGGTTTAGAGCTTTTAAAATATATTTTAAGTCATTGCCAAATGATTTTGGATAATGAGCTATTGAAGAGCAGCAGAAGACTTCCCCACTGCTACCAGCAGCAGGATAAAACAAAGATAAATGCAGCATTGATATTCCTGCCTTTTGGGGAAGTTCTGCTCCTTCAACATTTGTGGTAACCCTGATGTGGGATGACAAGTTAAAGCATCCAGAAATTCGGCAGAACTAAATGCCCAAAATGCAGAAAAGTATTGGCAGTGACAGAGGGGATTGTGCTGGGAGATGTGACGGCACGAGCCCGCCGCCGCCTTGTCTGAGCTGCAAGCTCAGCTTCCAAATCAGCAAAGTGGGAAATAAAAAGTGCCACAAAGCAACACGTTGGCAAGCTGAGGATGAGCTGAGCTGAACTGAACCAGGTTATTCCACTCAGCTCCTCAGAAATATTTCAATCTGAGCTCGCAGAAATGTTCTGCTTTCCTTTGGGATGTTCAAAATTACTGCAAAGGAAAAAAAAAACATTAGGGAAAAAGAAAATATTAGCAGTTAAATAAAGTGATAAAAGAAAGAGAAAGAGGCACTGCCAGGAAGCTGGGCTTGGGTCAGTGGAGCATTTCTGGCTCAAAGCTTGAAATCCATCTCTGTTGCCTTTCCCTCCTTTAGAAAAGCTGTGACTGTCATTTCTGGGCTGAACAACTGTGGAATGGTTGCTGCAATTTCAGGCTGTGAGTTTTTGTCATCATTCTTGTCCTATTTTACGTAATCTGTAACAGAGCAGGTGTGGATTTTATTCATCCTTATTGTTCAGAGGAACATTTGAGTGGGAATCAAAAGTGAGCAGAAACAGGTAAGAACTGGTAGGTGACATCATCATTCATTCCCCCATCAGGACAAGAGACAAGCACATTGCCAGGGTTTTCTATGGCCTCCTAAGGAGGGCAGTGGGAATAATGAAAAAGTCTGAAACATGTGCAACAAAAGGCAATGGATTTTCTCTGAAACCGCCCGTTTTCCTGGTGGCTTAGTTCAAATGTGCCCAGAATTCTGGGCTATGCCTATCACAAAACATAAAGCAAATCCTTTGGGCTGTGAATTTCTGTGTAATAGATCAGGGATCACTGGCAAAGTCCTCCAAGGCCACTCTTCTGCGAATAACAAGTGGTTTTCAGGAGGAGACAACCTTTTGAAAACATCTGTATGTCCAAGGGAGCTGTTACCAGGTGCTGAACAGTGGACATGAGCATAAGGAAGGTTTGAGAAAAGCAGTGAAAGATTTACAATTCTGCTGAAAGAATGAGCTGGTAGGAAAAGCAATTCCCAGAGCAATTATAATTCACCTCTGGGGTGTCCAAAGTTCACAGAGAGGCAAAGACAGCCCTAGAACTTGGCAACAGATAGAAATATGTCTTGTTTTGACAATGAAAAAGTAGCAGCTTGAAAACCAATGTTTAGAATATACAAAATTCTATAATAAAAAAGGTTAAAAAGAAGACATCTGTTCATAAATCTTTCTGATGTCCCCACCACAGGAGCTAAATTCAGTGCTCAGTTTGCTTTGCTTTTAGACATCCTGCTTCATCCTGCAGGGCCAGGTCTGTGATGTGCTGGGGTCAGGTCTGGATGCTGAGTGAGATACTTGCCTTAGAGTGTTCATGGTATGATGCAGAGGAGTTCCCAGGAGTGGGTTCTTGCCAGTTTTCCATAGTCTGGAAGATTTAGGTAGCAAAGGTTGGGTGGAGACCCAAGAGCAGCCTTGCAGTGTCTCAAGGGGGCTGCCAGGCTCTTCCTCAGCAGCTGCAGTGCTAAAACAAGGAGTAATGGGTTCACAGTGAAACAGAGGAAATTTGGGTTAGGTATGCAGAAGAAATTCTTCCCTGTGATGTCGCAGACATTTTTTCATAAAATCCTTTCTTTTAGGATTATTCCTTCTGGGGCCCCAGAAGAAGAATGTAAACAGCTGTTATCTGCTGGTGTGAAATGTAGCAGGTGCCCTGTGATTGGCTCACCGGGACAGATTCCCTGAACACAGAAGTTTGTTGTTCATTCTTACTTTCTATTCTTCGCTTAGCAAGCCTCTGCAACTTCTCTCTTTATTCCTATTAGTATAGTTATGATGTGTTATATATCTTATATCAATAAATTCAGCCTTCTGATCAAGAAACAAAAATCTCATCCTTCTCTCACCTCAGCAACCCCACTCAGGGTGCTGTAATACTGTGAGGGTGCAGGTTGCCCAGAGAAGCTGTGGCTGCCCCATCCCTGGAAGTTTCCAAGGCCAGGCTGGACAGGGCTTGGAGCAACCTGAGATAGTGGAAGTTGCCCATGGCAGGGGGTGGAACAAGATGGGCTTTAAGGTCCCTTCCAATTCCAACAATTTTGTGACTATAAAAGCTATAAAATCTGTTCTGCTCCACTTCACATCCACCAGCAGCATAATCTCTCTCAGATGCTGCAGTGCCTCAGAAAAAGATTCTCAAATGGAAGCCTGACAGTCCTTGAGTGCCTGCTGTGCCAGGGTCTATCCCTGTGTTTGACACTGCATTAAGAATTGCCATGTGCTTCCAAAGCAATTTCCTTGCACAGCATTCCCAGGCTGTGTGTGCCCCGGGGTCACAGCTTCCCAGGGACAGCCTGGGACTGGCAGCTCCCACAGAACAGCTCTGTGCCTGTTCCTGTGGCAGCACACAGCCTGCAGCCCCTCTGGCCTGCCCCACACAGCCATGGGCTCTGCACATCCCACCTTCCAAAGGAGCTGGGCTCTGGAGTTCAGCTGGAAGCCAAAGGTTATTACAGTTGTAATTATGGAGCTCTCTCTGAAATAAGACATGAGGCCCCAGCTAGTTTTAGGCCTGTAGGAAAAAGGAATCACTTGACATGAGTTTGTACTGTGTGTGCTCTCCTTGGAGAAACCCTGATGCACTTCACAGGGATGTGTGCTGGAACTGAGGATTTTACTGTAGAAGAGAGGTGGGAATGGGGAAAAAAATTGCTTAATTTTACAGAGTGTGCATGATGCTCCCAATACGCAAATTATTATAGTATATAATTAAATTAAAATGCAATGTCTTAGTATTTCCTAGTATTTTTCTGTCTTAGTATTTCCAGCTTCCAAAGGAGCTGGGCTCTGCAGTTCAGCTGGAAGCCAAAGGTTACTACAGTTGTAATTATGGAGCTCTCTCTGAAATAAGGCACGAGGCCCCAGCTCGTTTTAGGCCTGTAGGAAAAAGGAATCACTTGACATGAGTTTGTGCTGTGTGTGCTCTCTTTGGAGAAACCCTGATGCACTTCACAGGGATGTGTGCTGGGTCTGAGGATTTTACTGTAGAAGAGAGGTGGGAATGGGGAAAAAAATTGCTTAATTTTAGAGAGTGTGCATGATACTCCCAGTAGGCAAATGATTATAGTTTAAGAGTATAATTAAATTAAAATGCAATGTCTCAGTATTTCCAGGGCAGCACCTCCATGAAGCACCAAACTGTTTCTCTTAGAGAGAGGTTGTGTAACTTGCCTGGTGGTGACTGGCTAGAGATACATGAACAGTCTGGAGCAAGGAAGGAATGACTGGAATCCTAAACCCTGCTCCCAGAGGCACTGGGATGAGGGGATGAGAGTGTGAATCCTCTATGGGCACCCTGAAAAAGCAGCATTGCTGTTTTACCTCTCCTGCCCTAAGGGCATGGCTTCTGACTGGCACAGAATGACAGCTGGAGGAAAAAAATTACATATGCTAATTACTCCAAAATGAATTAATTGCTGTTAATTATTTTATCACAAAATCAATTAATATTGTACTGCAACCCATTTTTAATTAAAGGAGTCGATAAAAATCAGATAAACTGTGGACACAGCAAAATTGTGGCAAAACTCCAAAGTTAGTCTCTAATAAGAAATGAAGCCCCAAACAGTTCAGCACTGAGATTGAATTAGTTGCTATTTTTATTAAAAAATAAGAGCCCACAGCAAAAACATGAAAGCAGAAGCTTCTTTGTGAGGGAGGATAAAGCTTTTTGTGGTCATGAATGATGTTGAAAAGGACACTAGTAGCTTTGGGTTTTTTGTAGCTATCTACATGTTTCTGAGGTAATTTTCATCTTCATTTAAAGAAAAAAAAATAGAAGAATCACAGTGTTCCAGTGTTTAGGTTATTGTGCTTAAAGTGATGCTTGAAAGGGAATAGATCTTCAATACTTCAATACTTAATCACCCCTTGAACAAAAGCATGCTTTATATTCTGCACCATCAGTTAAACAAACTCTCAGTAGTTTTGGTTGTGTCTTGGAGTAAAGAGGATTCTAAGGGTAAGAAAGCAAACGAAAAAAGAAAATCAGTTCTGTGGCAGTATCTGGGTAGCAATGTGATTGAAGGGGCGGTATGTAATAAATTCAGGGCCAGATCTCAGGGTGACATAACTCAGCCCTGCTCTGCTGGCACTCCTGGGGTTTGTGTCGTGCCCATTGGAGAGCCACAGCTGAAAGAGGCTGCTGGGAATTCAGGGACACCAATCATTCACAACTGGATAATGGCAGGAACAAAACCTGGAGAACATCAGAGGCTTAATTAATCCCCTGCCTTTGCTTTTGAGTCTTTATGTGGGGTATGTGAGTGGGTGGAAGTTTGCATTAGAAAGGAAGATGTTGTACTGCTGTCTAGAAAAGGATTTGGATGTCTGGTGTGTGGCAAAAACATGCAGGTGTTTGGATGCTGGTATCTTATTTTTGGAATGATTTGCTGGCTGGTTAATGGTGGCAACCAGGAGAAATGGATATGGGCTTCCAGAGGATGGGTGGGTTTTGTGGGGAGATGCAGGAGTGCTGTAATGTATGTGCCTAATAGAGATAAAGTTATCTGGCTTAAATTTTTCAAACTCATGAGCAGAATTTAATGTTTGGGGCTTCATTGACTAATGCACAAAGCAATTTGAGTAATGAAAAACTGCTCTTTGTCAAGCAAAAGCAAGAGGCATTGATGGAAAAGCTAATTTATTTACTCTTTTATGGAGAGAACACGCTTTGCTGAAGTTCAAACTGACTGTGCAGCTATTGATGAGTATTCCAGTGAGTAAAATGGCTAATGAAAGCACTGACACCCTCCCCATGCCTCTCTTTTGAGACCTGAAAGTTGCAGCTTTGCTGAACAATTGTAAAGGAAGGGCTCACAAGTGTTCTTTGGTGCTGTGTGGTAAAAACTTGCATTTTTCAAGTATGAAGTGCTAGAAATGGCTTGTTTCAGAGCACTGAATGGCTGGAAGGCTTTGGGTATTCATGGCAGCCCCATTCTCCCCTTGCCCACAGCAATCTGCCCTCTCCTAAAGCCCTCTGCACTCCTGCTGCAGCTGTGGCTCCCTCAGGGGATCTGTGATCCACAACCTGGTGGCAAAAGAAAACTTGCTTATGAAGAAGAAGAGGGTCATTGCTGAAATCCACCCTGCCCCATGTCTCATCAGCAGTTCTGACATTGTTGTGTATTTATGGGTCCCCATCTGATGTGCTGTTTAGGAGCACTTTGGTTCATAATTCCTGATTCTAGAGACTTGTACAATTCTGCTATGAGCAATTGTAACACCCAGGTGTGGAGCTGCCAGGTGAGTTGTGTACTTCATCTGGCTGAAGTCAAGTCCATCTTCCTCCCTAAACTGTGTCCATTACCTGGCTACACCAAGCTGGTTGCCTGAGCAAAGGAATGCTGTGTGTTGCTGGCAATTTGAAGTCAGGGTATGAATTAGGAATTTTGCTAAAGCTTGGTTGAGAATCTGTGGTTTCACTCTTCTCTGTGAACTGAGATTTTAAGCTGCAGCTTTTGCCCAAAGCCATTAAATGGGAGATGTTGGGGGTCTATTTGCTTAAGGGAAGTGAAATAGTGTTTGGAAGATGGAAGGAGAGAAGGGAAAAGCTGAGATTTGGGTAATTCAGTGTCTGCCCTGACAAACTATCCCCCCTAATGAATTGGGATTTGAATCCTCACCTGATAACTTTGCTTAGACTCGCTGTATCACATTCACAAGCTCTTGTTGTTGTAAAGCTTAAGAAGTTCTGTTATGTGACAACAGGGATATTGCAGTATGTATTAAAAGGTATCAGCTTCTTATAAAGACAGAGAGGTCTTTGAGTAAAAAATGTTAAAAATCTGACAATCCTTTCTCTTGAAATCAGGGGGCGAATTGCCTGTGAAGACTTTTGGCTGTGGTGCTGCAAAATGAATTCCCCCCTGTACAAACTCCTACGTCCACATTCAGAAATGGAATGCCAGCTGAACAGTGCTCACACACACAAGTATGCTGGAATGGCACAAGTGCCTACAGTCTCAACTATGTCAATCCCACAGACATTTTTGGTGGAATTGTATCCCAGTAACCTGTGGTGCTTTTGTGCAGACCTCTGCCCACACTGGAAAGCCACACTCGTGTTTAGTGTGGGGAAAGCCTGTCCTACACACCATGCAGTGCCAGGCAGCTGATTGGATTGAAAGGAAAATACAGGAACATACCAGTGTAAAACACACCTTGTAATGTTAATATTCTTTTCCTATTGACTTCCTAAAAATTAAGTTGTGATCTGAGCTAACAAACACGGATTTTAATTTTAAACACTAGCAAAACTGTTATTTTCATGTCACCTACCCAGAAGTCAGTAATATCCCCCTGTCTGGGTACTCTGAGATATGAACTTTTTGCAAAAAACCGTGCAATTTTTAAAAGAAATATATACCTAGAGCATTCTCGTTCTGTTTTACACTTGTTGTAGTTATCAGGGTGTTGTTCCATCATGTATAGCATGATGTAAAAGGACAAATGCAGTTATGTGCTCACTATGTAGATGGAGAATCTGAAGAGATGGAGGGAATTCTCTCTGATGGTAGCTGGGCTTCAGTCATGGATTTTTTAGATTTTTTCAGTGCTTCACTTTTTCCAAAGGTCAGTCTGTCTGCAGAAAAGTGACATTTCTATGAGAAACACAATCTGGTAGGCATGTAGAGAAAAAATGAGATGCAGACCACACCACATCCTCCTTGTTAGTGCTCTTGGGTATACACACTCAGCTTTGAAGATCTCCAAGTCACATTCCTGGTGACAGGGGTTGCTCCAGAGGAGTTGGGATCCTGCCTGGCATGTACTGAAGTGTCCCTTATGCAAGGGTCTCGTGTGTTAGGCAGAATCCTCAGGTGTTAGGCAGAATGTTACAGAGAGTAAACAGGCAGAGATGAAATGTTCTGACCGACCATTTGATGAAGGAGGGGCTATGAAGTACCAATTCAGCTTTCTGGCTTTCAGACATTTCCTTGCTCTGCTGTCTCCAACGTGTTTGTCTGCCCTGGCCTCCTCCTCCTCCTTGCCTTTGATCGATTTTTCATGAGCTTTGTGCAGAGGGTGACTCATGTCCAAAACATGAGCACAGCTGTTTACTACTGAGACCTGTGTGTACTTCACAGAAGGGTGTTTTCTCTGTTTCTGGGAATCTGGCAGAGCTTCCTTTTATCCATGGCCATGTTTGTTCAGAAGATGGAAGGTTATTTAGAGAAAGCAATCAGGGGATATAACCTTTTTGCCCCTTATTATCAGAGGTTTATGTAACATGACTTTGAGAGTCTTTATCACAGTTTTCTGCATTTAATCCACTTAGCTTGGAAGGAAGCAACCAGGAGAGGGGCAGGTGCTGCACAGTATCCCAGGGATACTTGTGAAACCAGAGATTGGCCCCAGAGCAGGATGTCTCCCAGTGCTTCATCTCCCTTCAAAATAATGCTGAGTTTGAGTATAGGGCAAAGGCAGTGCTGCAGGGAGTGGAGGTGATGTGCTGGCTGCTCCTTGGATTTGGGGGAGGAGGTATGGCAGGGTAGAGTGCCAAGGTAAGTACTCTTAGGACCTTTTTGTTCATCTGGGTTTTAGCCCCTGGTTTTAGTGTGTCTATGTGTGGTCAAGTTGTGGCTCTGGAAAATACCAGTAATTTCCTGTAATCCTCAAGATCCTGTGCTTTGCACATGTACTGCTGTGACTTATGGAAAGCTGTGAGTGTTGATGCCACAGCCCCTAAGCTGTGGTCCACGGACCTTGGTGGTCACTGGCCTCATTATTGTTGAGGCCATCCTGGTTTTGAATATTAGTTACAAACTGGTGAATATTCCCCTGTGTTCTGATTCTCACCTGCCCTTCAGCAGGGTGGCTCAGCAAGGCAGCCTGATGCCTTGAGAAGGCTGACCTAAAACAGAGGCTGGGAAAGGGTTAAAGAATAAAATAGGGATTTATTAAAAGGCCTCAAAGGGGCACAACTTGGGCAGCACAAGAGCCCAGCCAGGGCTACACCCAAGATGAACCAAAATGGTCACTAAATGGACAACTGGTCACAGGTTCTCACACTTTTGTAAGTTCTGGTCCACTTGCATATTGGGGTTAATTGTCCAGTTATAGTTTTAGGTTATGGAGTCCCATCCTTCTTGTTTTTCTCTCTTCAGTCCACGTTGTTTGTGCTCTTGGGCCTGAAATCTGTATCATTTGTCCTTGGTCCCCAGCTAGAGAAGGAATTGTTTTGTCTCCCTGCTCTGTGCAGAGAGCTCACCACCCCCTAATATGAAGCTCAGACCCACACCCTAAAGCAGCACAGAATCTGAAAAATATAAAAGCTAAAACTTTAAGCATCAAGCCTGGCATGGCTTCTGAGCATTTCATGGAGACTTCTGGTCAGAGCCACCCAGCAAAACCGCTCCATATCTCCTGCCTGCTGCTGCCCATGCAGGGATATCCTTAGGAACACCTTCCTGTGGGTCTGTTAGTCCAGGGACCCACTGCTGTCCCCCGGCTCGTGCCTGGGAACAGTGTGAGAGCAGCAGCAGGAGCTGACAGGCTGTGCTTTGCGCTGGCCCAGACGGCCAGTCTCGGGAGCCGTGCTTATAAAGCACTTCCTAATGAAGGGAAAAGAAGCCAGAGAGTTATTTTCTAAGAATAAAAATCCCTTTATGGTTTTTTTAAAACTACTTTACACTTTGCACAAATGATCGCCTAGCATCTGGCAGGCTGGGTTTTTGCCATGTGTGGCAGAGGATACAGTTTGTGTAGTTGCAAGCAATCAACTCAAAAAGCTTTTGTGTGGTCCTGGAGCCCAGGAACTTGTTAATTTTGAGCAGTCGTTTTCTGCATTTAGCCCATTAGAGACTCTATTTTTGGTGACCTAGTTTGAGCTCTTTAAAAAATAATCAAGCAGCATTTTTCAGATCTGATTTGTAATGGGACTGTGGATTGGTTTTGCAACTTGAAATGAAAGTTAGGGGAGGGGGTAGAACTTTTATCTGCCTGGTCCTTCAGAGCCAACATTTGCCATTGATTTTAGAGGGCCTCTAGGAAGGTTAATCTGACAAAGACTGTGGCTTGGCTTCACCACTTCAAGGGTTATTGTTTGACTTGCCGCTGGGAAAATAATAAAGTAGCCAGGTTTAAATAATACTTTCTGTGCAATAACCTCCAGGAGTGCTAGCAAGCATTACTGGGCATCGTCCAAACACTGCAGAGCCTGTGGATTTGCCTGCTCCCCAGCGTGTGGGATGGGGTTTGCATTGGAGAGGAGCACATGCCAGAATGTCTAGCCGTGGGTTACGGGCCGACTGCCGTGGCAGAGCTGGGTCAGGGCTCGCACACAGAGATCCTGTTCCATGCTCTGGGAATTAGTGCCATGCAGGAGAACTGCTGGCCTGTGACTGCACCACAGACTGCAGCTCCTGTGAGAGGAGAGGGATGCTCACAGCTGAGAGCAGCCCTGGCCAGGCTACAGCATTTTCAGGTGTGCACTTGGGACAGTTCCAGAGAAACTAAAACAAAGAAAAAGACCTACAAATAAAATCCCAGTTTCTGACTTTATGTATGAATTGTTTTCGCATTTTCTGGCCATTCAAGATTATGTTCCCAAATACCAAGTTTCTTGGAGGTGCATTGCAGTGGAAGCATACTTTTTAAAATTGTTTGTCCTTCACTTTCTCTGGATACCCTTTTCTTACTGTGCCAGGAAGCTGCCTGGGGAGCAGACCCCAATTTCAGGCTCCCTTCTGAGGGAGAGCAGCCTGGTGAAGCTGGCATTGCAAACACAGGCACAACATGATCCTCTGAATCCCCATGAAGAGTCTCTGTGATATTTCTAAGGATCTGCAAATTAGAGATGGAATCTGCCAGCTCTGAAGGAAGAGAGAAGACATCTCCCCCTCTCTAGGAGACACATCAGTCCCTGGTGTGGAAAGGTTCACAGGTTGTTGAGCTGCCTACAGGACAAATGTGCAGGCAATCATGTGTGGTACATGTGTGCACTCCTGGCCATTGTCCCCAGAAAATCCTTCACTGGGACACATGGAATAGGAGGGATAGAGCTGAAACATGCAGAATTACACCAAAGGTTTGGAGCAGCTGTGAAACTCTTCCTTGGGCCAGCTGAGCCCTCTTGTTACTGAGGTTAGAACTGGTCCTTCATCCCTCTTGATCTCTGCTCAAGGCCAGGCTGTGTGGGGCAGAGTGCAAGTCTGGTTTAAATTGGAGTTTCTTCCTGTTGAATGCTTGTGCCTCTCTTTTCTCAGCATAAATATTCTTCCAGGGGCCACAAATCGTCAAAGATGAGAATATAATTCAATTGATATCGGATTGTAATTAAAAATGTTCGGCCTATTAGAAATATGAGAATCCTATATTTAATTTATATTTGATTTTTTTCATAAAATTAGAAAATCACTAATTTACCAGTTTCCATGGCCATTTTCCTGTTCCTGTAGCTCAAAAGTATCTTGATCCAACAAACAAGATGTGGCAAATGTTCTAAATAGTGTTCAATTTTATTTTTTTTTACTGAAAAAATATGTAAATGCCCGAGAAATTATACTTTGAAAAGTGGCTACTGCAAATTAACAGCATTTCACATGGATCTTACTTTGCATTTTTAATGCCCATAATGGGTGTCCCAAATTACATGATTTGCATTATAAACCAGAACAGCTCCTGTGTCGCTGCTGCTGTCCAACAGTTGAATAACAAGGCTTTTCTTTCCAAACTGTATAAATACATATTTACCCAAATGATGCAATTTAGGGCTCTGTTATTTACGTTTTTCTGGTCAGTCAATCACGCTGACATCTTTAATTGCCAATGCTTTTTAAATGCATCTGAGTGAGTCTGGTGTTTGAGGAGTGGAAGTGCCAGGCATAGGCTGGCAGTGATCATTTTGTTATTACACTGACATTTTGGCTCTTGACTTGGTGCCTTCTCTTTCTCTGCCTTTGTCTTATGGGAAATGTTGGGTTATTGTGTTGTTCCATGTTCAGCAGTGATGGTTTTACCTTTCCCCACAGGGCTCATGGCACTAAGGGAAGGGTTGGGGACATGCTGGCTCCTTGGGCCACTCCTGTCCCAGGCTTTATTGTGCAGGTGAGCTGGCCCATGGATCATCAGAAACCCAGGATGCAGTGTCCAGCCACTTAAAGCAGGAACACCTTTGGTGGCTTTGTCCTCCTTGTCCTGCCTTGTTTCTCCTGGCTCCTGCTGTCTGAAGCCTCTGGAGAAAGGGTTGAATGATCTCCATCATGTAATCCCACCATCATCAATGGTAGTGATTGTTCAAAGTCCTAGCTTGGCTCATCCACACCTGTCTTCAGTAGTTTTTTGAGATTGCTGATCTTCATTGTCCAAGGAGATTCAATGTAATTCAATTCCTGTGTCATTAGTGTGGTGTCCTCAGTGCTTGAATTTCCCTCCAAGCTGGTGGTCAGAATCATAAGTGAGTGAACTTTGAGTCAGCTCGAGCCAGCATGTGTTGATTTCTGGCTCAGATATGAGGAGGGAGCAGCTAAATGGGTGGATAAACTCACTGTCTCCCTTGCCCAGACAGGTTCCTGAAGCATCCAAGGGTTCTGTGTACTTGTGGCTCAGTGACTTTCCCTGTTGACTGTCATTTTCTGGTTTCAAACAGATTTATCAGGTTCCAGTGCCAGCATGTTCCAGCAAGGATTGGAAAATAATCACAGGGTAGATGGCAGGGACCCAAATTCATTGATATCTGATGGGACATTTGTGGCCTCCCCACAGAGGTTTACTGGAGTTCATCTTCAGCACAGTGTTTTAGTCTCAAGACCATTTCCCCCAGGAGGCAGTAGGGGAAACCAGCAGCTGTGCTTTTTCTTGCTCCTGAACCTGCTGCTCTCCCACAAGTCTGGATCTTGAGCAGAGCCCTGCAGTCTCCCCAGATTTTCTTATCTGTCCCCATGCCACTCAGAGAAGAGGTTTGTTGTAGTGGGCGAGGGGTTGATGCCAGTGGAACAGCTGAAATAGATTTTGCTTTGATGAAATAAACCCTGGAGAAAGGTAGGAGGTGTGTGTTGCATCTCAGTACCTCATAAACAGGCACGATGTCTGCTGTTTGAGTCAATGTCATAGCTCTGTCTGCAGCTTGGGAACTGATGTTCACTGACAAATGGGCTTCAGGAGGAGGGGGAAAGGCCAGTGCCACAAATCTAGCCATTGCTGAAACGCCCAGGATCTGAGGCTTTTCAGAGAAAAGAAATGTGATTATGATGAATGATGGAGGCAACAGCACTTTGTGCTGTTCTAATAATACCTAGCCAAGTGAAAAAATGCAATAAATGCCTGTGGTTACCTGGCTGTGCAGGAGCTGTGCTGGTGCCAGGCAGTGTCAAGCACAGCCCTTTCAGCCCATGGGGGATCAGGGAGGAGAGCTGGTTGATGTGTTGGTGGCTCAGGGGATTATTTCCCATGCAGGAACTGCAGATGCAGTGTCAGGATCTCTAGCTTGTCAGAGTGATCCCAAGAAAAGTTGGAAAGTCTCTTTTTCCCAGCCTGGTGCTTGAACAAGGAGTCAGGGCTCTTCATTTCTCAGTCTCGAGGTTGTTCATTGTATCTTACCTATAAAATTCTTTCTCCTGCCCTGCTAAGGTCCATCCAGCAGGACAGTTCCAGGCACTCTGCCTGCCCCAGGGCAGTGTTATGTCTTTATACTAAAAACTACAATGTTTACAATTACTTTCCAGTACCTATCACCTATGTCAGACAGTGAGCTTCTACTCTAAACCAATCTGTAAGTGCCAATATCACAGCAGAAGATGAAGCCAAGAAGGAGAAAGGCTGGACACACCCAGATCCCTCCATCTTGCCCCCCTGAATCCCTGTTCTAAAAACCCCAAAATCTACTTATTCACCTCATGGTAAATTCACTATCATTCTACTTAATTTGTCATGGCTTGCAGATCTTCATCTAAGGTTGGTAACTTGCTCCATGAGTCATAATCAAAACCACAGGGGCATTTTGGGCTCTGTGCCAGAGTCTCTGAGACCCCTGGCAGGGGTTCTGGCTGAGGGATGTCCTGGCTCCTGACAATGCAGGAGCTGTCATGGCACCCAGCAAACACCATTGCCTCAAGAGGGCTGGTGGAAAGCAGCTGGTTTGTGTTGGCCTTTCTCCTCCACTCAGAGTCTGAGTGCTTCCCCAAAGGAAGCTGCTCCAATCCTCCTGCGGGTTTTCCAGGAGCTGCCATGCTGAGCCTCGGCAGAGCTGAAGGTGGCGGGAAGGGAATTGTGGCTCCAGGGTTGGGAAGTGAGGCTGTGCTGGACAGAAGGGAATTGTGGCTCCAGGGTTGGGAAGTGAGGCTGTGCTGGACAGAAGGGAATTGTGGCTCCAGCGGTGGGAAGTGAGGCTGTGCTGGACAGAAGGGAATTGTGGCTCCAGCGGTGGGAAGTGAGGCTGTGCTGGACAGAAGGGAATTGTGGCTCCAGGGTTGGGAAGTGAGGCTGTGCTGGACAGAAGGGAATTGTGGCTCCAGGGTTGGGAAGTGAGGCTGTGCTGGACAGAAGGGAATTGTGGCTCCAGCGGTGGGAAGTGAGGCTGTGCTGGACAGAAGGGAATTGTGGCTCCAGCGGTGGGAAGTGAGGCTGTGCTGGACAGTGTCTCACCTGGGGATTGCCAGGGTAGCTGCCAGCTTCAGGGGATGCTCACCAGTGACACAGCACAGGATCAAATGTTTTCCAGCTCTTCTCTTCCGCACTAGCCTGCATTATGGAAACAGGCAGATTCTTGGCTCACTCCCTGAAACCATGAGTTTGTTTATTTTTTTTTTTTCACAAAGAGAAGCAATGTTCTGCTTTTAATCAACATTTT
Source organism: Ammodramus savannarum pratensis (assembly GCA_020466415.1). Classification (NCBI taxonomy): domain Eukaryota; kingdom Metazoa; phylum Chordata; class Aves; order Passeriformes; family Passerellidae; genus Ammodramus; species Ammodramus savannarum. The sequence goes on along the minus strand of JAHXMQ010012342.1, from coordinate 3,339,357 downwards.
CCTGGCATCCTGTTTCTTGTGCTGACCTCAGTGCAGCAGTGCAGAATGGAGGCATCTCTCTCCCTGGCTCTCATTTACTACTTCCATATTACATGGGCCTGACCTTGGTGTCACCCACCTCCCTCGTGTCTCAGTCCCTGAACCGTGCTTGGCACCTTGCAGCAATTCCAGACCTCTGGTAAAAGGCTGTGCACTGCATTTCATGCATGTGTGGAAGGCTGTGTCCTTCTGGAGGGAGTAATTAAACCCAGAGCTGCCAAAGGTGAAGCACACACCGTGGAGTCACCGCTCTGTTTGCAGCGCTGCAGGAACTGTCTGTGGTGTCCCATCCTTTGTCCCCAGCCTGTGCCTGTGTCATGGTGAGCAAAATGCACAAGTACAAAGGAGCAGAGCTGCAAGCTGCATCAGTAGCAACACACATGCACCTCTAAGATGAGGAGAGGGTGGGAATAGCAGCAGTGGGGTTCTGACAAATCAGGAATTGAAGATACATAGCATAAACATATTCATTTGCCAGATGAAAACCCAGCAGGATGATGATAAAGTGCACAATGTTTATTGATATCTGAATGACTATTTGTATTCAAAAAAATGCGTTTTAGAACTTAGCATAAACTCAGTTATTTGATTCTAGCACAGCTTACTATTTATTAGGAAATATATGGGGGTTTTATAGCCATTGTTCACCTTAGGGAGAAAATTAAAAAAAAAAAGGATACACATTTTATTTTAATAGTACTGACTTCCTAATCTAAGCACTCTTAGCAGCTTGGCTGCAGAGGGGAAAGAAATAGTGGATATTTCCATTTATCCTTTGTTATGGAACACTATCACCTCTCTCTATCTCCATCAGCAGAGCTAGGTAATAATTTACTGCAGTGGACGCTGAGGGATATCAGCTCCAAGTGCTCCAGTCCAGGTAGTTTGTCATCATGAGCTTTCAAGAAGTTAAATTAAGTTGATTAAGGGAGAAGATCTGTCATGTCAGCATTTTTGCCCACCTAGAAGGCAGCACTCCTTCCCTCCCTCCTTATTCCAGCCTGTCTTCCTTGTACTGAGTTTTCTTGTGTATGGAAGTAGCTTTGAAGAGCTGCTTTCTTAGCTGTGCCTCAGAAATAGAAAATGTTATATATATGGAAATGTAAATGATGCTGATTAGCCAAGTGTTGTAGTTTGAGGCAAAAAGTTCAATGAGAACATGAAGAGCAGGAAGGGTATTTGGCCACTGTGCATAATCAGCCCTTGAGCAGCTGACAGAGATATTCATAGTAAAGCTTGGGCCAAGGAAAGTCACCCAGTAGCTGTAAAGGATGAGCACACATGCCTGGTACAACTCTGTCTTTCTGGAAATATTGACATCTTGACCCATAGCAAAATTTCATCATCCATCCCTGAAGTGCTTCAGGAGCCTGTTTGGTGGTGACCCAGCACAATGTTTGGTGCTGTGGCTCAGAGCTCAGAGCCCTCAGTGGCTCTCCCAGCTGAAGTCCTCAGGCTTTGATGTGGTTCTTTGTCCTCCTGCCTGCACCAAGGCTGAGCCAGGGAAGATGGACATCATGGAGGAGCACATGGCTACAGCAGTAATAAGTACAGCAAGGCCTCTGGTGACACCAAAGGGAGTTCCTGGTGTTATCCCAGCTCTCCAGATTAGTCCTGAGCTTGTTTTTTCTCTTGAAAGGAAAAGATTTCCTCCTTCTTGGCCTGTGGCATAACTGCTAATATCGAAATAAACATTCAGTGCTGTTGGTACAGCTGAAATTAATCCCAGCACAACTTCCCTAGAAGGAAAATACCTGTTGTGAGCAGCCCTGGAAGAAGGCAAATATTTTTGTCTGTCCTCCTGCTCTGTAGCCCTCCCCTCTGTGGGCACACACACATGCAGTCCCATCAGCTGCTCTATCCAGTCCCATTCCTTGGGTGTCCTGCAGTGCAGGAAAGGATGGCTTGCTGGCAAAGATACCTCCAGTTCCATGAAAGGATATAACATGAAGATAATTAATTAAAACTATTGGGAGTTCCTGTGAAACAGCCTGTGATTAAACATGAGGATTTCTCGTGGAACAATTAGATGAATTTGGCCTCAGGTATCTCCCTTGATTTCATGGCCACTGGTGAGCAATACTAAATTGTCTGTTTCAATGGATTCACTTTTAGTTATTAATCTCATCTTGAACAGCCAAAGCAAGGGGCACTTTATTTTAATTTAATTTGTAGTGTCCTGTGAATTAACTTTGACTACAAAAGAAAAGGAAAATGCAGTTTGCCTTGTTATTGGAAACACCAACACATGAAGAAACATGAGGATGAGCCACCGGTGCCTTCCAGATCCTTGTCTCACACCTGTGTCTCCAGTCTCATGCTTGCAGGAAGAGTGGCAAAGGCCATGATAGTGAGATTTCTGGAGCTAACATTATCTCTTAGAGGCAAAACTGGGTTGAGAGCCAGTTCTTTGTTCCCTGGAGTTTGCTGTGAGCCCAACTGTTGGGGGTCGGTCTCTTTCTCCGGGCAACAACAGGAAGAACAAGAGGACACAGTCTCAAGCTGCGCCAAGGGAGATACAGGCAGGAATTAAGGAGGAAGTATTTTACAGAAAGAGTGGTCAAATACTGGAATCATCTACCCAGGGAGGTGGTGGAGTCACCATCCCTCGACGAGTTTAAAAAAAGACTGGATGTGGCACTTGGCGCCATGATCTAGTTGAGGTGTTAGAACATGTGTTGGACTCGATGATCTTAAAGGTCTCTTCCAACCTAGAATTTCTGTGATTCTGTGATTTTTGGGGTTGCATGTAGTCATTGTCCCATTCTGACTGATATTCTGGTGAGGGCAAGCACTAGAGTGCCAGGGCTGTAGTGATCTCTTTAGACAGAGGAGTGCCTTCTGATAGGTGCTGGTGAGACACACTAACCTTGGCTCAGTGCAAGCCCAGTGGGATCTGCTGGCAAGGAAAGGATAGGCCAGTGAACCTTGCCTGGAAATGGCAGGCTTGCTGGGATGTGCAGACCTTACCATTGGCTCTGTTTCAACGAGTAATTTAAAAGTAATACTTATATGGAACATCAGCTTTCAGCTCCTTTCACTAAGCTCTCAGCATTGGCTTGCAAAGATCATGGCTGTTTCTCTGTAACTACTGATAATTTGTGTTTTCCTCTTGACTTTTCGACTTCATTTCAGTTAAAGAATTCCATTACACAGTGTAAGGGCACTGTGTGACACAGACCTTTCCCTTCTCTGGAAAGCATACAGCCTAAACGCACAAGAGAGGGCAACAAGGCTGGCAGTTTTCTGAAGGTAAAGGAAAAATTGCTAAATCCTCTCTTGGGGACCAGCAAGGCAGAGAGATGAACTAATGGGCTGGTGGAAGGGGAAAGGACTCTCTGGAGGAGGAGGAAAGAGAAGAGCTGAGCTTGGCTTGTTTTGTGCGGAGAACAAAAGCTTAAATGGTCTATTAATTGCTGCCAATACCTGGGAGCAGTTGGAGCTAAACGAGCAGCACACAGCACATGCCGAGTAAGATGAGCACCCTTGGCTTTTGAGAGGTTTGGGCAGGTGACAGTTCCCTTCTTTCTCAAGCTCTGGTTCCACAGCAGCCAAAGCCCACAGCTCTTGCAGTGTCAGGTCTTTAACATTCACACCACCAAATGTAATTAAGCTCTGCGAGGGCTGCACCCTGGGTAGAATTTATCTCTTGGTTTGTAATGCTTTAATTTAGTATCAAATATTCATGGACTGGCAGGGTCAAGTGAGGATAGAAAAGTACTGTAACAGGCATAGGCAAAGAAGGATGCGAAAGAATTCAGCTTAAAGGTTAGTCATCCATGGAAACCCATTAGGAAAAATACTGTAAATAACTCCCTGCATCTGTGAGTCTCAGAGCTAAACATGAGCCACTCCTGCCCCTACCCATGGAACTGCCAGAGCATGGGGTGTGCCAGCTCACACATGGAATTTAAAGCAGAATTATACAGTTACACATCCAAACACTTCCAAATACTGAAGCACATTTGGTGTGCTCTGCACTGAACAAGCCTTTTGCATCTCATGGGTTTAAGGGACAGATCTCATGGGTTTCAGGTTTGAGACATCTTGTAAATATCTATGAAGGATTTTTGTGAGACCAAATGATTTTTTTGGGAATACCCTGCCTGTTTAAGGACATGGTTCAAAGCCTGTAAAATTATGCTTATTGACTTCAAAGGATCAGGATCGACACTGTCCAATTTAATATTCACAAAACTAATTTATTCAACAAATGAAATTACTGAATTGAGAAAAACTAATAGATTTATTCATTCAGGAATATGTTTATGGGGCCTGAAAGGTGTTTGGTGTATCTGTAGGGAGTTCTCAGGCTGGGCAGACTGAGTTGGGAGGAAAGACAAGCACCTTAATCCATGGGACCATGCAGGGAGGTAACCAGAAATCAGAGCAGCTGGAAATAAATAATATGCTGGCCAAAGTCCAAGTGCCTTATTTTGTCTGGTGAGAAAAGAGGGAGGAGAAAAATAATTGGGTGAGCAGGCCATGGAGCAGTGTGGAAAGAGGAGCTGCACCATGTGGGAGTGTGTGGGGCTTTGGGAAGTGTGTGGACACAGGGAGCTGATGCTGGGCACAGACTGGATGCTCCATCTCCAGCAGTAAAACACCCATGGCCTGCTATCTTCTGTTTTCCCAGTTGCCTCTCAAAAGCACTGGTAGCTACAAGTAAAAGAGAATTGGGTAAAAAGAAAAGTAATTTCAAGCCAGAAATGCCTGCAACTTAAACCTGGTGCTGGAGCTGCCAATTGAGCTTTCAAGCCAGGCAGGGTGCTGGGAGAATGAGAACAGAGAAAAACCTGTCACTTGAGCCAGGATGTCCCCCTTATCTCACAGCAGCATGCAGTGAGGAAACTACCTAAGGACTGCATTTTAGACACCCAAAAAATCCAAAGACAAGAAATTCTGCAGAAATACAACACACAAACACTTTTAAAAACATATATATATATCTGTAAATATGTAAAAAGTCATATATAGCTAAACTCACACACTGTGCAGAAGTTCTGATATTTCTGGAAACTCCACAGGTGCAAAACTTAATTCTGCAAAATCCTCAGGCACCTTTTAGAGTTAAATTAATACTGATGTAATTAAAATGGTAATGTTATTTGTTAAAAAGAAGAGTATTTAAATAATTCATTTTCCTATTGGTTCTGTGGAGTGTGCTTAGGTTTAGCAATTATATGCTAACTAAAAACAGCCTCTCCTGTAATGATTTCATGATAATCTGACCTTTGATGGTCCTGGCTCACAGCAGCTGGCACTTTCTGCAGAGTTTACAGACTGTAAAGTAATTAATATCAATGAAATACCACTGCTGGCCCTTTGATGTGTTTGGGTCCTTGAAGACTCCCTTTTCTCTCTCTCTTGAGCAGTTTTTCTCCCTGATGTCCCTGACTCTTGGGAGTCTGGCCACTGGACTGCTCCTGATGAAGGGCACATCCCAGCTGAGGGGGGCACTGGTGAGCACCCTCTCTTTTGGGGTTCAGAAGACATAATAGACAATATGCCAGGCTTCATTTGATTTCATATTAAGCACAATAATAGCTCTTGAAAAGCTGTCTTTCAGGGAAAGGTAATAAGGGTATTAATAAAAACAGGTGAGGAGAGATGCCCTGGTTTTAGCTTCCTGCATTATTTCATTACTGTCAGTCAGCACAGAACTCCCTTGAGATTATTCCTGTGTAGTTAATAACATTGTTTCTGTGATGACTTTAATGACTGAGCCTTTCTTCCATCCTTAGCTGTGACAATAACCACTCTGCTTTTTTTCCTTCAGCAAGCTATTGTGTGGGGTTGAGCACATTAAGGAACATTTTTAACTGTAGAGGTTTCCTCTAATTAAGTTATTGCCAAAAGATTGCTTGTCCAGTCATTTGCTGGTGATGAGTACTGAAAGAAATTATATCTTGTAGAGAGTATTACACTTTTCCTGCCATGCTTCCCCTAAAAAAAGAACAAAATGATATAAAAATAAGCAGTAAGATTGCAAACTCAGGCACTCAGAAATTAGACAGTGCCAGCATGATGGGTGTCTGAATCTGTCCTTCCTCACTCCTGATCATGAGCTTTTCCCCTTTCTTTTCTTATCTCTTGCCCTGTACCCCATTTTTAACTTTCATAAAATCATCTTTTCTCCAAAAGTCTTAATTTTTAACCTTTTTAGAATTTTTATGTCAAGACCAAATGTCTTTTTCTTCTCTTATGTCATAGAAATAAATAATTTTCTGTACAACTTTTGCAACACCCCGTCCATAAACTCACCTGTAATTCAAAAAAAGGTGTTTGCTCACCTTGAGGGAGCCACTGTTTGTTCATTGGTGCAAGAACTGCATGTAGTAATAATGGTACATTTAAGATGTCTGGTCATTCTGGACATGATTTAAAAGTTCCTGTTTCCTATAAGGTTGTGCATCCAGCTTGGTTCAGAAACCACAGAGAAAATGCAATGAGTGGGAGAAGTTTTAATGTGCCCCCTTGAAGAAAAGTACTGGAATTAATGCAGAGGAAAATCTTATTTTAGGGCCAGTGCAGTCACTGCAGATTAATGATGGTTTCCCTGGTTGGTGGCACCCTGCATAACCTCAAAAAGTAGAGTTTACATTTCTTTCTTAGAGTAAACCTCTGCATTTGAAAATCAGATCATTTACTAATTGCTCACATCTTATAAATTATGGATCTATCCTTGAAGGAGATTTTAACAATCTATTAAAGCCTGAGTAACAGAGTTATTCTCCAGCTTGCAGATAAACAAAACAAAAACACAGCTTTAAAAACAAGAAGCCTCTTCACTTTTTATCTAAATGGAAATAAAGCCAGCCAGCCAAATCAAAAGCCAGCTATTAATGAATCTCTTCAGGGTTTCTATTATTGAAAAGATTAGAGTTAAAAAGGCTGAAATAGTTCCAATAGGTAGGTGTGATGTTGAGCTCAGACATTGTATTAATATATGCTCAGCTAGAAGTAAGAGTTGCTAAAATCCAATATCTGGATGAAGATTCTCCTCTTCAGTGAAACCAGACAAACACTTAAGAACTCCAATACTCACTAATTTCAGTGTGCAAAAATGTCCTAGAGCACCAATAAACTCGGTTCCTCCCAGGAAATGCTTTTAAGATACTCATTAAAAAGTGGATGTTACACATATGAAATAAACTGAAAGTGGGTTTTTAGGAAACTTATTTTCTTGGAAGAGGGAAGCAAAGCTCTCCAAAAATAAGCCAACTGCTTTTCCAGGATTGGACAGCCAGCTATTTGCTTCTTGCAAAAACGCAGACTGAGAATGTTGAGCTGAAATTTGGCAAGGTTAACACATTTTCACTATGTGTAGTCAGTTCCTGTGTCCAGAAATAGAAACAGCCTTTTGCTTGCAGGAGTGGCGGGGCACCTTCACCTGCAGTTTAAATAGAAAAAATAGAAAAGTCCTGTTGTTCAGCTCCACCTCTGTACCAGATCTCTGGGATGTTTAATTCATTCTGCATTATTCCAAAGGGTAGAAATTGCAACAGCCAAGAGCTCCTGTTGCTTCCACTGAAGAAATGTTAATAAATGCATTTAATTTACTTGTCTAACTATAGATTTTCCTGTAATTCATACCAACTGGCCTGGCTGTGTAATAGGAAAAAAACAGTCACAATATATGATGTACAAAGCCTGTCACTGCCCATATATCAAACGAACAAATAAAGGTACCTTGTTCCATTAAATGACCACAAAACATTGCTGGGATCTTCACAGGCACCTTGCTTACCATGGAGTGCAATTCTGGACACCTGTTGGAGCTTGCACTGCATTTCTCATGGGTACTCTGACTTCACCTTCCAAACCCACCATGGGGAAGGCATCCTTCTTCACCTCTGCCTTTTGTTCCCTGTGTGTTGGGTTCCTCTTCAGCCACTGCCTCAGGTTGTAAGCTGGAGAAGCTGGGAGTGCTTCTGAGCTGTGAGAGACTGAGCATCCCTCCTCCTCCTCTCTTTCTTCCGTTTTCTCCCCTTGGGAAGACTTGGGAATGGAAAGATGGGCTCCCTGTGCAGTCTCACGAGCCAGAGCACCAAGGAAGCAGCCTGCTAAGACTTAGTTCAGCTTAGACATGAGCAAAAACGTGAGGGGACTGTGAGGAATTCAATGCTCTTTTCTTCTTTGGTATGGAATGCCTTGTTCTGCCAAAATAAACACACCACCTTGGTTCAGCCCATTGCTGTGTCAGGATGCCTGAGGCAGTGCAGGCAGTGTAAACGTGAAGTTGTGACAGCACAGCCTGACAAAGTGAAGGGAGACGACCATCCAGTGAGCATCGAACTCCAATTTATTGATTCATTGTGCACATTTTTATAACCGTGTTAATTAAGTTCATGCATATTACAAAACCTGAGCTCACCATTGGGTACAGATTACATACAAATCCCTCCTTGTTTTCTTTAATTAAAACTTATTTTTCTCATTCTGTTATTAACTTGTTATCCACTGTTCTCAAGGCCTCCATGTTTTTCATCTTTCTTTCCCATACCTATGCAAGGACAAGATATTTACCTGTTATTAAAAACCAAGCCTGAGAACAGAGCTTGAGAACTTCGCTGTTTACAGGAATAGGCCTGAGAACCTTGCTGTTTACAGCTATCTATTACTTTTCAGTCAGCTGCATATAATCATAGCTTTTTCTATAAGCCATGTCTGAACAAAATTCTCCAACAACAGCCCTCACTTGGCTTTTTCAGTGAAAGTGTCCCAAGACCCTTGGATGCACTCAGCTTCTCAAGGGCTGTGCCTCTCAGAGGGAAATTGATAAAAAAAGGATGTCTTTGCACATGATTATTACTTTCCTAAAATCCTTCCAGAGCGTTGATATTATTTAGTTTATGAAGCAGCAGTTTGCGCAATTTTACGTTGCCTGGAAAGAAACTGTGATTTACTCGATTTGAAGCTCCCAAAAGCAGAGAAAGCAAAAGGCATCAATCTGTGCTGTAGGAAATCCTGTAACTGGGCAGCTATAAGCTGATGTGCTTTGAGTGTCTGCAAAATGCAGCATCTATGGAACGGCCTGAGTGGTAAAGCATTTTGTAACAGCATAATGCTCTCATTGTAGTCTTTTCAATCTCATTTAGGACTAAGCTTTCCCTTGGGAGATGATACAATAAACTCTCCTGGAAACCACGCTGCAGATATGTTGAAGCCAATCAGGGAATACAGTGTAATGTCAAAAGTCTTACTGGCTGGCTAAATGTGTATCTTGCACAGTGTTCCTCAGGACAGACAGGTGTTAGCTGTGAGGATGGGCTTGGTACAGAGTGCAGGCCTTGTCTAGGTCATAATGTGGCTCAAGAGAAACAGCTTGGGATTTATTGTGTGCTCTCAGCCAGCCTGGGCACCTCCAAGTTCTCAGCAGACACTTCTGGGGCACTTCTAAGCAGATATACAAACAGAGGAATTATGTTTTAGACTGGAAACACTGGGAAAACTCTCAGAGACTGATGTAACCCTGCTCAGTTTCTCTGTTCAGAGGATATTTTCAGCTGGAAAGTGGGCAGAGACACATGGGGCAAGCTGACACCTGAGCTTCAGCTGAAGAAGTATTAGGCAGGCAGAATACTTGGGTACCTCATTAGAAACTGTATTTCAAAATTTGAGAGCAAAAGGATTGGGGTTTTTGGTCCTGTTATTTGTCTATTTTTCTTTTTCTTTTTCTTTTTCTTTTTCTTTTTCTTTTTCTTTTTCTTTTTCTTTTTCTTTTTCTTTTTCTTCCTCTTCTTCCTCTTCTTCCTCTTCCTCTTCTTCTTCCTCTTCTTCCTCCTCTTCTTCCTCTTCTTCCTCTTCTTCCTCTTCCTCTTCTTCCTCTTCCTCTTCTTCTTATTCTTCCTATTCTTCTTATTCTTCTTCTTCCTATTATTCTTCTTCCTATTCTTCTTTTCTTCTTACTATTATTCTTACTATTATTTTCAAGTCCCAAATTGTTTTCTCATCCGTACTTTAAAAATAACTCAAGATACATATTTCAAAGGCTCTCCATGCTTTCACCCCTCACCTTTCATTCCAAATGCCAGATTTGGACACTGTCCTGCGGTTTAAAGGTTTCTAGACTGGTATTTGTTTTTCTTCCAAGACCTGCCTAGACCCTACTGTAATGTAAATTAGCTCAGACACAGCCAAACTTCCCTCAGATCAGCAACAATGTGTTTCCTACATCAAGCTCAGTAAATAAATAACTGCATAGCTAATCCTCCTATTTTAATGTATGAAAAGTCCCACTCTTGGAATAATGCAATATAAAGACCAGCCATTCAGAAAACAGAGCTTTAGTTCAACAACTCCCCAGGTGGGTTCTGTAAATTATGTAGCAAAATCTGCACAAATTTCCAGTTGCCTTAAGAAAAGATGCATCTGACTAACTGCTGCTTTAGAGGGAATTGAGTGCTGTGTTCAGTTCACTGATCTGCTGCTCAGGGTGTTTTGTAAGCATATTACCAAAGAAGACCAGATGTCTGTGAGGGAAAGAGTATGAGTTAAAGTTCCTACCAACTGACATAAATAACTGAATCACAGTTCAGTTCTGCAGCATGCAGCACTGCAAGTGCAGCTCTTAACAACATAAATCCAAGCTCTTCCTTTGCTGTTAATGCAAATTGAAAGACTAGCAGAAGATCCTCTTTCTTTGTTAATTAATTTGAATAAAAACTGCATCTTTAGTGCTGTGGACAGTGATCTTTCTGCAGCTGCCAAGACAGCTTTAGTTAGCATACACTGCTTGCTCCTGACCAGGCACTAGAAAAGGTTTTCTACAAGCTGTGTTCTGGTATTGATCAGTGTGCTCAGACTTAAGGGATTTTTACTGCAGCTTGTATAGAGTACCTGCAAAACCACAGGTGCTCAGGAGGGCTTAACATCACAATTCCTTTCACAGATGTTGGGATAATTAAAGGATGCAGGACATGAGCTTGTAGTGGGACACATTTCCTTACATGAATGCCATGTTAGCTCTGAGATAGTCTCTAAATGGGGTGTCCTCTCAGCCAGGAGAAATGTCAGTGTGTGCCACATATTTCTCATTTGAGAGAAGCTGACAAAGGCTGGATCCTGTAAATACCTGAGCTGCTTTGAAAATCTCAGCTTCTGGTGTCATTAGAAATTCATAACCCTCAATGAGCAATGCATGGAACAGCTAATTGAGCTCCATAAATTGCTATTTCCACATTCTGGTTGCTATTATTTCTCCCAGAGTTAGAATTGCAAGTGATGTAGCTGCTTAGAGACCACTTTACGGTTATTCAGTAAACATTAATTTTTAAATTGTGACAGTGACAGGTGTGTTGCATTGCATGGGCACAAATATATGAAAAAAAAAATTGATTACCTGATTACCAGCATGCTCACAAACATGCCAACTGAATTTTTGAACTTATTTAAAGTTAGGCAGTTGTTGACTTTGCTGTATTGTAGGTTTTTTTTCTTGTAATAAAATTTGTTTTCTCAAAATTTACCCAGTTGGGTGTTGGGAAGTTCTCACCAGATAAAAATGTTTAAAAAAGTGAAATGGGAGATACTCTGTTCAAGTCCACTTGAGATGTGAAAAGTTCTTTTTTTTAATGTTTGTGAATTAAACACACTTGTTCTTCAGGTGATCCTCTCCTCCTGCACTAGAGTTTACTGATGCTTTCAAGTGAGATTGAAGTAGATCAAAATGTTCTTAGCTTTTATGGAAAAGGGGAAAAACACCCTAAAAGTGAATTAATTGTCAGTGGTCCCACAGGTGTGAGCTGACCCCTGTGGCAGGATTTTGTTGCTGTGATCAGCTGAGGCAACAGGGACATTACCAGATCAAGTTCAGCACTGGATAAATGTGTCTGCAGCTGAAATAAACCCCACAATAGAGTTCTCCTCAGTGCCTCTGCCCGAGCCCAGCCTCACTGATGGATGTTAAGAAGCCTTGGTAGTGTTTATAAGAAACATCAGCTTCCCTAATCGTTCATTGATCTGTTGTTCTGGGCAGAATGATGAAGCTTTCGCTGTTATTTTGCTCCGCTTCACTCAGATTCACTTGATTTGAACCAAAGGATGATTTAAGATGGCAGGGCACAATTTTACTCTCATTTACTCCCAGCTGACAGGATAATTCTGGTTTTGCTGTTGGGAGCTTCAAGTGCTTCATGTGTGCTCAGCTAGTATTAGTTGTAATTAAGGGAATGGGCTGTCTAGAGCTCAGTTTTACAGTTCATCACCTGAAAAAGAATCTCCAAAAAGAACCCTTACACTTTTGGTGTCATGTGGAGTTTCTTCATCACCCTCTGCAGGGCTGCCCATCTTGGGGTGGACCCCTGGGGAGGTCAGAACCTTCACCTGGTTCTTTTCTTATCTCAGGGTACCTATTTTTAGGTTTAAAAAACAAAAAAAATGGCTATGTTTTATGTAGAGTCTGTTAGGAGACTGTTTCATAAACTGACATGGCTGTTCCTGGGGTGCAGGACACTGCTGGACACAGGGACAGCAAACTGTGGAGTACAGGTGCTCATCTCCTGTCTGAAAATGAAGATAAAGGGCTTTTTTCCTGGTAAATATATCAGAACCCTGTGGTTTGGTGTATTTTTTAAGCAGCTCATGAGGCATTAGATATGTGAAGTGTGGGCCCAGAGTTTGTGGTGATTGGGAGTGGGGCTGGCCCAGCCTCACCCCCAGTGGGCTCAGCTGTGCAGGACAGGTGAATGCTATTGAAGGGAACGAGCCATGGAGTGCCCAGGGGCACTGACCAACCCCCAAAGGGAGCAGAGGGCACACAGGTGCAGGGCATCAACAGGAGGGGATAAAAGGCTGGGCTGAAGGACAAGAAGGGCAGATGCTTGCAGCCTGCTGAGGTGCCCTGGTGTTACTGTGTGTGGGCAGTGCCTGAAGCCTTCTGAAGAGGTGAGGTGTTACTCTGTATGGGTGGAAGCTTTCTGAAATTGTGTGGTGCTACTCTGTGTATCGTTGCCATCTCACCTGTGATAGTCAAGGATTAATACTTTTTCCCCCTGTCACTCCTTTTATTTCTGCTGGAAGCTTGTCCTTACCCAGGGCTGATGCTTGATAGTCTCAGTTCCCTTTTTGTTTTTCCTGTGGGACAAGCTCATGGGAAATGTGTTTTTTGCCAGTGCTTGCAAGCCCCAGCAGGAGAATCAGACTAGGAGATGGCACTCAGTATTATGAGCTGTTCCACCTTCTTGGGAACACAGATGGAAGCTGGAATGAAGCAGCTCAAACAGAGCATTAGGATAGCTGAGTCCAGAATACCTGCTCAGCAAAGTGTCCAGCCTTGAATTCAAGGTATGAGAGCTTCAAACCATGCCTGACCTTGGCATGAGGGGCAGGGGAGGAGATCTGGCACGAGGACTGGCGAGTCAGAAGCCAACAGGCATCTTTGCAGTGACTCCAGCAGGGCTGGCAGTGAGCTCCAAGTGGGCAGGTGTCCATTTTCTGTCACAGTCATGGTAAAACGTGCAGTGCTTAGCCAAGTGACAATGTTGGCCCTGAATGGCCAAAACTTGGAATACCTTCTGCCTTCCCAGTACATTTTTTTTTCAAGATGGACCAGTCAGAAACCACCCTGAAAACCTGATTGTTCTTCTTCATTTTTCATTCTTATTTGAATTTAAACCCAAAATGAAACCCTATCTGAATATATCAGACTACTAGATTTGGTTGGTCAGGTGGTTGTTTCCTAGGAAATTGAAAACTCTTTGTATTTATTTTCATAATTTTATATTGCAAGCATGAACATGGCAGTGTCTCCAGCAATTAAATGTGTGTTGCAATATGGTGGAAGCCATGGGACTGCAAAGAACCTTCTGGTTTGTCAAAACACTTGCCATACTTTGTCATTTCAGCTGGTCAAGCCAAACCAAATGCATGGCTTCTGAAGCAGGTCACAATTATCAGCAACAGGATTTTGTCATTTTCTCTGGTGGGCTGTTGTTTTATTTTGGACTTCTTTTGGCTTTTTTTTCCCCAAGTTTGGAATGAAGATTTAGTGCTCTGTGTGTGTGTGGCATTTCAGTCCTGTGCTGAATTGCAGCCCTTTCAGGTGGAATTGCTGTTTGGCAGTAAGACATATCCTAAAAATAGAAAATGTGGTTATAAGTGACAACAATTGGCAGGGAGGACCTGTTCAGATGCAATTTTGGAACTGCTTTTAATTTTTTTCCACTCAATTCCAAGTTAAACATCCATTTAAATTAATTAGAGCAATCACAGTGTCCCTAGAATATCAGTGGAGAAACTGAAGCTGTGAGTGTAATTTAAGTATTTCCTGAATTCTGAGGAGATGCTAAAAAAGGCAGCTTAAAGACATTTTTGCATGTGATGAAAAGCAAATTCCTGACCAAACTGGCTAAGCTCAAATGTCTGAAGGCAAAGAGCTATCATAAAAGTGCTGCAAAGCTTGTGATTATAATGGAATCAGTGTCCCAGGGTATAATGCAGCTCTACATTTAATACTAGCTGCTGAACCCTACTTCTCAGCCTACCTCTACTGGCTGGGCTCTCATCAGAGTCCTGTCAGGACTGTGGGCTTTGTTTGGATGCCAAGCCAGTCTGGAAATGGCTTTTTCAGCAGCTTCAGCTGAGTACAGATGCTTGACTTCAGAAGGACAGCTAGTGCCTGGATTTTGTGGCCTAGAAATCATTCCTTATGTACACTGCCACACATATTAATAACCTTGCAGGCTTTTATAAGCCTAATTAAAAGGCTTGTGCACACTTAAATGTGAAATCACGGCAAAGCGCTGAAGCAGCAAAGCAGGATCCTGTCCTTGGTGCTGCAAATCCATTGCTGCCTTTCTTTATTAATGATACATACAGGACAGGCTGCATTCTGTGCCTGCTGTTGCTTGTCAGGCTGTTTTCATTACAGTATTGACTGGAGTCCCCCTCATGTTGGCTGCAGTCTGGGCACGTTACTCTGAGCAGGATTTTTCTCTCAGTGTTTTGTTGAAGGTATTGACTTTGCCAAAGGGAAGGGAGAAGTGAGTGCAGCCACTTAAGCACACAAGTAGTGGTATCAATTCCCATCCATTAAAATATGCACATGCACACAAACACACCACTCTGTGCAGTGGTTGCAGGCACAGGGTGAGGTGAGCTCTGAAAAACAGACTCAAGAGACTCTCTCCAATATGGAGATTCTGTTTCCAGGGTCTGTCTGGGAGCATCCTTCAGCATCCTGTGCCAAGTCCTGCTGAGGATGGTGGGGTCGTTGTGAGTGTTGAAATGACATTTTTCAAAGGCATTTATGTATTTCTAGGCCATTTATTTCAGTTCCTTAGAATGAACTTTATTTTCTAGGGGAGTATATTTCTCTGGGTTTGAGTGTTCTGTATTTTTTTTTTTTTTTTCTAACAACACCTTAGTTCTGTTTGTTTTTTGGACTTTGAAAAAGTTTTTCTAGTTATTGGGTTTGGGGTGTTTTTTCCCTTTCCAGCCCAGGCAATCAATTCCCAAATATGAGCAGGAGGGTTATTGAGCAGTTCGTGTAGAGCCAGAAAAGATTTCAGCCAACTCAAAGGTGCAGCAATAATTTTTCTAAAGGTTTGGGTTGCAGTTTTGATCCAAGACTGGGATATATGGGTGTGGATGATTCCAGCACTGCCAGATGAAACTTGGAGATGAATCTTTGCAAATGTTCAGTGATCAGTTCCATTTGAAAGCACACAAAATGGGTGTTAGTACAGATGTGTGTTATCTTTGTTTTCTCTTCCAAACCATTCCCCCTGTCTCCCATCTGTTCCTGTTTGATGGTGAGCTCTTCCAGAGCTGTTTCCCATGTTATGTCCCTACTGCCCCACCCTGAAATACACTGTACAACACAGAGTCTCTTGCAGACAGACAATCTCATCTGAACTGTGGCATTGCCCCAGTGGATTCTGTGCATGTACTGCAGAGGCCTTTGCCCTGCTCTCTGCTTTGAGCTGTGCAAAGTCATCCTTTTGTGAATCCTTAATGTCCTTAATCAGACATTATCCTTAATAGGACATGAAACAACACGAGCACACACACCACTGCTCTCATGGTGAAAAAAGGGAAGCTTGTTTTCGGTCTCCAACATTTATAGATTCCCAAAAGTGACAATGGATTGGAGGGTGAAAGTGCCACCTCTCCAATGACACTGGATATATCAACAGTCCATCAAATTTCTCCTCCTCCATAAAAAACAATAAGTTATTTACAGAAAGTGTGTGAGAAAGTTTGTTACAAGAATGTAAACATCAGAAGGCTTAGAAAACCTTAAAAAATCAGGGTGACACCTTAATACCTTACAGTGAATTTCTGTTCATTCCAATAAACTGATAAAAATGGCTACCTCTTTATTTTCTACCTTTTAAACAACCATTTCCTGTAAACTCACTAAAATTAAAATAGGAATGTGCTTGAAATCATTGAGCTGAAACAAAATTTATTTTTCAGACAATTTGGTTTCTTTTGTCTTGTCCTAAAGTATCCACTGAGTGGGAAATCCAGGACAATTAAAACCATGTCTGATGTTTGTTCCATTTGTGCCTTTCAGTCCATCAGAGAGGTCACAGGCTATGTGTTGGTGGCCCTGAACCAGTTTGAGTACCTGCCCCTGGAGAACCTGCGCATCGTCCGTGGGACCAAGCTCTATGAGGAGAGATACGCCCTGGCCATATTCCTCAACTACAGGAAGGATGGCAACTTTGGACTCAGGGAACTTGGCTTGAGGAACCTGACAGGTAAGTGAAACTTGGAAATGTGCTGCATTAGCTCCAAGGAAAAAAATGAGCTCGTTGAATATTTCCCCGCTGCCATCAGTCACTTGTGTTCTGCAGGAGACTGAGGTACAACAGGAGCCTGGCAGTTGTGTGTTCAGTCTTTTTTTGGTTCACAAAAGTGCTTCTCTCCATAATGATCCATGAGAGTCATGGCAAGAGCATATTTGAAACAAAAACAGTTGTTGAACAATAGTTCACAGTTCTGTGTGTTGATATCATGAGTATGTTGGTGATCTTTGGTTAGTGCACATGAGTTCCTTCAGATGCTGGCTATTTTCTGCCAAGTTACCTTAGCTTTAGCACCCTCTGTGCCTCTGTATCTTTGGTTTATTTAATTGTATAATTCCCCTTTCTAAGCAAAAATAATGAATTATACATAAAGGAAAAAGTACTTTTTTTTTTGTTTGTTTTTTGTGGTTTTTTTGGGGGGGTTTTTTTTTGTTTGTTTGGTTTTTTTGGGTTTTTTTTTTTGTTTTTTTAACGAAAATGTAAGCAAAGTCCACAGCTTCATTTTTACCTGTAAATTGAGGGCTGGATCATGCTGTGAGGTAGATCAGCCATTCATTTCCTCCATCTGAGGATCCAGAGCCAGTGGTTTGGGAGATTAAAACTTGCTAAATATCAATGGACTGTAACTTAATAAAGAACAGGCAGTGGCTCTTCTTGGGGAATTTGCTGGAAGTATTTTATTGATACCTGGTTCCTCATCAACTATGGTAATTTCTACCCTAAACTTTGGTAATTTTAATTTGGTCTTGTATCTGCTAGTGGCTGAAAGCTGACTGAAAATTACTGACCTGAGCTGGCTGTGGAGGCTGAACCTCAGTATGGAGAGGTGGGAGCCTTCTGAGCTATATTTAGGCTCCCTTCCCTCTCTGTTTCTTTTGTCTGTCAGTGTTCAGAGTAGCATGGGTGCTTACAGTTCCCTGTTCAGCCTCACCAAGCTTTTAAAAACAGGAGGGAAAAGAAGGCCTAAAATACTTTACAAAATAAACCAATTTTGGATGACTCTGATTAGGCTCTTTCCACTGGTCACATTTTTGACAATTTTCTTTACTGAGACCATCATGCCAATATCAGAGTGCTTCCCATATGTCTCCAAATCCCTGCCATCTACTACTCTTCACTCTGTCACTGTCATAATGCAATTTCTTCCTCCTCTGTTCCCATATTTCTTCCCACCTTCTGAGTTCATTGTGACTGTCCATGCCTTCACATCATACAGAACCACAGCATTGGGTGATAACAGCATTGTCTCTTTCTTGCATATGTTTTCTGGTCTTTGAGTCTCAAAATGCCTTGTAAAGACATTAGGCTGGGTGAAACTGGGTGAGGTGAGGTCAAGGCCAGAAAATTATGGAATTCTTTCCTCTTGCGTCTAAGGTTGTTCTGCCAGGTGAGAGTTTTACTCCTAGAGCTTGTTTAGCCATGCCTTTGCTGCTCAGTAGGGTAACAAACTTCTCTTGTAGGCTTCTGCTCCAATTTTGGTCTTGAACCAGCTTCCCTGTGCTATTTGGCAGTTCCTCGGGCTCCAGAGGTGCCCTCTGGAAGCTGCTGTGATGTGACAGACATAGCACCAAAACGGCCCAGCAAGTGCTTCATTTTCTTTTGAGGTGTCTTAAGAAAACTGGCCTGTGAATCTCTCCCAACATGAGATGATCACAGCCACTTCTTCTGATTTAGGTGTTTACAAAGCCTCTGATGGGATTATTTGACTTGAAATGAATTGTTGTCTTCTGGAAGAAAAGTGCCCTAATAACACCAGCTTGTCTCCATGGAGCACTTTAAATAGCTTCTGGGTGCTGACAGTGAGCCAGTGTGTGCTTGAAAATACTCTCAATGTTCTCTAGCTGCCATGGCAGGCCTCCTGAGTCTCTGCACAGCTGTTCTCTGACCAGTTTGTGCACTGGTGAAGATGCACTGGGCTATTTTAACCCACAACCCCCCTCTTGTTGCTCATGCTCTTCCCAGAACATGCTCATCCTTCATTAACTTTCCTGACACATCCTCAGCACTAGTAGCTGCATAAATATACCTGGTGGATGTGGGAGTTGGTGGTGCTGCAAGGCAGTGATGGATCAGCAGTGTCTGAAGGTATTCTTCAGTTTTACCCCAGAAACCACGGGTGAGCTGCTAAACTGAAGAGGAGGCAGCCCCCATGGGCTCACATTCTTCAAGTCCACTGCAGATTTGAAGGGACTGGCTTTGAGTCTCTTCCATCTCTTCCACTTGAGTAAAATATTCCATGGCTCTTGTCTTGCATGTGAAGCATTGTCATTCCAGGGCTTATGCCTTGTTCACCAGAGTCTGGGAAATTCTGTTTTTATTCGTGCAGTGCTGGATGATAGGCTCCTGAGGGTATTTCTGCCTAGTGCTCTACAGTGTACAAACACAAGCCCTACTCCCTGTGTTAAATAAATGAGGAAGCTGCTCTCACCTGCAGCTTCTTCTCAGACACAGTTTCAGCCTCCTGTGCTGTACCACTGCAGTATTTTCTGTGTGTTGTTAACAGCTGTGTTTTTATTGCCAGATACGTCTATCAAGTTTTCATATTTAAATGTAACTTTAAATGCTTGAGTTTCCTCCCTTGCACTATAAAAAAAAAAAATGACAGCTGTGAAGGCAGTTAGTTTTATCTCACACAGAAAACATGATCCAATTCTCACTCATAATGTCTGTCAAACCACAAGGGAATTTTGTTTGTATAGCTTAGCCCAGGACTATGTCCTAAAATGCGTGTGACACTTGCAAAAAATCTTAGCTATAAAAATCCTGTTCTCACTTTTTACAAAAACTTAGTCAGTGGTTCCACAAATGTGTCAAAACTGAACTGACACTGAACTAATGAAGTGGCTGCTGCCATCTCAGCTGGACTCATCTCAGTGTGCAGATTCAGCTGCCAAACAGCCTCACAGTGAAAAGGAGGGTTTGACATCCTGGCTCTGATCTTCAGCCTGTGAGGAGCAGAGTAGGTGGTGCTGAGGGAGAAGGTGTGCCAGTTTATCCCAGCCCCTGCCCAGGAGCCACTGCAGGTCAGCAGGCACTCAGCCTCAGCTTACCCAGAGAAAGGGCACCATTGGTGCTCATGTTTGGAGCAGTCCAAACAGAGAAGGAACCTGCTGGCTGCATCCATTACTGCCTGAGAGGGGAAAGAGGGATAACTCACAGGTGCCAGAACCATTTAGGAGGTGTCTTGGTTTGAAAAGACAAGTGTCTGCTAAGGAAGGCAGGAGCCTCCCCTGAAATGTAAAATGTAAACCCCCTCCCTCCCAATGACCATAAATTTGAAATTAAGGGGCTCTGAGGCAAAGATATGGGAGTAGGAATAACAGTTCTTTATAAGGAAAAATAAAAATGCAGTAACACAAAACAGCACTGAGAGAGTCAGATCAGGAGCTGACCCCTGTGTGTCAGGGTGGTGGCACAGTCCCATCCCATGGTGGCTCAGCCCTCCTGCAGTGCCAGCTGTGGTTCTGCTGCAGCAGGGATCCTGCACAAGGGGGGAGTTTTCCTCTGCAGCTCCAGGGGTGCTGGAGATGGGCCTGGGCTCCCTCTGGGAATGCAGGGCTGCAGAAAGCTGCTCCTCTGGGAATGCAGTGGGCAAAGGCTGCTGTGGTGTTCCAAACCTCAGGTTGTATCCAGGTAGGAATGCTTGGCTCCTCCCCTGGGCAGAGCATCTCCCAATGGGATGATGGAATTTTATCAGCCATGCAGGGACACTCACTGGCCATGAACAGCAGAGATCTCCTGGAGGGAGGATGGGTGTGGAAGAGATAAAGAAAACTGCCCAAAGAACAGGAGATAACTGCCCCACCTCTGACAGATGGGAAATACTTTACACAGCCCAAAACCATATCTTACAACCTAGGAGAGATGTATCCCATATTTCCCTCTGTGAAGATGGATAAGGGAGCTCTACAGCAAGTTATGTTGTCTTTGAGCAGCGACAACCTCATCTTCCCTATTGGCCTTGGGGACAGAAGGCTCTGTGCATCCCTTGAATTCTTTGGATATATTAGAATGAGGTGGATTTAGCAGTGATTAGTGCAATAACAGAAAAAACAAACCCACAGCAAAAGATTTATGGGTTTTCATTGTTTTTGCAGGAATGCAGATAAATTGAATGATAAATTAAGATAACTGAGGCTCATGTGAGAAATAGATATTGCAGGTTAAATTATTTGATCAGTGATAGCCAAATAAAGGAAATCTAATTTTATGAGCAGAAGAATCATTAAAAAAGGACCATTTTCACAGGTGTAGAAAGTAAATATTGCAAATTGCAAATTTCCCCTTCAACAGATGTTTGTAATTGATTTTCTACCTTTTAATTTTTGATTAAATTTGGTTTTTATTTTTCTGCAGAGCAAAAATTTTCATGTTTGGTGGTTATAGTATTCCCCCTCACAGGAAACTGAAAATGCTAAATGGTACTTTGGAGTAGCATCACTCCTTGAAAAGATTGCTTTTCTAGCAGTTTTTTGTCTTTTTTTTTCCTTTAACAAACTCATTTACTGTAATTATAATGCAGCTCAGTCAGGTTGGAGGGAAGGGCATGGGAGGTGTCAGGTTTTGTTCGCTGTGCCTGTTTTGGACCTAAAATTCTTTTGGAAATCCTGCTTGGATGTCCCCACCGGACCTGTGCGATGGCACATCAGGCAGGGATGGCACATTTTTGTGGCAGGCATGAAGGCCACCCCCTTTTTCTTGCCTTGATCACAAAGCCCTTTCCTCAGAGGACAGGCAGGAGCCAGTCCTGGTGGCCAGGGTGCCTGTGTGTGACACCCACCGGCTGCTTGTGGCACATTCCCACATTCCTTAATCGGGCTGAGCTGGGAAGAAAGCCATGTGTGACTTGCCTCAGGCTGGCTGTGCAACAGGTGGGGGAGGCATCACATCTGTAACCTCGGAGAGGGGTTGCTAGGATACACGGAGGCGTGAGGAATTGGTTTAAAAATCCCTGCGGTCCCTTTGCGTGCGGGGCTGTGCTGCTGCAGGAGTGCTCTGGAGGAGAAGCTGCAGCATCTCTGTGGCTGCCCAGGCTGCTCCTCTCCTGGATCCTGGCAGCTGCCCTGCCCTCTCCTGTATCCCAGCACAGCTTTGTGGCTGGCCAGTGGGGAGGAGAAGAGGGAGGAACACCTCCTTTCCCAAGGGAAGTGTGGCTGTGCAGGATTCTCTGTGTGCTACTGATAGCCCGGATTTTAGCTTTTATATTTCTCAGATTCTGTGCTGGTTTAGTGTGTAGTTCTGAGCTTCATA
>JAHXMQ010012342.1:3296058-3317211 GCA_020466415.1 Ammodramus savannarum pratensis | reverse complement strand
GTCAGCCTTCACAAGGCATCAGCAGCACAGACCTGAGGGACATGCAGAGAACCAGCCCTGAGTCCCCCTTGCTCATCCTGTCCCTATGGAGAGAGGGAATGAGGCTTGTGGCTGCCCCCAGGCTCAGAAATGCAAGTGTGCCTGCTACAGCATGTCTGTCTTTTCTCCCCCTGTTAAACTCTTTCCCAAGGAATAAACCAAACATCCTATTCCAGCTGCTGCTCTCCTCAGCCATCACAGGTGTGGTGTGACAGCTGGGAGAGCCCAGGGCCCATCCCTGGTGGCAGTGGGAGCAGGGGCTCACTTGGCATCAATGCCCAGGAATGCTTCCAGCCTCTCCTCAGCTGCAGATGTGGCCCTGAGGAATCCCAGATAAGGGACCTGCAGGCTGAGGAGCAACTGCCTCCAGCTGGCAGAAAATTGCTCTCAGGTCTTAGCAAGGCAAAAAACTGTGTTTTATATGGCCAGAAATACTGATTTTGAGCCTTGTGAGATTTATGTTCATGATTTTTTTTGTCCAGTAAAAAAGGTGGGATATTGGTTTTTAAATTTCAGCAAGGCTAGAATTTTGTGCAGTGTCCCTGAAGGGTTTGGATATGCATTTTTCATGCTAAGTAGTATAACTAATGTCTGTAGTTCTTTTCAACTCATTGATCAACAAATTATGCTCAGTTTTCTTTATTTCAGAGCACTTCACTGTGTTCAAACCTGTTTGTAGTGTTAGAAATGTGCAACCTTGTTTGGAATGACTATGGCAAGGATTTAAGCAAAAAGCTCATCTGAATAATGATGTACTGGTAAATGTTTTTAACTGGAAATTCAAAGGATCCCCCATGTGTGCTGGTATTGCCCTTCCCCCCAATGCTTTCACATGAACTAAGAGTCACAATCTACAGCAAATGGTCTAAACCAGTTTATTCAAAGTAATGCACAGAATTATTGACATGAGCCAGTGCTGTCATGCAGCAGGATAACCTCATGTCACACAGCCTCTCCTGCAATAAAACAGGGTTTAAAATCAAGGGGAAGTGAAATGAGGCCTAATCCTTATCTGGTGTAAATTGGCTTACTTGCGTTGACTTTGTAATGAACTGAAATTTAAATTGCCGTTTACTTCCTTCAGTGGATAATTTAATTCATACTTTAATTTATAAGTTGACTAGTGCCTAACATCCACTTAAGACCTTTTAAGGCTGTTGTGTAGAGGGTGCTCTGCCAGGATTAACACCAGCTAATGACAGCTGACTCAGGGCATGTCTGTCCTGGGAGTTCTGGCCAGGGATCCTTGAGCCAGCATCCAGCCTGGCTGCCTTTGGGAATGGTGTTCACCACACCTGTGCTTGCTCTGAATAACCCAGCAGATCATTCCTGCTTAACTGAGGTCTCTGCAAACAGAAACACCTTTCCCTGGTTTTTCAGGGTCTTAATTACGTGGCTGCTGGCTAAAGAAGGGTCTCTGCAGGTAAAGACTTGGGTCTAGGGTAGATGGAGGAAATCCTTCCTAGCCCTGCAGCAATCTCCACATCTGCTGCTTTATTTTGTGAATCATACCACTTCTACAACAGAGCAAATAATGCTTGCCTGCTTTAATTAGAGCAATTTTGAGGGTGTCATTGAAAATGCTATTTAGAGAGGATTTGGTTACATGTGGGATTCAACTTTAACACTGTCAAACATTAGTTTAAATGTCATTAAAAAATGCATCCAGGTATGTTGCCATTGTTACCTGATAATGTAAAATAATAACACCACCCATTCTATTTTTTCGTGGCAATTTCTCTCTTTTACCTCTCTGCAGTAGTTCTATCTGAGCATTTTTCAATTATGAAGCAAGAAATTCTCCCAGTTCTGGAGGTGTGAAACACCCTTTAGCTTTCTGGAAATGTGGGCAATCAAGATAAATCCAGTAATATTGAAGCCTTGTGGTAATGGAGTGGCTGTGCCTGGCTTCTGTGACTCGAGAGCTTCAGCAGCATGAGGATTCCTGTGTCTGCATGCTTCACAGGGAGTTAAACATCTGACCAGAGTAATCCCTCCATTTCAATCACACGGGTCAGGAATGGGAGACATTTCAAAATATCCAACTTTGGCAGACAGATCTGGGCTGAGCTGCACTATAACTCCAGTAAAGTGCAGTAAGCCTTACAGTCAGGAAGGATCTTACAGTTTATAGTGACAGCACTGCTGAACAAATAGATATCCCAGCCTCCCACCAGCTTGGGAAAGAGAGGAACAGCTGGGTTGTTCTCCCCAGCCTAGGCTAAGTCTTGACTAGGTGTTCTAGACATTTTAATCCTTGCTGCTCCAGTTGTATATCTTCTTCAGATGAATGAAAGAAGCATCACTTTCAGTGTTTGTTGTTTGGTTTGGGGTTTTTTGTTTTCTCCCCCTTTCTCTCTACAGTCTTCTGAATTCATTGATTTTCTCATTTCCTTCTGACAGGCTACAGCTGACAAGGAATTTTGTGCTTTTGTAAAGTAATTAAAGTCTTGTGTTACATGGGGAATGTAATCTATCTGCACTCCCTGGCCAAAGGCAAGTTGCTGAGCACCATAGTCCAGTTGTCACCATCCACGGTGGGGCCATGAGCTGTGGGCCACTGCTGGGGCAGAGGGGGCAGCCTCCAGGCCTGTGGAGCTGCTGACTTCCAGGGCTGAAAATGGCATGAAACTGTAGGGATCAGGTGCCAATTCAATGCCCTAACCTAAAGCTCAGCAGAGGCATTTCACACGGGTCTGGAAAGCAGCATATGCTCACAGACCTGCATTTTAACCCAAGTCCAAGAATGAGCTCCTTTGTCTAGCTTTTCTTGCCAGTCTATAGAAGTAGTAAGTTTGGGTTTAGGTCAACTTTCATTGCAAAAAAACCCAAAAAGTCCAGAGTTCAAAGAAGGTTGGATCAGACCTCCTAGGTTTACATATTGGATGTAGTTGGTGTCCCTAGGATATTTTCATGCCTGTTCATTTTCATGTCATTTGCTGCAGAGAGAAATTCCCTAGAAACCCTATATGGAGGGACTGAAGAGGCAATGAACCAAAAACTTTCCTTTGCTGCATTTAGCTCCAGGAAAGCCCCTGCAGACTGGGATAACAGGGCAGCTCCCAAACACTCAGCACAGGGGTGAGTGTCACGTAGGCTGGCAGAGGCAGGGCTCCAGCACAGCCTGCTTGTTCCTTGGCATGAAGATGTGCAGGGCTAGCACTGAGCAGCAGGTCATTAGAGCTTGTCTGAAACAGAGTTTGATCACATAAGCTTTGTCAGCTTGGATGTGACAGGGAACCACTGCTGCCTAGAGCATGTGTTGGGTGTTAGTCTGTAAAAGAAGTTGCAACAGACTCAGCCCCTCTGCAGTGCTGCCCTGGCAGGTCCTGCCTGCAGTGTGCAGGATGAGGAAAACTCTTGGTAGCATCCAAATTTGCACGCAGGTAACAGCAGTGCCTGGTGGGGAGCAAGGGGTTTGCTGTGAGGAGCTTCTTTCTGTGACGGGGAGAGTAAAGGGAACTGCAATAACAGTTGTCAATTGACTGACAATTGCAATCGACCCTTCCTGACCTGAATCATGGAACTCCCTGCCCCGGGGTGCATCCAAGGGCAGCAGTTCCAGGCAGCTGGGTGTGAGTGTGCTCTGGAAATGGGAAATACAGCAGGCATCTGCCCTGCACCTCTGCAAAGAGATGGGCAGGAAGAGGTTACCTCGAGGGCAAATAGAGGAAAACAGAAATGCAGCCCTGCAGAAGGAGCCAAGCAGGTGCCCCAGGAGGAATGGCAGAACAGCAGTGCTCAGCTGGACTGTACCTGCACAGAGGATGGAAGAGCATTCAGGCTGTTGGATACAGAGCTGCTGGAGTTCTCTGGGACTCCAGACTCCCTGGTCAGTCCCACCTGGCTTCAGCCACGGCAAATGAGCTGTGACTGGTGTGAAGTGCCAGCGTGAGGGAGTCAGAGCTGGAAGCAGGTAATGTGTGTGGACAGGGAGCTGTCCGGGGGCTGCAGGAGCCTTTTGTGCATCACGAGGAAGGCGCCTGCGGGCTGGAGTGGGGGAACAAAGGTATCAGATGAGGAGAACACGCTGGAGGCCTTTTTCTTTGATGTTTGGAAATCGCTCAAGGGGCTGTCTTCTCTGAAACCCCTTTGCCTTGCCTTTTTTTCTTCTTTTCTATTTTATTTTTTTTCTCCTTGGTGAAACTTTCATAGATGTACTCTCGTTTCTTTAAGGCTTAGAAGTGAAAGCACATCCATCCATGCAGCCCTTGTACAAATGCTGTGCTCACGTTGGAATTCCTTGGGGAGCTGACTTCTGCTTCTGCCTGTCAGAAATAGCAGAGCCACGTGCTTTGGGTTTGAAACTCTTGATTTGGGGGGAGGCTGCACAGAAGGAAGGGCAGCATCAAAGACATCCCTGCCTGCCATGCAGTGGAGAGAGGAGATTTTGGTGTTGCTGTGGGGCTTTTTTCTTTCTGTTGGTGTTTTTTAACTGGTCAGCTGGACATGCATTCAGATTGATGGTACAGGCTGTGAAAACTTGGGGTGATGGTTCCGTCAGAAGGGAGGTCAGTCACCTTCCAAAATGACTCTGGGGTATGAATATCCAAGGGCAGGATTTACGTGGGGAGGTTCAAGATGTTCTTGCTTAAACTGCTGCTCTTCCCCTCCGGCCTCATATGTGTAGACTTCATCAGGGTGAGTGGAAGATTCTTAGGGAGCTTTTTTTAAATAGAAAAATGTCTGACAGGGAAACCTTCTGTGAGAAAGGAACAGTTGGAAAAACAAGGGGGAAAGTGCTGAAAGTGCTAGGCACCACCTGTCTTTTAAAAATGAAAAGGTATGGCTTATTTAAGAGCTTTTCATGCTTTTTCCTAACAATTAACTTGTATTTTCAATCAAACAAATTATGTTAATTGAACAGTAATAACTGAATCTGTTCAAGATTGAATTTTCTTTTATAAAAGCATGCTGCTTCCTTCTTGTTAAGCCAAAGCAACATCAAATAAGTGCACCTGAACTAGTGGTGAACTTTAGGTCATGACTGAGTTCATTCCCTGGCTTGAGGGCCCAGGCCAAATCCTGCTGAAATTACTCTTGACTAGCATTATACAGGAAGCAGAGTGGATGTGTAGCCTAGGAGATGGCTTTCTCATCTCTGGTGGAGTTAACATTAAATAGTCATCTTCCCCTAATATTCTTTACAAACCTCAGCCAGTTAAAGATCCATTATCCTGAGCACAGTGCTGCAAACACTAATAAAAAAATATAATCTGGAGGTGAGTCAAGCATTAATAATAACAACAAAAAGTCAGAGTGCAGAAAAGGGCAAAGCAAATACAGGGAGGATGAAGGAAAAGCACCCTGTCCCAAACATGGTCAGTGGGGAAGCTGGGCTGGACACAGCTGAATGTGTCCTAAGTGTGGAAGGAAGGAGCCCACAAGGGCTGCTAAAAGATTTTCCTTCATGTTGAATCAATAGGTACAAGCTGTGATTTAGGAGAGCTGGATATTGATTGGCATTGGCAGGACACCCAAAGCCTGGAGTATCACTAGCATGGCTATGTCCTGCCAGTCTCACCATGACCAAGCAGGAATTAATTGTGTTTTGTTCTGAAATGCTGATACCATGCTCCCTAATTTTGTTTAATTTCCCACCATGGCACTCCTCAGCTGCTTGTCAAAGCCCCCATCCCACAGGCTGGCATTTGCTGGCATTTGCTCCCAGTGAGGTGCTCTCTGAAGTGCTGATCCAGGTGTGCTCTGCAGGGCTGCTTCAGGTGAAGGTGGCAGTCCTGAAACACTTCAGCAACAGCCAGGCTCAGAGATACTCCTGCTTTAGAGAGGGCTGGTCCGTGAGTGAGGTTTGATGCCTTAAAAGCAGGCACAGAGCTCAAGTATGCACAGGGTGAGTTTGCAAGGGCAGCATCCTCCTCTCTGTGTGTCACAGAAGAGCTGAGAGGGATATTTTAATGGCTTTGAATGCATAACAGCTTAATCCCATGGGCTCTGCAGTTAGCCCTGTGACAGCTCCACAAACCTCCCTGCAGCCCCCACCTCATCCAGGAACAAGACTTGTGGATGTTCAGAGCTAGTGGTTTTGATTTAACATTCAGAAGTATCCAGCTGCCCAAATAAAGATAATAGTTTTGCTAGTTGAGAGATTTATTAATATGTTAACATGGCCTTAGTTTTAAGCCTTCTATTTCTCCCTTTCTAGAAAAATGCCTTGCCACAAACCAGCCTTGAAATTTGGAAAAGGAATCAAAGCTCTGCTGAGCAAATTTGATGACACTGATGGGTTGAATGAGCTATGACCTCTGCTGGCCTCATTCTGCTCCATTTCCCCTTCAGGCTGGTAGCAGTGGCTGGAAGTAAATATTAATCTGCTAATTTACCCTCTGGTATAAATAGAAAAAACTGTTTTGTCAGTGGGCCTATCCAACCTTACTGCTTTGTTTCTGAGGATGAAGTGGCAGTGCTGCCTGTGTGTTTCTCTGCTCAGGGGATTTCTCTCAGAGATACAGGGAAGGGTTGCTTTGCTCTCTGCTTTCTTAGGTGGGTAATTAGAGTGGTAATCTAGGGTTCAAGGATAGCCAACAAAGAAACCTTGCTTGGGTTTAAATAAAATTGCTCCTTAATGTGACTTGTTAAATTGAAACAAACCCCACATGAATGTTCTTTTAAATCCATTTACAAGTGCCTTGTATTGATTTAGCCTACTTCAGTAACTCAGATGAGCTAAATTGATGTCTGTGCACTAAGTTAAGTACATTCTCTTGGGATTTCATACCTGGCAAACTGACTTGACTTCAAAACTGATTGCAGTTAAACCAGTGCAAGCTGTGTGTGAAGAATTGGCCTTTCTTATTTGTTGCTACTGGTTTGGCCAAGAGCAGTGTGACACCTTGGGGGAAAAGGTGTCTTTGCCGTGTTAACTGTGATGCTGGGGTGCCTACTCACTGTGCCCCCAAATTTGACTTTGAGGTGACAGTAGCAGCCATTCTTCTGCAAGGCAGCTGTTTGAAAAAACTGTTTAACCCCTTTTCCCCAAGGTACTGTCCCCTGGTATCTGGAGAAGGAAAGAGAAACAAAAGCTTGCAGACCTAGTTCTCTACTGCCCTGCCTAATGCCCCCCAGCCAAACAACACTTAGGAGCCCTCAAGCAAATGTTTCTTTCCATTTTCAGACAGTGCCTCTCAGCTTTGGCTAATCTTGGTGTCTCTTTGTGCCACATACCAGAGTCCCTTCAACCACTAAGCCGACAGGCCCTTTTTATCTCAGCCACCTAGAGCTAATCTGAAGTGCCCAAGTGACACTTGTGGCCAAACCTCTGCTTCACTTGACAGTGTGGAAAGGAATTGAAGCCTAACCCACCATCCTGCTATGCATGGCAGTGAGGCCCATGGTTTCCCTTTATTCCACACAAAGACAGGATATTGGGACATGGTTCAGGTGTGCCAGTTACCACAGATTCTGTGAGTTATTTGTTCAGAAATTGTCACTCAGCATTTGAACTGTGATAGCTGATGCTGTGTAGGCTCTTTGCACCTTAAGTGGATTACAGAAATGTGGTTTGCCTGATTTTTACATAGGATTACTGGACCTATTAGCAAGGTTTAGATGGTGAGACAGTATTAAACAGCAGCAGCAAAATCTCCTCAATAAACAGTGAGCTTTCTTTTACTTGTTATGAAAAGTGTTTCTGCGTTGGCACTTCAGAAGTAGGGGCTGTGTTCCTGTTTCAGGTTACGGTTTTGCAAATAAATCTAAACTTCTGTAAATGGTAATGTATAGACCTGAGCTCCTTCCTAGAACATCAGGGTCAGCAGTTTACAGCAGACTCATCTGTAAGCAGCACTTCCCAGTTGTAGCTCAGAAACTCATAGGAGAAGACTGAAAAAAATTTTCCCCTGTGCCAAATAGCTCAATGTGACCAAGACAGGAGGCCACCAGTGGAACCAGGGAGGTGGGTAAAGCAAGGACAGGGAGACAGAACAGCTTCTCATGGAGCATCAGTTGTGCACATCCAGAGCTCCCAAGGCAGCCAAGTTTCGTTTCTGTTTGAAGGGAAAGGGGGTTTGAGGGGAAGGATTTGAAAGGTCAATGCGATAACTCGTTGCATGTCCGCATCTTTGAGCTACAGCGTGGAAGAAAGAACAAAAGATGTTTGAAAATGTATCTGGTGTTTGATGAAAGGTGGCATGACGGCCCTATTGAAGGTGGGAGAAGGCATAAATAGTTTATGAGAGAATGATGGGCTCTGGAAGATCCTGAAAGTGAATAAAATTTGCTTTTATTTGATGTGATGAGGAGACAGGAGATGCAGGGAGAAGAAAAAAGATTGTTTTGAGTGGTGAGCTAGGGAAGTAGTCACACAGTGGAATTCAGAAGGAAACAGAGAAGGGTGAAATTACTTCTTAAAGGAGAGGTGCTGTCATCAAGACATGAGAAGAGCCTGGACAGGAGCTGAGGATTCAGAGACAGGAAAAAAAAGGCTGTGTTAGAGAGAACAGAGGTGGCATAAATGTGTCACATAGATTGAGCCTCTGAAAAAGAGGTGGGAGGAGAAAGGGCTGCAGGTGGCATTGGCTGGGGCTGAAGGAGGTGCTGAGTTTGTTCTCTGTGACAAAGTTATCTGCCTGGCACTGAGAAAGGCATTGTCTGGCTCTAATCTGCAACTGCTATCTCCAGGTGTATCTCCAAGTACCTCCTGGGAGGTTTTGTCAGGAGTGGTGGATGCTGAGCAGCTGGGGAGGATTGTCCAGCCTCTCCTGCCACCAGAGGCTGTTTCTTGTGTCAACGCACTGTCATACTCACAGATGTCACCAGGAAACAAACAGTGGCTTTTGTGGCACAGGCCCATTCTGAAGGGGAGACGTGGATCCCAGAAGGGAGGGTTTCAATAAACGCACAAGGAAGCTGCAGCAGTTGAAGTTCACATTGTGTTTTTCTTACTAGCACACTTGGTGTATTATCTAAAGGGATCTGTGAGTGAGGTGGTAAAACAGGGCTTTTTTAATTATACATCACCCAGCAAACTGATAAGGCAAACAAAGCAGCCAGCCAAATAGCACAGGCATGAGCCACTTCAAAATAATAATGTAGCAAGAACAATAGGGGAGTAATTCACAGCTCCCTAAGAAATTTTTGCAGTTCAGAGGGGGTGAGATAGCAAGCAGCTATTGACTGTTTTCCTTTCATGTTTTCCACCTGTCTGCCGTGTGATTGGGAAGTATATTACCTGAATCCTTGTGGGAGTTTTCCCAGTATTGTTTTAAAAGCCTTGCTCTGCAAGAAACAATCCTAATGGAAACCAAGATGTGGGTATGAAGTGAACACAGGGAATGGAAGGAGACTGACAAGTAATTTAAACTACAGTTTAAATTCTTTATAACTTTTGTGACATGCAGATGTACAGGAGCAGCTCCAGCATTTCCCTAGCCCCTCTGGCACAGTGGGGTGAACTGGCACAGGGAAAGTGGCAACCTCAGCTCATGAAGAATTCAGTAATTCTGCAGCCTGTGGGTGCAGGGTGGCTGTGAGCTCTGCAATGTGCACAGAGCCCAGGGATGGAAATCCCAGCTGCCCTTGGAGGTGGAGTGAGGAACCTGGCATGGGCCACAAAGGCTTCCCCAGGCACTGAGCAAACATTTGGGCTGCAGGCCAGGAACCATCCCCAGGCTACCATTTTAGCATCTTTATTCCTAAAGGAGCATTCACATACTGGAGAGGTTTAGTAGAGATACTCATTGCAAAGGAATAAGATGGAAAAAAAGAAAATTTTCTGCTTTGTTGCTTCTCTGCATTTGTCTGTCTGTCTGTCCCTTCAGCTTACCAGTTTTCTTCTTTTGGCAATATTTTAATGGTCACTTTCTATAGCCAAGAATCTAAAATAATAACCCCTGTTTTCAAAAGGTGGTGATGGCCACATGTTTAAAAATAGAGAAGCATGTAACTCACATTAGTTGGAGTTAGCCATCTAAGAACTTTTTAAACTGGTATGGACTAGGAACATAAATCCAGTTTGGAAAGGGCAGGCCACAGTCCTGGAGTCTCAGGTTCCTGTGCTATTCTGAAAAGAGACTGAGCAGCTTAAGTTGCATAGGCAGGTTTGTGAAAGCCTGTTTGAGGATTCTTCTGAAAACCTTAGATGCTCAAATTTTGTGATGGCCTGAGAATTTCAGCATCCATTTATAACCATATAAATCCATTTCCAGACATCGCAAAGGCAGAGCAGAAGTGAAAAATATGAATCCTAAATTCTGACAAGATGGACCGCACATACAAAAAATAACATTGATTATTTTTAACATCTCAACATTTTTTAGTCATGATGTCTCGTGGGCTGGCTGAGATTCTGGAATGCTGGGGGCTGCTTTATTCCACTTTTGTAAAAATAGCACATGCAAAAAAGCATGTCTGGCAAATGCAAAAAAGCTGAAGAACTTTCCACACCACCTTTTATTGTGTGCTTGCAGGGTGGGATAGTGTAACATACTTTTGCTTTACTTTTAGAAGGTCCTCCTTGGGGCTTACTGACAAATGTGCAAGTCATTTCTATTTCTGTGAATGCAGTGTAGAAGATGAAACTTTCTGTGGCTGGCCACTTTCCAGGCACCACTATCTGTTTATTACAGGCCATGTGTGGGAATGGAGTCATAAACAACCTCTTAGTTTGGCAAAACCAGAACACTAATCACTTTTGTATTAGCTCAAATAAATCCCAAAAAAGTAAATGCTGTGGATTAGAAAGATAATAATGTGCTAATCCTTTCTGTGGTCACTAACCATTTTAAGCTGTTCCATCTCTCATGCCTGAAGGATAAATCCTCTGGCTCTTGATGAAAGGCTAGATAGTGAAGTATGTCTGCACATCAAACACTGCACTTGTTATCAACAAACACATTTTTCTCACTCCTGCAGACAATTTTTGATCCACTTTTACCTTCAATCAGAGATCTCCCTTTTCCTCTCCCACCCCTGTCACCAGGACTCCTCAATGAAGAGGGGCCTTTACAGAAAGTTCTTCCTGAGCTCCTGACTTCTAATGGGGGTTCAGAGTGATTTCTGGCAGAAACTTTCCCCTATGGGAACAAATAGGTGACATTTTGTACAGTCAAAGGAACTGATAGGCTTGCAGCAGCCACACCCAGCTAGCCCATTTTATAGATCAGGTAAATAAAAAAATTACCACAGAATTGTTGTGGATGTACTCGGACACCAGTTAAAGTCAGGGAAGAGCTTTTGCAGCTTTTAAGGAGCCATTTGGCAATGGAGTTGCCCTGAGCTAGAGCCAGGAGAGGGAGCAAGGGAAGCAAAACAGCTGAAGGCTTGGAGGTGCTGCACAGTTTTCTAAGTTTATTTCTGTTTTTAAAGAAGTTAAAAAAAAAAAAAAAAAATCACAGCTCGAAAAGCTCCTGACTCTAGGAAATGCAGTAGCTGGTTGCAGCAGTTTCAGTTGCACGTGCCAAACCCAGACATGAAGGCAAAAACATCCTTCAGATCAGTTCCTGCTCCTAATCTCCAATAAATATTTTTAGTGGGTATATCAAACAAAGCCACAGAAGTGCCAGCACAGCCTGTAAGCCAGTTACAGGATTGTTCACATCATACAGCCATCAACACGCTTCTGATTTTTCATGTTTGGCACTGGAAGTGCTGTTTTTCTGTTGTAAAGTGAATATTGTTCCTTACACAGAAATGCAGGAACCTCATTGTATGTGGAACAAGCAGTTGATTAAAGAGTGGAATAGTAATGAATGTATTAAAGTGGAATGTACTTGGGTAATTGATTAATTGGTGCAGTCTAAGCTACTTGCAGAGCATTACATTCACTCTCTGTTAAATCAATTTTTGTCTTTTGTCCAAGCCTTGTGACTGAGAGCTGCAAAGCATGAACAGCTATTGAAATCTTCCAGGCTGCTTCTGTGGGAGCTGGGAAGTGCCCAGGATCCCATTTGCAGCCTGTTGCTTACCTTGGATCTCATTCTTACATTTCATTAGTATCTCAGGACTGCAGGCAGGTGGAAGATGTAATTAGTAATGCTCTTACCTTCCCACAGCCCACTTGTGCATTTCTCCCACCTTGTTGCTGCATTCTTAAAATGAAAAAGCCATGGTCTCATGCAGAAAGAAATGGCACAGTGACATTTTAATTAATGTGTTCATCCAAGGGAATAGAGGATTGTGGTGAGGAACTTCAGCCTGGGATAGGAACTACACATTCCTTAGCAACACAGGAATACCAGAAAGGACTCCATGATTACATTTAAAAATCACAGAGCACCTGAAAGCCACAGGCTGATGACTCTGGGCTAACTCCAGAACAACAAACTCTGCAAAGCAGGACTATGTTCAGAACCAGTTATTGAGGACCAGGGAGAAGAACAAGATGGGGTAGGATAGACTTCCAAGAGCCTGCTTCATGAAAAGCTTCAGTCTCCTACTTTTAATAACTGTTTGGCTATTGGTAAATAATGATATTTTAGCATACGATTCAGTGAACTGATGGAGCACTTAAAATGTACAGCAGACTTTGTGCCTTTTGTGGGTTTTCTTCTGGGCTTTTCAAGGTCTGTGCTGCCTTCTGCTACTCCGTGGCTGTGGCACTTCTGCTGTCATGTAGTGATGACACAAACAGATCAAGGCTCAGTGTGTGCTCAGATGATGGGGCAGCCAGCAGCCCCTCAGTGATTCTGTTCTCTCAGATCTTCTGGAGAGCTGGGAAAGCCCCTCTCCCAGGAACTCTTCTCCCCAATGTGCTTCTGAGCACTGCAAGGAACTGCAGCTCTGTGTGCCATCCTCCTCCCTAGTCACTCTGTCCCAGATGGATGTTTCAGGCATCAAATCTGTTCATCCTTCCCACAGCTTGTTGAAAACAATGAGTGAGGCTTTAAAAAACATTTAACAAACAGGAGCTGGAGGTAGGTGAACCTTTATATTCATTCACAGGGCACAGACCCATCCCCAGAGTATCAAGCTTACCCTTGCTTAGGAGTATTTCAACAGGCTTTGAGCCTGGAGTTTAGAGAAATGCTGAAAGTGAAGCACTGATATAAACCAGTAATTAGTAAATTAGTGAAATACAGATCTCCCAGTTAGAGAAGCATATGTATAAACATTTGCAGAATTAGGGCCTAGAGTGTTTTGTTTGCTTCTAAACCTTCCAAGTATGCAGTTGTTTGAATGTCTTTCATTTTGATGCTTAAATGTGCCCTTTCTAAGAGCCTTCCTTCCAGTTGCTACTTTAAAGAAGGTGGTTTATATGTCTAGCTTTTTATTTCTCATACAACCTAAAGCTCTACCAAAAGCCAGTAACATTAAATATCAGCTATTGTTGGCATCTGAAAATTAGGGCTTAATTCCCCAGCATGAATATTCAGAGTTGGGAGTCCCTAACACTGCAATATAATAAACACCAAGACTGCAGGCTGCCTCATTCACTTGCACAGTAACTCTTTATTATCAGCAAACACGGTTGTGACAACCACTCTGAGGCAACACAGCTCTATATCAAATATCAGCAGAATTTGCATGAGTTTGCCTGTGAACTGCTGGAGTGCACCGTGCTGTGTGATGGCCAGGGAATACAGCAGGGAGGTCTGAGCTTTGCCAGTCACTTGCAATGTAGGATTCAGCTAATGGGAGTTTATTAGCCCTGAGGAACAGCATTTAATGAGCTGCAAACCTCAGGCCAGGCCTGCTTTCCTAATGGTGAACGGGGCCTGCCAGCTCACAAGTGATGTGTGAGAGAGAAGGAGGACACAACAAGAGGCTTCTTGTGTTCTCTAAGCAAACCCAGGGAAATCCCAAATGGCAGAGTGGGTGAGCCCTTGATAATCTCTTAGAAATGGAAATAAAAGGTGTGTTCCTCTGCCTGGCTCTCAGTGAGTTACAACAGTCTTAACCAAAATGTATGGGAAGGGGAGGTGGTTTTATACTCCTGTTTTCTTCATCAGCCTTTCAAAACTTTATGAATGTGCTGTTCAAATGGGTGTTTCCATGGGTGGATACTCTGCTGTCATAGTGGGGTAATTGTAAATTAATATATCAAATATTCACGTTATTTTGAATGTAATTGGAAAAGAAAAATCCTTGATGGTGTGCTCTTCCTCATCATTGTGATGTAAATATGCTTAATAGTAAAACTGTAAAACATGATTCTCAACAGTGCTGGGTAGAACATTGAGTGTAAACTGCTCCTTAATTAGTGCTGCTGTTACTTTGATTTATTCCTATAGGATGGTTGCTAGTCTTGACAGCATATCTGCTTCTCCACTCTCTTAATTGATCATTGTGTTGGTTTATTATTTTAATCAGAACTCTGACCTGCACTGAGAAATGAAAAGAAGCCCATTTAGCAGAGACACACAGCCAAATCTCTCATCTGTGCTTTCTTTAGGTGACTCTCTGTAAGAGTCTCTCTGATACTGCGACACTGATTGGCGAGAACAATTTACCACTAAGGCATAATAAGGGAAAATGTAATAAAATGTCACCAGACACTGCTCATTTACAGTTGTTTGGCTAAAAAATAGGTTTCATAAAGCTTAGGTGAACTTGGAAATCACCTGAGCACATGCCTTCCTGGATTTATGCCTCAATAAGCCTCGATATATGCTCATAGCCACTTCAGAGTGCTGTGCCTATTCATCTCTCCTGCAGTCAAAAATTGTGCAGAGGGTTGTACAGATCAGATGGGGCAGGGAGCATCTTCCAGGGGGCAGACACTGGCCTGAGGCCCAGGAAATGTGGCTGCAAGTACAGGCACCCCATTCCTGAATGACCTTTGGCAAGTTGCCCCTCTTTATTGTGTCTCCACCCTTGTTTGGCCAGTGGAATAAATTTAGTCACTGAAAGCAACTTTCCTGGGAGGTACCTAAGGACAGAGGGCACCAGCTTCTTGTGGGCCCTGCCCACCCTCCTGCAGGGCAAGTATTTAATGACAGGGCTATGTTTCCTTTATGGCACTCCTGAACTCATACTGCCATGCCTATTCCTGCAAGCATGGTAATTAATCAATTACCAACAAAGCATGAAAATAATAAATACCGTACTCTCAAAGGGATTACAAATTCACAAATGGCTCCAAACTAGTTCAGTCCAGTGCTGCCCCGTGGCCTTGCCTAATGTATTTTGATGCTGATATCTCAGAGTATGGACTTATCTTCAAAAGAGGGACAAAAGTGGCATCCCTGCTCAAACAGGGATTGCTCAGATTACTGCCATGGAGTCATTTCCTGTGTGTCACCCGCACCCAGCAGTTCACTCTGTCCCAGAATAGCACTGAAGCTGCTCAGAAGAAATTTAAGTCTCTTGCTTGTGTTGCAGTTCCAGACACCTGTAGCTCCGTCCTTACCACTTCCCTTTGCCCCTCTTCTCTGGAAGGGCAGCTCCTCACTCCTCATCTCCTGGCTGTGGGAGGAGGAAGGCAGTGGCAGTCCCTGACAGTATTTCTAGGATGAGGAATTGAGTTACACCCCAGTATTCCATTATCACTACTGAGTACAGAATTCATGTTCAAGAAGAGCTTGCTTTTCAACTTTCACTTGGTATAAAGCAGACTGCTTGCATGCTTCCAGCCTGGCATCATGTGAATCTAGAGAGGAAAGGGGGTGTTCTGGGGTCAGAGATGTGATTTTCTTCTGATACTAAAGACAGGCTGTTTCTGTGTTTAGTGTAGCAAATCTATATCTGGTTGCCCACAGCACTTCTGTGCTCAAAGGACTTCCTTGCTTTCAAGACTCTTTGCACCTATTACTTTAAACTTCCCCCTGCTTTTATAGGGTTCTTTATGTTCCTACAGCCTTTGGGACTCTGTCCTGACTTACATATGAGCTCCTTACCTTACAGGTTGCTGTGCTTACATTGCTTTCCTTTGGAGAAACCAGTTTGAGCTGTGGCAGGTTTTGAGTCAGGACCCTGCTCCCTTGCCAGCAGGAACTGCCTGAATCCAGTTGGCAATTCCTTCCGTGAGACCTGGGCTGGGCTTGTTGCCCCAGTGCTGCCCTGCCCTCTGCTCCTTTGTTTGTGGCAAGGCAGTTTGTCCTGAATCAGTCCTGTTTGAAATAAATCCAAAATAAAATTATTGGCTTTTTACACTGGTTTTGGATGAGACCTTCTATCATTAGTCTGTGATATATTTTAATTTTTAAGTTGTTTTACATTTCTCATGACAAAAGAATGATTTAAAGTGAAGATGAGAGATTTCCTTATGCAATATCACATCCTTCAGTGCTTGGCTCCAAGAAAATTGCACATTATTACAGCATGAATCAGGTTAGATGAGCATTTGCCCAAAGGAAATGTTTGTGTCTGTGTACCTGCACACACAACCTAAAGGCAACAGGGTATGCTTTAAAACTCTTTTCCTTACTGATCATAATTGAATTTTAAAAAGTGTATCCATCTTAAAAGCATACATATGCTTTATATGTAGTACAACCCCATAAATTTTTCTGAAAGCCACAGGTGTATTGTATCCAAGATAAAGACCTGCTCAGAAAGGTCTACCTGAAGTTTCCAAGGCTGAAGTGCCCCACAGCTACCTGGTGCCCTCACCACTTTTTCTTGCTGCTGTGTTTCTCATCAAATCTCCCATGAGGAAGCTGCTCCCCCTGGTTTCCCAGATGCTGTGCAGGGCCAGGTGGGAGCTGCAGGGTGGGATGTGCCTGGGAATGCATGTGGGGATGAAGCTGTGCCTCCCCTGGTGTTATAGGCAGGACTAATGCTGTAAACCCCACAGTTCAAAAAGGCCTTTGTAAAATGTGATCATAGGAAGGGAAGCATTGCTTTGAGACTATTCCTGGAAAGGTATTTTTAAGTACTCCCTAAGCATCATATTTAATATGAAGCACCAGGAGGCAGAGAAGATGCAGTGTTGTGGTCACAGGCTAGGGTTGCTCTCACTGCAGGCTGAAGGGAGTTGGGTTTAGCTGCTTGGCACCATGTGAGTGACAGGAATTCCGAGGGCGTGAGTGAGGCTGGGAGATGCTTCCTTTTGGTTCCCACCTTGGGAGGATGCACTGGTGTGTGTAACTGTACACACAGAGCAGCTCTGCTGGAAAAGTGATCCCAGCGCCTGACACTGAGCTCGGAAGTGAAATTTCTCAGAACAGCAGCCAGCATGACTTGGATAAACTTTTCAGTCATTGAAAGGAGATTTGTGTGAGGCTCGACCAGCATTTAAATTTCAGTAGGAGAGTTTATTTAACAGATGAAAACTTTCCCTGATTTCTCAAGCATGCAGTGAGAGGCACTGCATCCAAACCTGTGTAAGAACACCCCCAGAGATGCTGCTGTGGTCTGACTGCACCACCTTAAATCCACACCTCAGCGGTGCTATCACAACGTGTGTGCACACGCCCTTGGTCAGGGTGCTGCCCTTGCTGAATTTGCAGTAGTGCAGCTCCACTGAGCGTTGGTCTTTAAAGCAGGTAACACCTTCTGCTTGTAAACAGGGATGCCAACAAATGCCTGGCGTTAGAGCCACAGCTTAAACAAGCTGCAAAGTTCAATACAGGGTGAATGGGAATCCCTGTAGGCTTCAAACATAAGGACATTTTCCTGCTGCTCTCACAGGTTCATAAGTGAGTGGGGG
The DNA here is from genome assembly GCA_020466415.1 of Ammodramus savannarum pratensis. Classification (NCBI taxonomy): domain Eukaryota; kingdom Metazoa; phylum Chordata; class Aves; order Passeriformes; family Passerellidae; genus Ammodramus; species Ammodramus savannarum. Next base: position 3,299,627 of record JAHXMQ010012342.1, on the reverse strand, counting down.
ACCGCTGCAATCGGTGTTACTACAGCATTGTAATAAATTAAATTAAGGATTTAATTCCCAGACTCCAATGCTGAGATAGTGACTTGGTTGCAGACTCAGGGCTGGGTGGGGGTGACACTTCTGAAGCCATGCCGCGTGGAGATATTCCTGATCCTTTCATTCCTTTTTAGGATTTGCTAAATAATTGCCTTTTTTGATCTAGGAATAGCAGTTCCAGTTTGCTGCTGGTCAGGGAACAGTTAAGCCTTCCTCCAGGGCTATTTTTAAATGTGGCAACAACTGTCTTCAGTGTTTGTAATCTGTCCAGAAATAGACACCACTTAACAGGAACTCGAAGCAAAGAGAAGAGCCTTTTTCAGGAATTCCCACTCTTCACAGGCCTTTTGTTTGGAGATCACTTTGAGCCCAAGGACACTTGTGGCTGCCTCAGCTCGGTGATCTCGGGGCGGTGAGAGCAGCACCTGCCTGAGCACAGGCAGCTCCACCACAGTGCTCCAGGAGGGGACAGCACAAACCCACACTCACAAACCCCAAGGGCTGTGCAGGCCAGGACAGGGAGTTCCCCCAAGGCCAGCTGGAGCCAATCCAGCATGGTCCTGCCGTGTGGGCATCCCTGCCAACATGCAGTGTGCATCTTGCTCGTAGTTTGTGTCCCCATCTTATCACTCATGCTGAGCCTAAGCACTTATCAGGCAATTCTAGTGTGAACAGCAGCTGTGTACTTCAGTGGCTGATCCTGTTAAGTTCAAACCAGCCAGGCCACACTCTTTATGCTGGGGAGAAGGGGGAAAGAATCTCCACAATTGTAACTTCCCCAGCTTTCTCCCCTGCTTCAAAGCAGTTCATTCTTTGGGGGGTGGGTGGCATTTACAGAAAATGTTTCTGCCTTCCCTTTTCCTCATCACATGTATTGAGTTATTCTTTGTATTTCATGTTGAATGCTGCTGCATTACGTGCAAGGATCAAAAATAGCCTCTGGAAAATGTGTAAGTCAGCAAAGGCCTGGTTCTCTTGGTCAGTGCCTGTGATGGGCAGTGCATCTGCACAGTGCTTGGAATAGCTGCCTACCACAGAGGGAAGAGCCACACTGCTTGTCTTTTCTATCCCTGTGTCTGTACTGCACTGTGCCCAGGAAGCTGAGCTCTGGACCTGTGATTTTAGGCAACCCAGAGGGATTTTTATGCCTGCAAGGCTGGGTTGGGTTTGAGGTTGAGTCTGAAAGTGGAATCAGCTGTCTCTGTAAAACCGTGTAGGTACGGGAAGGTGCTCGAGTGTAACTGGAGCGCTGTTACTGGAACTGAAGGGTGTGCTTGTACAGCATTCAGGGAGCCTGGCAGCTCTTCAGGATTCAGACTACAAAAGAAACCTGAGGTCCCCATCCATAGTTACATCCCCAGGCAGAATATAAACCTGAATATTACAGGTACGTTCTTGACTTGCTGAATCCAATGTACATTTTGCCTTACTTGGGCAGGATAGAGCCCTTTAAGGTGTTATTTTCTCACTGGAGACTGGAAAATTATTATTTTAAAATAGAATAGAAAGCAGCTCAGTGTAGGCAAGCCACTGTCATTTGCCAGAGACATTTCTGGTATAAGAGCAAGAAGTAGTACTTTAAGCAGGAATTGAAAATGTGGTTTTCTATGCCAGAGGTTGAAGATTATAGCTGCCTGTGATTTCTGTGTCTGATAGTTCAGAGCTGTGAAGGGAACATTTCATTCTCAGCCAGCTCTGATACGTGAGAATCCTGAGATCTGTTCTAGAATATCCCTGAAAGGTAACACCACAGTGGCAGCAGCTTGTGAGCAGTTCAGGAGGTACAGCCAGACCTGAATTGCACACCTCATGGGACACACCAGGTTTACTGTTCCTAGCAGGAAGGCAAAGAAGTCACTTTGCAAAGTGGTGACTTGCTTTTGATTAAGCAGGCTAGTATATAATAGTAATTTAATGATGAGTTTGTGACAGTGTGTTTTTCCCTTATGTTGCCTGTCAGAATTCATCCCAGTGGGTTTTTTAAAAAATCACTAGATACAAGTGAAAAGACTGACCTTCAAAGGAACTGAACTTCAAAACAAGGTTATGGGAAGTGCCAGGGACTGATAAGACATCTATGAGTGTAATGCACCTCTGCATTGAGGCTCTGTGTAGGAAAAACAAAATAGAAAACCCTGCCAGGGTTCTCTTGAGGGCAGGAATTTAAACCACAGGTGTGTAATGAAGATGAGAGTGGATGGCTGCGTGTTGAAAAAGTACAAGAGGAGAAAAATGGAGAAAAAGTACTTAAAAATTCTAATTGTAGCAATAGACATGTATAAGTTATGTAATAATTTACTTATCTCATGATAGATAGAGCGAGCCTAAAGGAATTTTTAGCCAAGTATGTAGATTGAGATGAAAAACAAGCACCCCAAAGACTGTTAAAGGAAGTTCAGTTCAGCTCTTTGCTGGCTCCAGCCAAAGGACTGAACAAGGACAAAAGTAAGTTGAGATGAAAAAATTACTTTTGTTAGGTCAATATGCTACACTATCTGTTTTTAATTAGGCCATGACAGTGAATCTCTGCCTCTCTTGAACTGCTCCTATATTCAAAGATCATCCAGAATATGCTAATGCAAGGCTTTTAGTATCCTTTTAGGGATACATTTAGCATATTAAAAGCATACTCTGAGCATTAGCAAGACATACTGAACTGGTGGTTCACAGTCAGCCAGACCTGGAGTTTACTGAGGCCACAGGGTTTTCTGTGTCCTGTAAATTATTACTGTGTATACTTTTTAAATTGAAAAAGGTCACTGTTTTCCTTACTAATTAAGGCTGGAGGCTTATTCCACTGTGCCCATCTGCTTTAATGTGCTGCTCTATAAAATCTCTTTTTATAACTGATTTATTCAAAACATGTAAATATTTCTTAGATTCTTTTCCATCAAGAGAATCATGACCAAGTATCCATAAATGGTGAGTTCGTAATTTAGCCACTGTTAGTCAGAATTTGGACTTCACAGAAATTCAGGCCAGAGGGAATTGCTATGTCCAGTGGACTCTGGCTAGGAGATGTGGAGTTATTAAGACCTGTCATTCAGAACTGCAGCAGACTGGGGGATCCTCATTCATTCCTCCTCCTTCCCTGAAAGCATCAAGCATTTTCCCTCCTCTCTGAGTGAGTGGCACTCCCTTAGGGCTTCCATGGCTTCCCTGTGCTGCAGCAAGGACTCTCAGCCTCCTTCCATCCTGCTTCACTGCTCCCCAAGAACAGGCCACCTTTGGATGAACCATGGCTAACAGCAAACCTGTCTGAAAGCAGGAGGAACCCTTGGCAGGATGTCCAGGGATGGGAACTGTGATATGTAAACAGGAAACACCCCATATCAGAAATGCCAACAGGTTTTGTGCAGGTAGATCCCATTGCATTGTATTAACCTTTTTCCTACACACCTCCTCCTGGGGTACCTGCTGTGGAGCTGGCCATGAAACCTGGTTTGAGGAAAGCAGAGGAGCAAACTTTTGTTATTCACTGACTTCCAGTCCTAATTAGGAAATGGTGATTTTTTTTTTTTTTTTTTTTTTTT
>JAHXMQ010012342.1:3276516-3291366 GCA_020466415.1 Ammodramus savannarum pratensis | reverse complement strand
TGGTTGAGTGGTTGGGTTTTTCCCAGGTCTGAGTGTGAAGCCACAAGACAAAAGGCATTTTAAGGGATATATTTGTGCAGGTACTTATGCACACCCCAGTGGTACAGGGAGTGGAGCTGCTGAAAAAGAAGCTGTTGCCAGTACGGCCTCTTCACTTGCCTTACACCCAAGTGCACACAGCAGCCTTAGTGACTGCTGATGTGGAAATGTTCTTTCAAACCAGGCATTCATAATTAAACTGAGATCAAATACTCAGCCTTCACTCTGCTGCTAATGATGTGCAATATCTTCCTTTTCTTGTATTATTTTTTCATGTTTGTCTGTGTGTGTGCGTGTGTGTATTTTTGCAGCAAGTTGGAAATTATATTTTTAGTCGAGAGGACTAATTAATAATTCATTCATGAATAATGATGAAAGTAGCTGATTAAAATGTATGTATAGCTTCAAAAGGAATAATCTTCAGAAGTTATAAGTGTTTATAAAGTCCATCTCACCCCCAATCTTCTCTTCCCAGCCTCTGTGCAACAGCTGTTGCTATTTCCATTCACAGGTATCAGGTAGCAATTTTTCTAGGGAATCTGATCCAGAGTAATAAAGTTACAATTGCAAGAGGTGGAATATGAGGAAAATCACTTGCACACCTTCCTTTAGCCATGTGTCTTCTGGTTCAGGGGCACAATATTGGATGATGTTCTACCTACTAGTTCTCAGTGTCTGTATTTCTCTCCTTTACTCTTTTTTTTGGAAGGCAAAGAAACAAAACCCAAAATATAACACAAGAGAAAAACTAAAAAGAGATGAGAGATCAAAGTCTTTAATGAATGTAGTGTGTGTAAAACCACCTGCAGGGGCAGATTTGTCATGGTACATTTTTTTGCAAAAATCATTAACTTGTCATGGCAAAATGGAAAAACTAATAAAACAGCAGTAAAAACAAGTTAAATTCTGAGCCTGGAGAATCAGCTTGTCTAAAAAAACATGACACTTCTTTTAGGGGTCAGCTCTTACATTCTCCAATCCTGTGTGACCATGGCCCTTTCCCTTTTAACCTAGCCCTTTTCCAGACCTCAACATTTCTGTAGTGTTTTGTATTTGACAAGTTGAAGAACACTCATTATTACCCTTTCCCCTCTAGATGATCCATTTTTTTTTTCCTCCATCCTGGTGGTTGTACATAAAATTATAGGTTATTCCACTGTCCTAGTCCTTTTAGCTACTCTCAGCTCAAATCCTCAGCTCAAAAGAACTTGAAAAAGTTCCAACAAGTTTTTAGGCAGAAGAGCACTTACTGAGGCCTCTCCTGTTGTATCATGTCTCTGTGAGCTGTGAGTCCTTATTTTTTGTTAGTGTGGGTAAGGTGTTATTACTCCTTGTGAAACAAAGTCACATTACATGCACAGTTGGCAATGTTCAACTCCTAATAACTCATCTGTGTTTGCATTCTGAACTAAATGACCTGAAAAATTGTGGGTTAAAATGGAAAGGAGAAGGAGGAGAGGGTAGGCACATTAGAAAAAAAGACAGATTCAGGAATGCATCCAAAACTGAAAAATCTTAATTTTCCAGACCATCTAAAATGGGAAAGCCATTGAAATTGTAGAACTAGATGTTCACCTGGTGTAAATAGACATGGTTCACTGGTTATAAGGGAGCTATGTAAATATCTATCTCCTAAGGATGATAGGCCACAGATTTTTTATTTTTTTAAGGCATTTAGAAACCAAAGGAAACATAAGAGAGCTGTTTATTTCTAGAAGCTGTGCCAGGTTCACCCCAGGTGAGCAGGAGCAGGATGTCAGTGCTGGTGCCCCACACCTTTATGGCCCCTGATGCCTTGTGTAGGCTGACCTAAACAGAGGCCAGACAGAGTTAAAGAATAAAGTGAGGATTGATTAAAAGGCTCAATGGATCCACCTTGGGCAGCACAAGAGCCCAGCCAGGGCTGCACCCAAGATGAACCAAAATGGTCACAAAATGCCTGACCAGTCACAGGGTCTCTCACTTTTATAAGTTTTGCTCCATTTGCATATTGGAGTTAATTGTCCAATTATAGCTTTAGGTTATGGAGTCCCATCCTTCTTGTTTTTCTCTCTTCAGTCCACATTGTTTGTGCTCTTGGGCCTGAGATTTGGATTATTTGTCCTTGGTCCCCAGCTGGAGAAGGAATTGTTTTGTCTCCCTGCTTTGTAAAGAGAGCTCACCATGCCCTAATATGAAGCTCAGACCCACACCCTAAAGCAGCACAGAATCTGAAAAATATAAAAGCCAAAACCTGAGGCATCACCACATTCAGCCAAACCTCTCCTTCAGGATTTGCTACTGCAGGAAGGTTCCTGCTGGCATCACTTGTGCTCAGGCTGCTGCCACAAGCAACACCTTTTGTGGCTTGGACAAGTCAATGAGCAGTGACAACTTCTGCTCCTCAGCTTGGGCTGTCTCACACACTCCATCCTGCCTGGGAATAATTTCTTCCTGGAGCTCATTAAAAAACATGTGGGAAAAGTGGCAGTGAGTGGCACTACAGGCATTTAGCTGGAGTAGTGAAGCATTGCAAGTTAGAGTTACTCTTGTTTATGAATTGGTGCTTTTTTTTCCTTTCTGAAATATAAAAATTTCTGTTGGTGAGAGAGCAGCAAGCAGGTAGTGTGATATAATGACAGGGCTGGTAACAAGCTCAGGAGCCCACTGACATTAACACACACAAAATCACAAAATCTCTTGGCCCTCTTCAGAAACAATGTGTTCTTTGGGTTTGGATTTTTTTTGCTAATTTGTGCCCCAGAGGTGAAGCTCCCAAATGTACTCTTGCAAGGGTTAGTTCTCCATCCATTGAAATTGCAACGTGAAACTTCCCTTTGCTGCTGAAGGATTCAATGTTACCTCTGCATTTCTGGTTTTACCCCCTCTGGTGCCATGACATCTATCCTGCACTTTGCACTCTGTGTGTGATGTGACAGGGAGAATGCCTTTTGAAAATATATTATGGTTTTTCATCTACCAGAGCCCTGAAGTGCATTAAAAAGCTTTTTGAAGAGTTCAGAAGCAACTGAATTTTGTTTATTTTGCTTAGGGGTTTTGTTAGTCCATGTGAAGCAGTTTTCTTTGAACGAGTGACCTTTCTCTTGGTGGTTCCACTGTACCATGGTAGCTGTCCTGCTGACACAGAGACAGGATGGACTCTGCTTCAGGATGAGGAGTCTTGCAGAAAGACCTGAGCTACCAGGGACCAAAAAGCTGCTTTAGGACACGGGTGCTGATCCTCACATCCATGCACAGATTTTGAAATGCTAAGGTGACGTTACTGTGGAAGACGCTCTTTAGCACCGTGGGTGGGCATCAATTTGGCTATTTTGGTTCTGTATCCCAAAATTCCAAAGCAGACTGTTATCTGATGAGAGCAGCACTTCACTGAAAGCAGTGGATTAATGTTTGACATCTGTGGTAGCCACTGTTTTTCCATTGCTGGCTTGACCATTTTTTATTTTCTTCTCTTTGATTATCAGGCCTGGCTTTGATCCTCAGGAGCCTCCTGCCCATCTCCTACTCCTCAAACCACCTAATCTTATTCTCTGCCAGTTTTTCAGTAAAGACAGTGCTGCTTCAGTTTCCAGCTCTGCTCTCTTTCGGCTTTAGCACCTCCTGCCCTTTAGGCACATTTATTTTCATCTCTTCTTGATCTCTCTGATGGAACAGTCTGGTTGTTGCAGTAGTCCAGAGGTCAGAGGTGGTTTTGATCTGTCAGTCCAACATCTTTCTAAGTTAAAATCATAACCTGCAATATATTGCAGTTACTCTTTCTGTGAGAAATAAAGTATTTGGGGGCGTACCAAAAGAAGGGCTGCCCTTATGGTTTAGAGTGTTTAAAGCAAACCTGAAGCATTCTTTGTATCAAATCAACTCTTGTAATTCTCCTTCAATCACACTGCCACATTTTTCTTTTATTACTTCAAAGCAATTTTTTCTCCCTTCTTAACTCCTCCACCTCTTTTATTTTCAAAGCTTTGCTTATGCCCAAGCTTCTGCTCAAACCTCCTTCTAATTGGTGGTGATCCATAGGTGGTCATAATCTGGAAAATGCTCTTATTGCTTTGCATTCTTTTAATTATTAATATTTCAGTTGCTAATATTCAATAACATCTCATTATGCAAAGCCTGAAGAACCACAGCTTTAGCAGGGTCCAAAGCACCAGAGTTTTCTTCTGAGGAGATAAAAATTTGTGGTATTTACTGTCAATAAACTTGTATCAGCAAGGGGCAGAAAAGCAGAAAATTGCAGATATGTAAAGAGCTTACAGAATAAAGAATTAGTTAATTATTTTTCTAAGATGGGTAGGACAGTGTAAAATCCACAGTTAATAGTAAATGGGGTGGCTCATTCCATGTTTGCTTTCTTAACACTTAAAAAGAATAATGTTTTTTTAATTGAAAGCAGGATGCACTGATTCTATTGGTTTCATGTAGAAGAGAGAAAACAAAAAGTGATGAGCTCAGCTGTTTTCTCCTCCTTAATTCTTGCACTCAAGATTTAATGGATGTGATAGAAAAAGTTCTGCACAGAGAGAGTGATGGGGCACTGGAACTGGCTGACAGGGAGATGGTGCAGTCACTGTCCCTGCAGGTGTTTGAGGACAGCCTGGATGTGGCACCTGGATGTGCCAGGGTGTGGTTGCCAGGCTGGTGTTGGGGCATAGCCAGGACTCAATGACCTCAAAGGTCTTTTCCAACCCAGATGATTGTTTGATTCTGTGATTCAGGCCCCACTGGGGCTCTCTGAATCAGAACACTGCCTGAATGTTCTAAACTCTAAAGCAAGCAGCACTCTAAAGCAAGCAGCACCCAGCCCAGGAGGAAATTTGGGTAGCGAGGAGAAAAGCATGATACTCATCAAGTGAGAAGGATGCTGGGGAAGGAAAGTCACAATGCTTTTGTCCACAGCAATAAATGCCCCAGCTCTGGATCCTCATTATCTGCAAAGGCTGCTGGTGACAGGGTTGTGATGCCCAGCACCAGTTGGCCTGTAGCTCCACATTAGCTGCAACAGGGATCCTAATTGTTTTTTGACAAATCCTTAGGAAGGCTGCCAGAAGTCTTCTGGCACGCACTAACAACTGGTTTATGGTTCTGCACAAATGTCCAAACTCCTGATAGAGGTTAAATGTACTGCATTAGCAATTGTATTCTATTTGATTATGTCATAGGAAGAGAGATGTGATGATTTAGCGATTCACTTGGGAGCAGTTTGAAAATATTGCAAACTTGACAGATGGCAAAAAGATAGCTTAGCAATGTTGCATTATTCCTGTAGTGTTTTAGTTGCTAACACCTGTGCTTGTTCCAAGGTAAAACAAAAACACTGGAGCAGCACTTGGTATGGCTCTTTGCTGCAGATTACCAAAGACACGGTTTCTCACCTGGGAAGGCCTTACCTTCATTTCTGTACTAGAAATCACAACGTTGTCCTTCCCTAAAAAAACAGGAGTGCAAGCAGGACATTCAGCTCCACGGAGTTCAAAGTGCCAGAGGAACCCAAGTGCTGCTTGGTTTCTTTGTACCACACAGGAGCTGAAATGAAAATGTGGGCGGTGGCACACAAAGCCAGTTTGTCTCACAGCCCCTGCTCAGAACAGGCCTTCCTGCACCTTTTGATGTGCAAGGCTTTGAAGGTGTGCTAGGGGAACAGGTAGTCACAAAGCCACGTGCTTTCAGGCAGGATCCCACCACACAGGAGCACTAAATATGCAAGTCTCATTACAAGCAGCCTTAAGGTAAAGAAATAAGGAATGGTGAGATCCCAAAGTGGCCCCAGTACAACCAGGACAGAATGGGGCACTGCTCTCAGCAGGCTGGCTGGTGGTCTTGCTCCAAGTAAGAGATATTTCAGGGCAACTGAGTCCTTTGGATGAGAGTCAGCTGCCATGGGCTCACTCTTGGTCTCTTCTGCCCACGTGGCTCAGCCTGGTGCCCAAAGCAAGGAGGGGAAGAGGCAGGGTTAAAACTATCCCCACACTTTTGTTCAAGGCTTTCTCTCTTTCTGGGACCCCTTACCTCCCTGCCCAGTGCAGCTGTGAACACCACAGGCAGAACAGGGGCCTGACAGAGCATGGTCCATCTGCCACAACCACCTGTGAGCCTTCAAACTCTTCATTCTTGCATGTAGAACTGGACAAAACTCTTGGCAGATTCCCATTTCTAAAGCTACCAATGTCCATAACCTGTGGCACCACACCTGCTATGTCACATTGTGAGATGTGTCATTCATCTTTTTCTTGGTATTTGCACTTAGTTTTGGTTTTGCCAAAAGAAACATTTTCTTTTCTCCCACCTGCAGAGTTTTTTGTACTCTTTGCCTCCCTTTTTAAATTCTTTCCTCTTTCTATCATATGAGGCAATGTTTGTAGTCTTTTCATTCTAAAAAATAAGTCCAAAAAATGAAAGAAAAAACCAAAAAACACGTTTTGAGAAAATTTGTGTTATTTTTCAGGGCAAGCATATTTTATCCATTAAGGAAGAGAATAACTTTCACATGGAGATTTGCAAGCTTCTGTGGGATGATGGAACAAGCAGTTTCAGATATGGTAAAATCATCCATGTGGAAAACCAAACTGTTAAATGTTCCAGACAAGAGAGCTTTTCAAGCCCTGGCATGGGAGCCAGTAAATATCCAGTAATTCTGTGACCAGTAAATATCCAGTAATTCTGTGACCAGTAAATATCCAGTAATTCTGTGACCACCAGTTGTTTGACTGAAGGCAAAGATAATCAACCTGTTGCCTTGAAAGGCCATTGTGTCACACAGGTTCTGATGAAGATATTCTCAATTATTTGAACTGCTCCTTACCAAGGGACTGGAATAAATCAGCACTGGTGGGAAGCTTCTGAGCTGATATCTTGGAATCCCAGAGGAGCTGAAGTGTGGTCAGGGCATGCAGGGAGCTGTGCCAGGCACTGCAGGGTGCTGGGTGAGGGTCCCCCACAGCTCCAGCAGCAAGGCAGGACAGCCTCTGTGCTATCTTCATCCTGGCTGCCCAAAGCTCCCAAGGAAAGGTGGCTCAGCCAAGTCTTGTGGGAAGTGGTGGAGAGAAAGGGTTTGTGGTGGCAATACCCATTGTCCTTTCAAGTGCTTGTTGGGGAGGAAGATTCAGGGGCCTGGAGGGAAAGGTGATGTGAATTCAGTGTTGTGTTGACAGTGAGACAACCCCTGTGAGCTGTGATGGGAAGATGGAAGGGGTCTGAGGAAAATGGAGCTTTCCTGCTTTTTTGTTCTTGTGCATATGCCTTATGTTCTGAAAGGCTGTGGTGACAGGAAGTGGGAGGTGATAACTCAGAAGGTGTTTTGAGTAATGATGGGGTGTTACATGGTTTTCAGAGAAGAATGGCTCAGTCTCATTTTCTGCCTGGTGTTTCAGCGAAGGAGTGCCGGAGGATTAATCAGACGTGACTCCTCTGGAGGAGCTGTGCTTACACTGCTAACTGCAGGGTGGCTGGAGTTGTGTCTGCAGCCTTTGGCAGCTCTGTGTGAGTTTGCTCTGCTCGTGCCCACAGCTGAGGCTGAGCTGTCTCTGCTCAGTAACACCCTGTGTCAGAATGCATTAGCCCTGGTCTGGCACTCACTGAAGCACACACAGAGCTCTTGGGGGACTTGGAGCACAGATAAAGCTTGCTCATCTGTATGAGAGCAGTATCTGTTTAGAGAGGTACCTGACTAGCTCCAAGTGAGTCAGCTCAGCCACCCAGCAAAGTAAACTGCTCACTTGGAATGACTCTGTGTGTGTGTGTGTGTGTGTGTGTGTGACAGTTTGCCAACCCACAGCATCCGCGAGCTGGTCCCTTCCCCTTTGGCCACCAGCCCTCAGGAGAAGCGGGGCTTTCCGTGCTTGGGGACCAAGGAATCTTTTCTGATGTTGTGTGACAGAGCAAAAGCTTTGGTCTGCACATCACTGCTCTCTGCAGATGCCTGAGATGGGCATGGGGCAGGGGGTTCTGTGTTTTGCTGGGTGTGTTTGAGAGGCTCCCTGGTCACGGGTCAAGGCCTCACATTGTGCATTCAAAGGCTGTGGCTCTGTGGTGCCCCCTCAGCCACTCTGTCCCACTCCCCTTTGTGTCTCCATGCCTTTATTTCATCCTCTGGACCACCTGCCCAGGGCAGAGGCAGTCATGCATGCTCTGTGTGCAGGAACCCTTTATGGAATGCAGAGGAGGTGATTTTATGCTATCATTGATAATAAACAACATCACAAGATAGCAACAAATTGATTTTTTTAATCATTTCATCTTCTTCCCCTACTATTACAAGGGATTATTCTGTCTGTTAACCTTTCAAGCTATGGTGCTAATTTGCTTTATTGCTTAAAACCCAATGTGAATTCCCCTCAGGCTGTTCCAGAAATTGCTTGCTTTGTTATCAAAGGATCAACAATTCACTGAAAACATCTGCTTTTTTTTTCCCCTCAAGCTGTTTTAAGAAGTATATAGATATGTGTACAAGGAAGAACTATTGAAATAGTTTAGAAAGTACTGCCCCTCCTGTAACAAGCTGTTCATGGTGCTGTGCAACAGTTGTACCATCCCAAAATGCTCACTCATCCCTGGAATGGTGAGTTGTCCCAGGCACCCAATGCAAATCTTGGCACAGAGACTTTAGATTTGTATTTTTTTGTACTATAAACTGAGCAGACCCAAGGAAAAGGGAAAAGGTGCTGAGGAGATTTCCAGTGAGTACTGGGTTGGTTGGTGGGTTTAGTGATGGCACATGTGAGCAGACAGACTAATGCTCACTGTGACTCCCCTCCTCACGGGTTTTCATCACACACATGAGAAGGACTAACAGCACAAGCATGAAACAAGGAATAATAACTACATTTGCAGACTGCTGGCTGGTGTGTGGAAGTGCCTGCTGCAGTCAGGGGTGCACAGGCACCAGTAATGTTGGTGCTTTCACCTCCATAGTGCTCTTCCAAGCATGAATCTGCTACAACTCCCCACTGGCAGCAATGCATTTCCTTTAAAATCAGGCACTCCTTTCCAGCACTGTCTGTAACAACAGAACAGGGAAGGACATAGGAGGAAACCTAGTCTGAGCTGTGTTGACTGTTTCTGTGCTCCTTTACTGCTCATCCTTTGTGACTTGAGCTTTTGCATTTGTGTCTAAGCTCTCAGAGTGCCCCTTTGACTGAAGCTGGGGTTTGGGTACAAGCTATTCTTCCTGTCTTTAGATTTGTGTTAGACATAGAGTTTTTCTATGAAATCCTCTCCAGGGTTCACTGAAGACATGTTGTAATTAGTTCATTTGTTTGACATGATCCTTTGAAACGACCTTCCATGAGAGCAGCAGTGTGCAATTGTCACCTGCTCAGGTCTGCTTTGGTTGTGTTGCTCTTCTCTTTGTTCTCACTTGTCATTATGGTTTAATTGGAATTCAGCAACGACCCTGACGGAAATGGAGAGAAGGATTCAGGCAGGAGAAAGCAAGGAATGTGAAAATGAAGCACAGTATAAAGGAAGCTTTTGTAAATTGGATGCCACAGAAGGTGAAATCTAAGCAAGTTGTGTTTCCTGGGAGCATCTGATTTCATTGTTCATCTGCTTACTGAACTTAACGAGTACAACTGTTATTAAAACCAAGGCTATGTTCATGACCCACATTGTCTCTAAAACCTCTGAGTCCTGTAAACATCTGTGCCAGGGAAATGAGGCTGTTGGAGACCAGCTTCTGAGGGCATGGAAGAATCACTTTTCCCACCTGGACTTTGTGGCCAGAACAACTTACCTGACTTTACTGCTTCTCATTCAGTGACTTTGGCTGGTAGGGAATTAAGCGAACCCTTATCTCCCTGAAAAATTTAATAAAGCTTTGAAATCCCTTGTGCTATACAAGTGATCCACCAACCTAATTGAAAAGCCCTAATGAGATCTTCATGTTTCTGACAGACTACTTTACATATGGTTTTCCAAAGTCTATAACCTTCTTCAGTTACATTCATGAGATATTTTAATTTTTTAATTTAAAAAAATTTGCTATTTTTGCAAGGGAGTTTTTAGAAGAAGTATTTCCCTGTGTCTGTAAACCAGGAATAGTCCTTGCCATGTGTGACAGTAATAACCTAGCAGCTGAAAAACCTAAAATTTTCATCATGGGCAAGGAACTCAGGCTCTGAGCTATTGGTTTTAGTTATATGGAACCAGTTTATCAAAGAACTATTTCTATATTTAGCAGATTTTATATATGTTCTGTTTTACACTTACAAACATGCAGGAATAAATATATATTTTTTAATACAAATTTTTCCTGCATTTTGCTTGCACTGCTGTTGATCACTAATACATCTGTGTTGGAAAGCAAACATTCTCCATCTTCTCCATGTGTGATTTCAGCTATGAAATCAGAAAAGTGGTTTTATTATGCTCATTGTAGAGCTATTTGCTTGGAAACCTAAGTTCTCCTTCTGATCCAGGGTCTCTGCAAACAAAAGGAAAACAAAAACAGAAGAGAATTACACAACAGCAGTAGTTTCTTTAACTGGAAGCAATGTACCAATTATTCCATCTGGCTACACTGACACCTTTTTATGGTTTATTGCTCATTTGGAAATGATAGTCACAATTCCCTTGTGCAGAACGCTCTCATCCTTCTCATCAGAAGAGCTGACAAGAAAGCCCAGATCTCACAGGGCTTCAGGGCAGCTCTGGGCTGGCTCCTCTATGTCCCTTCTCTGCAGCCAGGAGAGAAATGTGTCTGAAAACAGGGTGCCACTGTGGCCCCTGCACCCCCAAAGAATTGCCAGTGCCATAAAATCAAGATTTTATGTAGACTGGGGCTGATGTTGATGGATTTTTTTCATTTAATTGAGGGAATGGAATCATGGACAACAAATATTTTAAATTAAGGAAATAAACCTCACCCAACATTACCTTTATTTTCAAATAAGTTCTTCTAGCAGATGGAATGGAAATGCCAATACTCTCAATTCAAGTTAACAAAACATTTGGTATCATTATCTCAAAAAGAATTTTTTTCAAAATTGATCTTCCAGTTGGCTTTAACTCCACTAATATGTATTTTTGGGAAAACTCTTAAAATCTTCAGAAATCTCTCTTGCAATATTCCCAGTTGGTGATGTGTTGCAGTAGACAGCTCAGAAGAGAAATGCAGTTGTCTCAGCTGGAAGAGGGTGCATCAGAAGGGCCTCTGAAGAGTTGAAAATCTGACTCTATAGGTGTTGGAGGCCCTTGGAAAACACCAAGAGCCTTTAAGGATGCTGATGCCCTGTGCCTGCAAACTGGAGAGGGGGACACTGCTGGAATGGAAGCAGGGTGGTGCTCAGACACAGCTGCTTCACACAGATCCCACTCCCTTCCACACTCCAAGCTCTGCTATGCCAGACACTGGATTGTGACACCTGTCAGTCCAACTCAGCTGAGTGTCAGCTGCAAAATGCCACTGTGCACTGCTGCCTGTAGCAGCACAGAACTGTGCTCAATTTTCAGAAAAGACAGCAAATTTAAAGCATCTCAAAGAAAAGAAGAAATGGTGGGGATTATGCCTTGTGAAGGCTGACCTAGAACAGAGACTAGACAGAGTCAAATAAAGCAGGGATTTATTAAAAGGCCTCAATGGATGCACCTTGGGCAGCACAAGAGCCCAGCCAGGGCTGCACCCAAGATGAACCAAAATGGTCACAAAATGGACAACTGGTCACAGGGTCTCTCAATTTTATAAGTTCTGGTCTATTTGCATATTGGAGTTAATGTTCCAATTATAGCTTTAGATTATGAAATCCCACCCTTCTTGTTTTTCTCTCTTGTTCTGCCATTGTTTATGCTCTTGGGCCTGAGATTGGGATCATTTGTCCTTGGTCCCCAGGTAGGAAAGGAATTGTTTTGTCTCCCTGCTCTGTGAAGAGAGCTCACCACCCTCTAATATGAAGCTGAGACTAAAGCAGCACAGAATCTGAAAACCATAAAAGATAACACCTGAGGCATCAGGGAGGGCAGTTTTTGGAGCTGTGAAGTCTTGTTTAGTTATTGCCTCTGGACCATGGAGCAGCCCAAATCATCATGGAATTCTTCATGCATTTGCAGGGGGAATCCCACTCGTGCTCTGCTTGATGCTGTCCAAGCCAGTCCTGAAAATAGGAGGAGTGGGGGAAGCCAAGGCCCTTACCCCCAAAAAAGATAAATTTTCTCAAGAAATTCTGGTTTAAACAAGCTGGCATTCCCCCAAGAAACATCCATTGGGTTTGAGAAATTCCAGAGAGCTCTGGTGCAAAACAAGGTGATTAAATTTCAGAACTCCTTTAACACTGCAAGGTGGGGGATGGAAAGCTCACAGAGAGGTGAAGGCAGGCACATGGATTTGCTTTGGAAATGGAATTCAAGAAGGAACTCACTTGACAACTACTTATTAAAGCCATAACTGTGGAATCTTCAATTCTGAAATTAGCCTTCCTGCTCCACATGTCTTTGCTCCCTGTCTTGTCCTTCCTTATGTCTCCCCAGGAGAAATTCTTGTGCAGGAATTTCTAACAAGCTCTCTCCCACCATGTTTTGTGTATGTTTTGGGCAAAAAGGACTTTAGCCTAGGGATCAGATGATTTACAGAGTGGAAAAATACTGCTTTATAATAAAGGGAGGATATTGAATAACCCCAGATTTAATACCCGACCTAACAGAACACCCTGATGAATGTAATTGCATTTTAAGCATTCTGATTGAATTTTTGATCCATATTGCATTTGTTTTGCTTGTGAATCTTTTATGGGGGGAAAAAAGTGTCTGGAGATTAAAGGATTACCGAGTTCTTAAGAAGCCAAGGCAGCTGCTAAAGCATCTGAATATTCTTGCTGAAATTTGGTGGGAAACCTATATTAATACTTTCTATTCTAGCAAGCCCAAAAAGCCCAGGGGAAGGGGGACGAGGGAGAAGAGCTGTAAGGGCCAATTGCTTCTACAGGTGAACAAACTGCAGGGTATTAGCAAGAGCTGGAACAAAACAGTGCTGTAATTGAAATAAGAACTCATCTGAAATGATTATGGGGGAGGATGAGGCTTTTCTTTTTTTCTCTCTAATTTTCTGATGAGGTGGAAAGAGTGAGCAGTACACTCAGTTTATAAGAGTTACTCATTTCTGTTCTCTCTTAGTGGCAGGGAGTGTGGGCAAAGTGCTGCAGCCTTTAACCCCTGGAAATAAGGCTCCTCCTGCAGGAGACATGGAGCAACAAATGTGTTTTAAAAAGGGGGTTTCAGCAGTAGAGAAGGCTTCAGCACAGAGTGGAAGTGATAGGTTTACCCAGAGGATTTGATTAAATCTTTTAGGGTCAGGGTGTGTCTTCAGGCAGGCAGAGGGCAAAGTGGCTTTGCTTTATATATCCACACAGAGCTGTGGGGAGCTGTGAAACTCCGGCTGTGCAAAACACCCCTAATTACCAGGGCCAAATGGCCACTGCATGTGCATGTAAATTGAAGCAATATACTACATTGATTTGGCTGCTCACAGGAGCAAAGTCATCATCTCCCAAGGACAGATAAAACCCTACCAAGCACTGGGAGATCCAGGGAGGCCTTCCAGGCTTTACGGGGCTCTCCCAAATCTACAGTGTGTTTTAGCAAATGCTGGCTGCCTCTTGAAAGCTGCTTCCAGCTGAACAAAACCTCAAAGCAAATCTTAAGAAGCCTGATAAGGGCACATGATAAGCAAAAGGCAAACTCAGCAGTGCTGATGGGGAATGACTTTTGGCTGGTGGTTTTTGATCTGTGAGAGCAAGAGATCATCTTGTCTGTTGCAGCTGAATTTGTTAACAAAGTAAAGTGTCACAGTTTTGTTGCTCTGAAATGATACAAGCAGTATTATTTTTAGTGTTCCAAAACTGAAGGTTTCATATTTTATTGGTAGAACTGCTTTAAAATATGCTTAGCATAATTTCTGTGCCAGTCAAAGCTTCACAAAACATTGAAAGTGAGGACAGAACTAAGGAGCTGAACAACAAAAGGAGCATTGGAAAAAAATGCCAAGGGAAAGAAGTTTTTAATTTCTTCTGTCTAGTGCTTTTGATTATACACACAATGTGGGGCTGAGGGGAGGCTTTTTCTCCAAGTCTGGATAAGGTGGGTGGGGTTTGCAGACATTTCTAAATGCCAGACTTTCCAAATGAACTGGAGGTGGGTAAATCCCCTGAGAACATTGTAAAGTCCTAGGTGGTTTGGTTCAGGAAAAGAAACCCCTTAGGCATGAGGACAGGAGTAAAAATCTTCATTAGACCTAGAAAGCAGTGAAACATTTCAAGAGGAAAACTGATTGGTGAACCTTCGGCTTGGTTTAAAAACAACCTGAAGTAAAGCATTTTGAGTCTTCTGCACAGTTCACATTGGGCAAAACCTGTGACCAGAGTTGCAGCTTCATGTCTGTTCCACCTTTTATTTTTCCTTAAATATCCTGTGAGGTGTTTAGGGTTGAAATTTGGGCTGCTTTGTGTATATTGGAGATATCTAAAGTAGTCATTCCATATACTCTTGCCTTTGGGCAAATTTTATATTCCCAGGCACATTATTTAGACTTGTTTGTCATTTTCTGGCAGCAGATAGACATGCCCTGAAAAATGGAACAGCCTGCTTTGGTTGTAACTGGAATCTGAAATTCTCAAATCACGTAGCAGTCTTGGTTTTGGCTGACTTTCCAAACGAGGTGCAGGAATGCAAAAGTCTTTCTGTGTGTGCTGGGAATATGTTTCAGGTGTGGGTATGCCCACCCAGATCACTTTGGTTTAATAAAGCACACTGACATTTGGATTTTGTTCTTTTATCTACATACAGTTGACAGTGTGTGGTGGTTTGACCAGGAAGAAGTAGGAATTCTGG
>JAHXMQ010012342.1:3251485-3263034 GCA_020466415.1 Ammodramus savannarum pratensis | reverse complement strand
AAAGGAAAGGAAAGGAAAGGAAAGGAAAGGAAAGGGGAAAAGCAAAGAGCATGGGTTGGGGGAGGACAGGAGGAGAGAGAGGGGTTAACTATCAACATACAGTCCAGGACCCCATTCAGGGTTTTGATGGTTTTCTTGCAGCTTTAATACAGTTTTGCTGTAACAAGCAAAAGTCCTTCATGAAGATGTTTAAGCTATAATTTATAAGATTTCAGTCTCCAACATCAGCAGCCTCAGTTCACCTCAGATTTCACCTTGTTCTTCCTGAACTTGGCAGGGATGGGTACAGCTTTCCCTCTGCTTGGTCCTTGTTAGAGCTGAAACATCCTGCAGCACTAAAATTGGGTGTTTGTGATTACTTGACAGGAGCAATCTCTCTGCTGGTTTATTTCTGACACCATGTCATCAAAGCTCTCCTGAAACAATGTGCATTCACATGAGAACAGAAGCATGTTCCCAGTACATGGGCACACTTCAGTTCCTGACTGCTGTGAGGTTTGTTCTGCCTTGTTATAAAGAACTACAAAGCAAGCAACCTGCCATTACAGAAATGGGGTGGCAGCAGGGAATATTAGTAACTGCTTCCTATAGGTAGGATTTTTCCAAGTAAGAAAGAATGCAAATTTGGAAGGTCTTCAATTTTGCATGAAATACTGTGGAGGAGGGCTGGGAATGCTGCAGCAGCAAAAGCCTGACTTCTTTCTTTGCTTTAATTCTGAAAGATAAAGGCCAGACATGGGGAATGAGCTGTTACTAGAAGTAACAGAATAAACTGGGCACAGAAAAATTTTGATAGGAACATTTTTCCAGTGATAATGCTGCGGACTTCAGAAGTGTCAGAAATTCTTTGTCCTGATTTACTTGATTTTGCCCAGAGAAAGCAGTTGGGGAAGGGACTGTTCAGATTGTTTTGCAGGTGTCAGTGTTATGCCAGCTCCATCTTCTAGATGGCCTTTCTGTGCAAACTTGCATGCACAGCCTGTTCCAGAGCAGAAAATTTCATGTTCAGTTATGCTGAACAGTTAATGTTTGTTCTCCAGGAAAGTGCTTTCATGAACCATTAAGTTGACATTTCCTTTATGTAGCCCATTTGACTTTTTAAAAAAACCACCCAAGACCCAGAAATCAAAAGCTCTGTACTGAAAATAGACCATGTGCTCACTCTGCCTACGTGCCCAGGTGTGGCATCAGGCAGTCCTGCAGCAGAGCCCACTTCCAGAAGGGTCCCAGGGACCATCCAGCACAAAAGCAGCTTTGCTGCAAGTATCCCTAAAGGGCACTTGGCATTTATCCTGATGGAGCCTCTTTCTCCTCAGTGCTGACTTGTGACTTCTCACAGAGAGGGTGAGTACAGGGGAAGGCAGAAATAACATGTCTGAAGGGCAGAGCTGCACATGTAGGGCAGGATTTGAAAATGCTGTAAATAAGCACAGCTCCTCTTGATGGCTGGTGAAGGCTGACCTAGAACAAAGGCTAAACAGAGTTAAAGTAGGGATTTATTAAAAGGCCTCAATGGATCCACCTTGGGCAGCACAGGAGCCCAGCCAGGGCTTACACCCACAATAAACCAAAATGGTCACAAAATGGACAACTGGTCACAGGATCTCTCACTTTTATAAGTTCTGGTCCATTTGCATATTGGACTTAATTGTCCAGTTACAGCTTTAGGTTATACAGTCCCATCCTTATTGTTTTTCTCTCTTCAGTCCACGTTGTTTATGCTCTTGGGCCTGAGATTTGGATCATTTGTCCTTGGTCCCCAGCTAGAGAAGGAATTGTTTTGTCTCCCTGCTCTGTGAAGAGATCTCACCATCCCCTAATATGAAGCTCAAACCCACACACTAAAGCAGTACAAAATGTGAAAAATATAAAAGGTAAAACCTGAGACATCACTCTGGCTGGAATGCTATGCTAAGGCCTCAGCACTGATAAAATAAGAGCACTCAGGTGCTTCTGGTTTCAAAGATGCTCTGATTTACACTGCTGGCCTCTAGTGGGCCAGGTGTAGCCAAACCCTAGTGAGCCACCAACCCTGTTACTTGGTGATAGCCCTTGGCAAGCTCATGGAAAGGTAAATCACAATCACAGAATGACTGAGTTGGAAGAGACCTCCAAGATCATTGAGTTCAACCCAGCCCCAACACCTCAACTAAACCCCAGCACCCAGTGCCACATCCAGGCTTTGTTAAACACATCCAGGGATGGTGACTCCATCACCTCCCCAGGCAGCCATTCCAGAACTTTATCACCCTTTCTGTAAAAAAACTTTTCCTAATATAGAACCTGTATTTCTATTGGTGCAGCTTGAGACTGTGTGCTCTGGTTCTGTCAGTGCTGCCTGGAGGAAGAGCCCAACCCCACCTGAGCACAGGCACCTCTCAGGAGCTGTGCAGAGTGATAAGGTCACCCCTGAGTCTCCTTTTCTCCAGGCTGAGCACCCCCAACTCCCTCAGTTGTTCCTCACAGGGTTTGTGTTCCCAGCCCCTCTCCAGCCTCGTTGCCTCCTCTGGATGTGCTCAAACATCTCAAAGTCCTTCCCAAACTGAGAAGGGTAGGGCTGCCCTGGGAATGTTGCAGCACCTGAGAAATCCCTGTGGAACAGGCATCTGGTGTGAGATAATACCCTCCATGGGACAGCCCTGGCAGGCACAAGTGTTCAAGGGTGCCCTAGACACAGAGCAGAAGGTCTTAAAATAACTCCCTGAGCTTTGCAGGCCAAAGTTCATTGCTCTCCAACCTCATGGTGTCAGGACCACAAAGTGTCACCTGTAACTGAAGTGCAAAGGAGGACTGAGGTTTGGAGAAGAACTCAGTCTGGTACTGATACCTAATTATCCCTTTCCAATGCTTGGGGCACATGGGGAATGAATAAGGGACAGAGCCTTTATTCTGTTTTATTTAGACTTCCTTTCACATTGAAAAATGTCACTTTTGAATCCGGATGTAATTTCTGGGAGAAACTTTAAAACCCCATGACCCTCAGAGGAAAAGAAACCTCAATTAGAATCAGCAATATCAACAGAGGAAATTGAGAATGCAGCATCACATCTTCCAAGTGGCAAAGCATTGAGACCAGATGGCTTCAACTCAGCTTTGCAAGTATTCACAAGAACATCTGGTTCCTTGAATGCATCAGCTGTTTTACCTCCTTCTGAGCAGCACTAAGTTACTCATTTCTCATGTTGCCACCCCTTACACAGAGTCCTAAAGAAAGGCTAAAATCAGTGTGCAATCCATGACTACTTAGGCCTGTGATTTGTCAAGAAACTGAATCTAACAAGTAACAATCAGCTTCACTTCCTTCAGCCAGTGGTAACATCAGGGAAATGCTGTACTTCAGCTGCTGGGAAAACATTCCAAGAGCCTTGCTTTGATGAGATGAGTTCCTGGCTATGGACCCCCACCTCATATTCATGGCTCTACTGACATTTCAGGAGGCTTTTTAATTTTTTAATTCCTTTTTTTTAAATTTTAAAATTCAAAAATTTAAAATTTAAAATCCTGTGTGGAAGCTACTTTTTGTAGATTTGAGTTTTCTCATGATCTTTGCCTTCTTTCATTCTTCATCATTGTGTACTATGCAACAAAGAGAATGCTGGTGGTACTAGGGATTGCCTTGGATTGGTTCTTATAACCAAATGCCTTTTTTTTTTTTTGTGGCCTTTGCACCAGAAATATCATGGCAGATTACTGCCAGTTTTGTTTTCTGGCCTAGAAACCTCGTGGGTGTGCCAAAACCAGTATTAAGCAAAAAGCCTTGGAGTGCCATATACTGTAGTTGTAGCTTTCTGTTTTAAATGTGCTGTCTTGGGTGGTAATGGGATGGATTGCAGATTGCCCTAGGCTGAAGCAACAACACACTCATTTTGCAAAATGAGTGTATATACAAGGGAGAAGGAAAAAATGGGATGTTTTATGGGGTTTTTATTACTTAAGAACCTCCAGTCATAAATAATGGGTATGGTATTTGATCCAGCAGCTTGTAGGAAGTAGGAATCAATGGGAACTTCATTCTGGAACTGCAGCCTGTGGGTTTTCCCTCTCTGTGCTATATAAATACAGAGTATTTCAGAACTCTGAGTTCCTGCACAACTGCCCTTTTCTTTCCCTCTCTTTTTGTAGATGGGAGTTGCTCTTTCTGCTTGTTGGTATAAATAAACCACAGAAAATGGTAACAATTGATTTGAAAGGCTTATAGGGTGTCATATTTGATTTACATATTTGATAGAAGGCATGGGCTTGCATCCTTTGGATAATATACTTTTAGCAGAGCTTATGATGTTTTGGCTTGTGCGGGTTTTTTGAGCAGTGGTTTTTACTCTTGGAATAAAGCAGAACACAAAATTATTCATTTAGCCAAGAAATTATGAAGGTAACAATGCTGTGTAAGTGCATTTCATCCAGTCCTTTTGTTACAGCAACAGTGACATCTTAAACTGGAGAGGTTTTGGCAGAGGCTCCCCAGCACTGGGTAGATGTGAGTTTCTTTTTGGTAGATGTGAGTTGCTCTTTAGGTAGATGGGAGTTGCTCTTTCTGCTTGTTGATATAAATAAACCACAGAAAATATTACCAATTGATTTGAAAGGCTTATAAGGTATCATATTTGATAGAAGGCATGGGCTTGCATCCTTTGGACAAAGACTTTTAGCAGAGCTTAAGATGTTTTGGGTTGGGGGTGGTTTTTGAGCAGTGGTATTTACTCTTGGAATAAAGCAGAACACAAAATTATTCATTTAGCCAAGAAATTATGAAGGTAACAACGCTGTGTAAGTGCATTTCATCCAGTCCTTTTGTTACAGCAACAGTGACATCTTTAACTGGAGAGGTTTTGGCAGAGGCTCCCCAGCACTGGCTGTTTCTTTATTTTGTTGTTATTTCTCTATTTGTTTTTAATGACAACCCCTGGCACTGTGACAGATGCCTTCTGTTTGCTACTCCAGAGAGCAGGCATGGCCCCTTGAGAGCTTGGCAAGACAAGAAAGGGGGTATGTGACAGGTGCTGGAGCAAAGGACATCATATCTCTGCTGAGATTATCTCCACAATATGAATCCCCTAGAGAAGCAGAGCTTTGGAAAAGACCACTTGCCTGCCTTAACCAAAAATGGGCATTTAAGCCCATGCCAGAGGCTGTTGTCCTAAATAAACTGTTGCTTGTGTCTTCTCATGTCATTTTCCATTCCCAACAACTTTTAAATTGGGTCCAATCTATTTATCTTTTTTCTTTTCCCTTGCTTAGAGTTTTTAGAGGAATAATTTTTCATTCTTCTCAGACAGCTGAGTTGGAAATGGACTTTTGCAGGATGATGATCCTGTCAGTGATGGAGAAATATGGAGTGTCAGGGTATGATGAAATATCTTCCAGTTCCCCTGGCTTTCTCTGTGGGAAGCTGGCTAAAGGCCAATTGCAGTCAGCCCTGGAATATTCTGTAATTAATGAGTGAAAGCTCCCACCCCTGAGAAGAGGCAACAGGGTTACACATCAGTAGGTGTGGCTTAAAATCTGTCAGAAATGAAAATACTGCATGCTTCCATGGGATCAGAAAGGGTCAGAAAAGAAAATCTGAACTCAGAAGAGGGGACACTTTCCAGGGACCTCATTTTGACTCCTAAACCCAGCAGTGTATTCTGCATCTGCCCCAGAGCCAAGTAGTTCTGAAATTCTGTTTTTCCAGAAAATAATGATTCTGATGAAATTCTAAATAGTCAGCAATGGCTCTTAGGAAAAGGCAGCTGAAATTTCCTGTGAGTTCTCTGTCCCATAAACTTGCAAAATCTCTGGGATTGATCATCTGGCATTTTAACTTCTGTGTGTATAAAAAGATGAAATCCCTATTAAAGGAGCCTTGTTAAGTAAACTGAGGCAAACTGAAATCCAAAGAAACGAACTCTTTTGTGGTGTGATGTTGAGAATTTTAAACTTCCTGTGCTAAAAGACACAGACCCACAAGAAAATACTATATTTACCTGAGGCCATTAAAAAACTTCCATCATCATCATCATCATCATCATCATCATCATTATTATTATTATTATTATTATTATTATTAATTTAATTATTATATTATTATTAATAACACTAAGATTACAAATATGTACTTTAATCAAAAGTGTGTAATATCACTAAGTAAAAAACTTAAGTTTTAGAATATAACAATATACAGAGCAAAAGAAAAGTTTTAGAACTGTAACTAATTATTCTTCTTCACCTTCTTCTTCATGTGTTTAAGTAGTATTTTGTAATTAGACAGAAAAATCAACATTACAGACTTCAAGTGATTAGTTATTAAGTGAAAATTAAAAATAATTTGTGTCATTTCTTGACTCACAGGTTGTAATATAAATAAAAATAATAAACATCTAAACCTAAACACAAAATACCATCTCAATACTACATATATAGTATAATATCTAGTGTATAGTGTGTGTATATATATATATATATATGTATGTATGTCTTGTGTAACATGCAGCAAGACCCTTTTTAGGTTTTTCTCATTGATTATAGGCACTAACTGCTCCATTAATTTAATTACTATATCAATCAAGTGTTTTTCCAGTTCCTAATTGCCAGTCTGGTAGCTGATAACTGATTTCTCTTGACCAAGAAACAGTTCAGGAATGCCAGTTATTTGGGCATTAATTAATTTTCCTAAAGGCCTTGATTAATTTAAAATCCACATGAGTGTCTTGTATTTTTATTTGCCTTTTTGAGCATTTGATTGGCCTTTAAATGGGTCACTCTATTTTGTACTAGTAATGTATTAATAATATACATGAGCACTGGTTTTCTGCAAATATAAAGTTCAGTTGTGATAGAAATATTTTCAGGTTACCCAGGATGATTTTGTATTTGTTTCAAATGAAAATATTTTAAAAATCAATTCAGTCAAATTAACAGAATAGGTATTTCTGCAGAAGGTGCTGATGAAAGCATTGCAGTGGAGTTAAATCTAGTTGTTATTTGAATGGCTGCTTGTGCTGCTCATGGCTTTAATTTCTGCTCCTTGGTAGAAACTCTCATAGGCCATGGGAGGCAGTGAAAGACATTTCAGGTCAGTCACATGCATTTTTCTGGTTTTAACTGATACAAAAGGAATTCACATGTGCAGACACATGAAAACATTTGAGAGCAACGCCAAAACATGTCTGTAGTCTTTGAGAGATCTCACTTGCATGGAGAGTGAAGAAACTCAAAGCCTAGAGTTAATTTTTCATTACAAGTTTCACCCCTTATTTATTACAACTGTTTGGCATCACCAGGAGCCAGACTCAGGCCAAAATATTGTCTGTAATAATTTGTATAATTAGGCTTTGTTGTTACAGCTGTTAGTACAGTACCATGTAAGGAGACTGGATGTGGTTTATTTAGAAACATGCTGACACATACAAAGAATTTTATAGAAATTCATCAGTCACAAGGTTAATTACACAATGTATGAACAGACAAACAGAAACTTCTCAGATCAGTACATCCTTCTGCAAAGGCAGAGTCAAATTAAAAGTTAAACTGTTCTTTCTTTAATATGTATTTTGTCAAGCAGTGAGAGAGAAGCACAGAAGAAATTCATGCTAACATCCCATCCAGTTTCTGCAGTGCCTCCTGTCTGACCCAGCACACTTCACAAAATCCAGGCAATCCATTCACCATGAGTAAAGTTCAGCATAACCTTCAGCCAGGGGAAGCACATGAAAGCTCTCAGGGCACGTCTGCTTTTTAGTTCAGTGTCTTGCTTGCTCAGGCAAAGAGTATTGGTTATTTAATGAACAGTTCTAAATTATTGGGAAAAAATTCTCAGGGAAAGAACAGCTTGTTTTTTGGTATCCCTTATTTATAGAGCACTATCTGCTCTCCAGTTTCTCTGCATCCAGGATACTTGCATTGGATTCATTTCTGAGCTAGGTATTACTGGGGGAATAATAGTAATAATAAAAAAGCATAATATACCTCAGAGGGAAAAAAATCACCGTGAAGTTGCCAGTATGGAACACAGTTCTGTATTTTGTGGGATAGTGGCACATGCTGCTGATAATCTAAACGTCCCTCCATCAGTGGGATGTGGGTTTATAATTTTCTGATAGGCACAGTTGGTTGTGTATCTGTGTTCATGGCTGATTGATAGCCCACTTTAACAGCTGTATCAAGGGAAATGCTTTTGCCTATGGTGGCTTCTTCTTTATTGGATTTTTAAGATACAAATTTAATAAATCTCAGTTTTAATTAACAAAGTAAATATAAAACTGAGTTATGGGTTTAAAGGGAAAATGTACAGGAACCCCATGACTGCACAGATCTGATTTTTTTTTCAGCCTTGAGACATATTTAGTCTTCTGTTTATTCTTGTTTAGCAGAAACGTTTCATATGCTAGGAAAGGTTAATTATTTCTGAAAAGAAATCAAAATCACTGAAGAAAAAAAAATCCTTAATTTTTAATTATAGGTGGTTGTTTATCAGCTTAAGGTTGTTCTCCTGTGTATTTGATATGTGGCCATATTATTCTTCTTCTGTCTTATTTTAAGTGAGTGCAGTGAGTCTCTTTATGGGGCTTTTTCTAAACAGAAATTTCTTTAGATCCCTCTGAGTCCCTACTATGCATCTGGCAGGTTTAATTTTAATTTACAGTGAGGGTGCTACCTGTGGCCTGCTGGGGAGAAGCAGCTGGTGCCTGGTGCTGGCATTCCTCTGCTTGACCAGCCATCATCTCCGTGTCAGAGTTGAGCAACTTAACTCCAAGTTCAGGTTCAAGCTTGCTTGGACTTGAAG
Organism: Ammodramus savannarum pratensis; assembly: GCA_020466415.1. Lineage (NCBI taxonomy): Eukaryota > Metazoa > Chordata > Aves > Passeriformes > Passerellidae > Ammodramus > Ammodramus savannarum. The sequence goes on along the minus strand of JAHXMQ010012342.1, from coordinate 3,254,270 downwards.
CAGCTCTTCCATAACTCAGGAGCAGGTGCAGAAATTCAACTGCAAAAGAAGTGTCAGACTGGGGTGAGTGATCCAAGTGTGGCTCCAGAGATCCCAGAGCGGCTGCTGAAGCCCTGGGCACTTTGTCCCTCTTGTGCCAAGTGCTGGCACGCACTCAGGGACATTTCTCCTTTGTTCACCTCAGCAAAGGGGCAGGAGCTGGCTCAGGGTGAAAGTATCATTGGGTTTGATGTGGGCAGGAGAAACTAGAGGGTTGCTGCTGTAAAGTTTTCTGGGTCTCCTAGGAGGTTGGGGGAGAATAGGGCCAGGGAGACGAGTAGGGAAGGTATTAGTGCAAATCCTACAATATCTTTCATAGTGTGGTATAAAAGATATTTTATGGAAGGGCTTGGGCAGGGGGAGGAGCCTGAGCTGAGCTTGTTTGTTGCAATAGGACATGAAATGAACGACACGCACACATCAAAACATACTAGGCAAAAAAGCGTAGTTTATTTCTGACTCCAATATTTATAGACTTTCAAAAGTGACCGTGGATTGGAGGACGAAATTGCCACCTCTCCAGCCACACTGGCAAACCAACAGTCCATCAAATTTCTCCTCCTCCAGAAAGGAATGCAAACCAATCATTAATTACATAAAAGCGTGTGAGAAACTCCATTACAAAAATGTAAACATCAGAAGGCTTAGAAGAACTTAAAACAACAGGGAGACACTTGTTTCTCCAAATTCTTGCTGTCACCCAGTTCTTCTTCCCTGGTGAACCAGCCTTTCCTTTCCCGGACAGTTTCACACCTGGAAAATTCACAGGAGAGATGGATTCAGAGGGAGATGGTGCCCTCAGCTGGGGCCCTGAGCACTGAGCCCTATCCCTAAGTGCTGCTTCTCCAACCTTGGGAAAGGCACAGGAAGAACATTGCTGGTTATTTCCAAAAAATTCCTCAGCAATCCTAAGCTCCCCTGGGAAATACCTGGCAGCTTTTGGGTGAAAAATTACCAAATTTGTGAAAACTGCAGACTGGAGTTGGCAACACACATGTACCCTGTGCAGTGGCCCAGTGGGAGTTTTGTTGAACTGTTGGGGGGTATTAAACTAGAAGGGTTAGAAGGGTTAACTTTGCTTTCCAAAAAAAAAAAGTGTCTTGCAAACACCCCAACCTGTAATTAAGTCCATAATTAATAGGATGGTTTTTAAGTGGATGTTGGTCCAATTCATGTGAGAGTATGAGCTCTTCCCAAAATGCACACGTACCAGCATTGTCATTTCCATAGATCACTCAGACAAAATGAGGAGTCAGCCTCTAAGAAGGTGTGGGCAGGGTGGTTTGGGAGCCTTTTTGTTTTCCTCTCCTGTCACTGTGTTCATGGAATTGGTTATTTTCTCTGAGCACCCACCCAGGTGCTCAGTGTGTGTGGGACTGTGTCTGGGAGACTGGCTGGTAAATTTGACAGGCTTTTTATTATCTTTATTTTCATTTAAACATTGACATCACATCTCATTGCCTTCTCTTGGCTGTAATTAAAGATCCTGTGGAATTAAGAAGCATTAAATTCCTTGAGATTTCAGCCTTGGGAATTTGCCCAGAGGCACACAGCTTACAGGCCTTCTCTAGGCTTCACTTTCCTGGTGTCACCTCCCCCTCCCCTGATTCATCCAAGCCTTTGTACAAAGGAACCATCTTTTCAATTTTGCTAATTAATTGCTCTTGCCAGCCAACAGATGTTTTGTAGCCTTTGAAGACCAGGCATAGCAAGGTTTGTAACTTCTGCAGCCTTACACTGCCTATGCAATTTGAACAAGGACACCTGAAGCTCAAGAGAGACAGGTTATTAAAGACAAATAAAGAGTTACAATAATTTCAAGATCACCATCCCTCCCTATTACTGGATGGGATGAATATTCCCACCCCTCTACCAATATTTTTTAAGTTTTGGGCATGGTGGTCTATGAACTGAGAATTAAATTATAATTTAGAAGATCTTGTAGAATTATTTATTTGTTTATAATTTGTGATCTTAAAGGCTGTGGTAAGAGAAGCCACAAAGATAACCTTGGGCGGTGCAGGGGAAGAGATTCAGGCTTGACTCTGACTTAGCTGAGCCCTGAGGCTGGGAGAGGAGTTGCTTTGGTTCCCCCTCAGCAGCTCTGCCCACACCCCATGGGCTGTTCAACTGCTCCCCCTCTCTTGTGTGGGGTTATTTGGGAAGGCCTTTGGCAAAAATACTACCAAGATTTGTTCTTATTGCTCAGGATAGCAGTTAGCACAGCAGAATTGGTGGGTCAGGGCACTTGATCTTCCCTCCTGTTGTCTACATTATTAAAAATGATCTCACTGAAACAAACACCATCAATCAGTGCCAGCTGCAGTTTAGCAGGAGTGTAGACAAGGACAAACCACACATTTGCTGCCTGCAAAGAGAGACTGTTTGGGCTGGTTTAACTGCAGTAAAACACTGCAAGCAAACTGATCCTTTTGCCAGGAAGAATATATATTCTGCTATCAAATGTGACCAGGAAGGCAATCCTCACTCCTGGATACAGAACAGGAATGGGTAGGAAAATGCTACTACTGAGAGCTGAGTATGTCCTGTTAGTGGAGACATAGATCACAGTGCAGTTTTACTTCTGTGTCACAACAGGCCACAGCTTCTCTCCTGATCTACTGCAGCATCACTGGGAGCACTTTGGGTTCACTGCAGTTCCTCTGCTGGGGGAAGAAAGGGGTGTCTTGGGTAAATGTTTCTAACCATCAAAATAGTGATGGAAGGAAAGAAAGAAAGGAAGAAG
>JAHXMQ010012342.1:3222073-3251385 GCA_020466415.1 Ammodramus savannarum pratensis | reverse complement strand
TGACAGGTTTTCATTGCTGCTTTTAAAAGCCAGAATGGAGGGTAAGATGTTAGCATTAGGATGGGTGGAGAATGAGAAGGGGTCCTATTTAAGAGCAGCTGGAAGAACTAGGGGACACTTGAGGAGAGTGATGGTGGTCTTAAAACAGGGAATGCACTCACCCTGAACTGTCTCTTGTGCTTAGCACTTTGTCACCCACTGCTTTAGCTCCCTGTATCCAAAGTGGTTGTTTTGGCTTGAATTCATATGTGCTTATTTTCCTCCTGAGTATCTGGTTCAAGGTTAATAGTTTGTCATGGTTTGACACTGGCCAAGCACCAGGCACTCATGAAAGTCACTCACTCACCCCCCTCTGCCACAGCTGGGCAGAGGAGAGAAAAAAAAATGATGAAAAGGTTCATGAGTTGAGATAAGGACTGGGGAAGAAAACTGCAAGGGAAAACCAGGCTCAATTTAAAAGGTACAAAGTGAATTTATTACTAAAATAGTCAGGGGAGGATAATGAGAAGTAAAATAAGCCCTTAAAACACCTTAATAAGGTCAAAAAGCTGTGGTTAAATGAGACTATCACAGAAAGCATGTGAGTTTTGGAGCTGGAGAACTGTTAGCAAGAGCATGTTATCTGTGTTACCTCTGTGACTCAGCCACATAGACAGCCTCCCTGACACCCCATCAGATCTGAAACCTGACTGAAATGTGCCTTCAGAAGCAGGACTGACAGAGAACCTTTGAGTATTATGGCAGTTAAAGGGGAAAAAGTAGGAATTGGGATAGCAGAGGCTCAGACCTTCTCAAACCTATGAACTTGCAAAGAAAGCCTTACTGATTTTTGTGATTAACATGCATGTTCCTCACTTTACATTCCTTCTTTTTGGTTATCTGGCTGTCCCCAGCCACAGCACTGGGAGGGCAAATGCAATCCAAGGTCTTAGAGATGGCAGGAGCCAGGAGTCCTTCCACAGTCCTCTGTGCAGGAGGAGGATTTCCATGTCATTCACCCAGTTTCAGCACAGGAGAGCCAAGGAAAGGCAGAAGCACCTCCTACCTCAGACAAATTTCAATTAAAATTCCTCTTTGAAGAGTCAGCACTGTATCTCAGGAGAGGTTAACAGCATGGCATAGAAATGTGAGAGCATACTTGAACAGATCCCATCCAGAAATTTTAAGCTCAGCAGACACAGACTCCTCTTTGGAGCCCAGAGAAAAGATTAGTTGGGTTATGCAATTGCTGGAGCTGGCATAAAACCAGCTGCATGCCAATTACTAGCCTGTATGCAAATACTTGTTCTGAAATTCAGGATGCAGCTGGACGTGGGTCTGGGCACCCTTCCAGGATTATTCCCAGCCACATTATGACAGTTTTGAAAGAGAAGGACTCTATGGAGCCAGTAATTTTTACAGCCTTTCAGAAAAATGGAGGAAAGTACCACTATATCCAGATCTTGACAATTTTTTTTCAAAGAGAGAAGGAATTTCTGCCTGCTGATGCCAATCAGGATGTACTTGAGGCACTTGCACTCCAAGACAGAAGGCCATCAGTCTGTTTGCCAAGTTGAAGGCCTGAGTGCCAGATGTGCTCGGGATAGAAAGCAGCCTGCTTGGTTTGTCAGGAAAGAGTTGGAGAATACACCACCAGATAATGGCAGAGCTGAAACTCCTGGGGGTGCTGCAGGGAAGCCCTGCTGCCTTCAGATGCCCCTGCCCAGTTTCTGTTCCTGCTGCTGCTTGACCTCCGTGTGGAAAACAGCCATGCCAGACAAACTGCCATGCAGCATTTACTGTCACAGACAGAGCTGATACTAGTAGAAAGGGACATGGCAGTGTCACATATCTCAGCTGGTGAAGGGACAGACTGAGAGCTGCCACCAGCACGCATGAAACATGATGTGATCATTTGATCAAAATATTATATACAAATGTCCTGGCAAGGAGAGGCTTTTAAATGCTTGGGTCTGTCTCAAAAGTGGATCAGTCAAAGAATGCAGCCTCATCCCAGCTGAAGAAATAAGATTATTATCCTCTAAGGAGAGAATTTTGTGAAAACTCCAAGGGAAAATAAAAGTTTTCTCAGTGCTATTTCTCAAATTTGGCCCACAGAGATGATGGGACATGTAAGATAGTTTTCAGTGGAGAGGTAGTTTCTTTATGGGTTCTGTTTGGCTCAGTGGACCTCATATCTATTACATGAACCCAAGCAACAGTTTCCTCTTTTTCTGCCCTGGAGTGGACTCTCTCTCCACTGCTTTCCCATATTTCTTCAGACTCTCTTGAATGTTGTCTGCCTGCCCTTGACATCAGGGAAGGAAGGAGGTGGAGTGAGTCCCTTTTGAGGTTTAGGTTCCTCAGTCTAGGAACCCAGGCTTAGGTTCTGTGCTCAGAACTCTGAGCAGTCAGAGGTGAAGGAGGATGCTTGAAGACTCCATCTGCAGTCTTACCCCCTGGACACGTGGACTGGTGGCTCACTGGAGAGTTTGTGGAGGAATCTGCAGCTGGTGGAAATGCCATGGAGGCACTAGGAAACTCTGCTGGCAGCGACTCATGTTGTTGTAGGGCCACTCACCTGGAGAAACTTTCCAGTCACAGCAAAAGCTCTGGAGAAATTACAAGGAAAAATGAAATAACCATGGTGAGTCAGGAGAGGTGGTTTGGTTGTGTGTCAGCTGATCAGTGTGATGCTATAGGGCGTTTCAAGAGGGCACACAAAGTGACACTGAGGTGTGTTCAGCCTTCACTGAACAAATTTGGAGGGTGCCTGATGCAGAAAACAAGGGTTGTGTTGTGAAAGGCACAGGCAAGGCAAGCGCTGATACAGCTGCTTTGGGTCATTACACCAGAGTACATCCTGTAGGATGCTCACTGGTAAAGATAACCTGACAGCAGAAATAAATTCCACTACTGGGGTATTTGTCAGAGCCTCCAGGCTTTCTGGAGCCTGCTGGGATACCAAGTGTACAACACACCATCACCTCTTCTGCTCCTTTTGTGAGCAGGGCAGAGGAAGGATGATTTGGTTTGGATTCAGAAGGTTTTAATCATGTTTGAGTACTCAGATGTCCTGGCTGAAATCCACACGCAGAGGTGTGTTTTTTGGAGCAGCTGGAAGGAAAGCACTGCTCAGGAGTGGCGTGTCATTAGAGGCAGACAGCAGTACCCTGCAGAGCCAGCTCACCTCTTCATGAGGGTGTTCCTGTAACTGGGGCTCAGGTATCCCCATCAGGGAGGGCTGGGATACCTGAGGATGGAGTCATGGCTGCTGGGAATGAGATGAGTGCTCATTCCTGGCTGTTGGCAAACTGCTGCTCTCACTGAGCACCAGAGCGTCTTCTGGGGTGAGCCAGCCATGTCTCACTCTCCCCCTAGACAGTCATTTGCAACTCATCACTGATTCTCTCCAGTGACTTAAATAAATGCCATTTTCTTTTTGCTAGCCAAAAATCAGAAGATCGAAGGGCAGCAGTTTTGTCATTCATCTCAGTCCACATGTCCCCTTTGCATGCAATGGGGGACAGTGACACAGGTTCTGTATTTCAAATACTGGAAACAATTCAAATAATTTCTTTATAGATGGACATGATGTGCTTTTAAATGTATGTCAACTTCCATTTGGTTTTGTATCACCAAATGCTTACCAGTAGGTTAAATTTTAAAATGAAGTATGCTTTCATAAAAATTGAGAGAATGGATTGCTAATGCAGTGTTGTGAGTACTGTGGTAGTAGATGATTAATAACTGTAGAAGGACAAATAACTTGTGTTGTAAGTAATATCTGTAGGTCATCTGGTCCAATCTTCTGCTAAGAGCAAGATAGCTTCAGACAAGAATCAGGTTGTTCATTGTTTATTAGAATCTCTAGAGATGGAGATAGCACCAATTCTCTGATCAGTTGCTCTTAACCACATTCCAGCTGGGAACAATATTTTCTCAGTTCCAATCAGTGTTTCCTGTGTTGCAGCTGGTGCCTGTTGCCTCTTGTCCTTGGGCACCTCTGAGAAGAGTCTGTGTTCCCCTCTAGTCTTCCTGCAGGCTGCAATTAGAGGTCCCCCCTTCCCAATCATCACTTCTTCAGTCTTGTTCTGCCTCTTTCCCTGACTTGGAGTGACCCACAGGAAGCCCCTTGGATTGTTCCAGTTGTAAGGTTGAAATCTGTTAATCTACCTGTCAAGCCCATGAATTACATTGAGTAAACAGTAACTCAAGGCACTTGGCTTCTAACACCAGGTTCAGAATTTGACTGGACAAAGTGAGGCAATTAGCATCTCATCCTGAAAATTAATATCCCTGTAACAGAGACAATATATTACAGGAAAGCTCCTCCTGCAAAGTCAACAGGGTCAAACAGCTTTTGAAAAGCTCATGATGGGACAAGAATGAGGTGGGTAAAGCTGTAAACAAGTAGTGCTGCTCCTGCAGTTCCCATCTGCAAAGGAAATGGCAGAGCTGGGGCTGATCAGTGTCTGCCTGGTTATTTAACATCAGGGACATGGAATGCTGATGGCAGGGGTGTGGCTAACAAAGGTAACATTGATTTGAAGCTCCCTTCTCAAAGCAGAGTAATTACTGCAGAGCAGAGACCCTCCTCCAGAGTGGAGGGCAAGGGAATGATTTAAATGTGAACCTGGGCCTGGGTGCTTCAGGGAATCGAGATCCAAGTAGGCACAAGCTGCTGTGGTCACTGGAAGTAAAGGGAGAAAGCACTAAGAGCAGTTTGGTAACAATTTTAGAAACGGATTCTACAGCTAAATAGATGTTTACAGCCCCTGCTGCTTAGAATCTAGCAGGATTAGGGACACAGACCATTTCCTTTAGCACAAACCAAGTGTATTGAGTAAAAAAAAATTACACTTCAGAACAGGACTGTTTGTGATGAGCAGAAGCACATCTTAAACTGAGTTCACACCCAAGTGTTCTTCCCTTTTTGGATGGATGTAGGGCTATTGTATTACCTGTTGGATTCAGCTGTTGCTACTCCCTTCTGCAGTATTTGGGATCACTTTGTCATGCACAGAACCCTTTGGGGCTGTGTGCCTGACACATCTTGTGCCCATGGGGTGCAGGGGGAAACGGTGTCCAGCAGCCTGACACAGACCTGCGCACACATCAGGCACTTATCAAAGAAAATGGTGATCATGGAACATCTGGGGTGTTCATCCCAAAGGCCTGGATATTTTGCAGTGTTTTTTCCTTTTACAGAGTTAACCAGACAAAACCTGGCAAAAGCAGGATACAAGGTAAATGATTTGGTGTCTTATTTTAATAAGGCCATGAGAAGGAAGAATTTGAGGCATGCACAGACAGAGGGATAATCCAAGTGCAAATGTCGTCTCTGGCTGAACCTGTTCATGAAATAGATATTCCCTTTGGGGAGATGGCTACAAAAGCATGGCCCAGAGCCTGCTGTCCTCTAATGAAGTAGCTAAATGGTTGCAAGAACCCTGTGAGCCTGTCTTCACACACCTCAGGTGAGGAGGGTACCCTATCCAACTCAGTGAAAGGTAATCAAATGATCAATTTTTATTTAAGCAGCAAAACAGGGGGCTAGGATTAGAAGATTTATGCTCAGGTTCTACAATAATTAGAAATAAAGATTATGCTCAGGTTTTGCAACCCAATGTTCTTAGTTATTGAGCAGTTGGAAGTACAAACCCACAGGCTGCACATAACACTGATTACTTTTGATAGAAATAAAGAATATCTTGCTGTTTCCATCAAGCCTTGAAACTGACTTCCAGCTAATGACCCAAATAAACTGTACTTGAAATTGTATAATTGAGATCGAAGGCTGTCTGGGGCTTCTGCTTGGGATATAGATTCCACATCCATGAGCTTTTGAGTGTGGTCATTGAGCTGAAATGGAGAAGGTTAAAACTCTCATTTTCATTACCAAACACCCCCATCTCCCAATACAAATGTGACATTTCAATTTTGCACAGTCCAACTCTTCTTAAATCATCTGTATAAAAACTTCAGATCTTGATTGATGATGGATGAGCTATTGTCTCCTGAAGCACCCAGTTCTCATTACCCTTTAAGGCAGAGCTTATTAATGATGGACCTGAAGTGCTTTCCCAGTGGGTCATCAGCAATGAGCTGTGCTGAGGGATCAAAAGATTTGGTTTGGCATGAAATCTCCAGGCCTAAGCTGTTTTCAGATGATGCATTCAGCATCTGGGGTGAAACAGGAGAAGAGATCCCCATCTCTGGGGTGTTTATGGTAAAGGTGCTTCAGCCCCAGTGAGGCTGACTTTGGAAATTCAGGTGTCATCAGCATGTGTTAAATAATACATACCTGTATATCGTGGGGTGTAAAAGCTGCTGCTTTCATAGCCAGCTTGAAAGGTGTATACTATATTCTGGTTTGCTTTTGAAGTGCTTAGAGTGGACTTACCCCAGTTTTTCCTAATTAACTCCCTTGCCTTTGCCTGCCCACTTCAGAGCTAGTTCTTTTCCCTCTCACCATGCCATCTTCCAGTTCCTAGTGCCAGCTGATTTTGTAGCACCAGAGAAGAGATTTTAATTTGCAACCTGGAATAGCAATAGCTATTTTATAACCATTTTTGTAACAATTTTAGAAACAGATTCTACAGCTAAATAGATGTTTACAACCCCCACTGTATATAAACCTACATGAGTAACTTTCACTCCAGGATGCATTAGAGAATGAAAACATGTTTTGCCAATTTAACCCACGTTAGAAATTGGATAGCAGACCGTGAGGGATTACACTGTACACCAAAAATAAAGTCAACTCAATAAAATTCCCTTTTAACAGGTGGAAGAAGAAAAGTGGTTTCTCTCTGGTCTAAGCAGACATACCCCTTGCAGAGCCAGTGTCCCTTTGCAGTGATTGTATGCTTCTGGTGGCTGATAATGTGCTTTTAGTGACTTGAGTCAAGCTCTGAATCCCTTTTTGAGCGTGGCAGACTAAGTATGAGCTGTGTGTGGTGTACCTGTGTGTGTTCCTGGCACTTCAGTGTGAGGTGCTTGTGTTTCTTGGTTGCCAGAGACCTGTGCATCTCCATCTCTCCTGTTAGCATTCCACGCTAGGTTACCAAAGTCTGTGGAAGTGTTTCACTAGGCTAATGAAAGCAAGAAAATGGCAGTTATAACAGCAGATAATACATTTCTGATTCATCTTCTTGAGTAAATAACCATTTAAGAGAATTTTAATAATATGCAGATATAAGTTCTCCACAATCATTTGAGAGTAATAAGCAAAATAATGACAGAATTCAGTGGCAAGGACACATGCTGATTTATTTTGTGTAACTTTGGCTGCAGAATTATACAGCTCTTAAGCCAGTAGAGTAGTTCTAATAAGGAAGATAAGATTTGTCCTTCACTTGAGAATCAAGTGTCAGAAGCCCTTGGTGCTGCTGATTTGCTCAGGGCACGAGGCTGCAGCCCTGGTGTCAGCCCAGGAGATCATGGCTCTCTGAAGTGTTCCACCTTCCAGAAAGATGTCCAAAGTTGTCAGGCACCTCTAGGAACTCTTTTCCCAGTGAAAGCTAGTGGGTCTTGTGCTTAGAAATTCCTTTTGTATCTTGATATCCCTGAGCAGGGGGGGAAGCCCAAGGGTAGCACTTGCTGCTGGCAGGGTCATACTTGCACTAGCAGCTTTCCAGTGTCACAAAAAATTGTTTTAGAAGACAAAAATACTCACCCCCCCAAATGGTATTTAAATATGTTTCACTGGGAGCAGTCTAGTTTGGGGCTTCTTTGGCAGGAACTGGCTTCTTTGTGCACAAAATTCACTCAGGGACTTGGCATTTTCTCTTCTGCTCCAGCCTTGGAAAGAGCTGAGCACAGAGACACCTCAGGTGTTGCACACACAGAGAAGAAACCTCTTTTTGCCTGGCTTCCATTGCTGCCTGCACAGGCAGAGATCCTGCCTTTCTCCTCCTGTTCATTGTTTAACTTTATCTCTCACTTTCAGGGCTGTAAATTAAAATGAGATGATGACTTTATGATGATGAGTTCATTATACAGCAGCTCTATTGTATATTGATTACAGTTGTGCTTCATTTGCTTAACATGTAACAGAGTTTATTAGCTCTTCCCAGGCATTGTTCTTGCTAAGAGAGGGCAAAGAAGTGCAAAATGCATTTTGAGTTGAAGTCAGTGAAGCCAATGCATCTGTGCTGATTTACACACACCGAGCACTTGGTGTAAAGAAAAGGAGGGTAGCAGGTTGGATTGGGAAGGTGGAGTGGAAATGGATCTGGAGCCCAGAGAGCAGAAAGAGTCAAACACAAGTGCTCTAAAGATTGTACTAAACTTTAAACTCAGTGTCACTTAATATCCACAAGAACACACCTTGGATATTACTCAGGTGTGTTTGCACCTCAGCGCATCAAGAACCTGGAAACTTTAATTCTGTCACTGGTGGAAAATGGTGCAATGCAGGGAAATTGGAGTTACTGTATCCCATTTTTGGGGAAAAAGCAGCAGAAATAGCACTTGCTATTCAGTGATGAGGCAAGTCAGAGCATTTTTTGTGGTTACTTTTAGTGAATCACAGTGGAAGGTGTTGGCTTCCCTGAAATACAGCATATGATACACTTCCTGGTTACCTTTGTGCTGAAATTTTTTTCTCCAAAAATTAAAAATATTCGAATTACTTTTAGATTAAGATCCTGCTATACAAGAATATGTCAAAGTTCCTAGCAGGAAAGAAACTTGGATAGGTATTGTCATGAGGGGATGGTCTGAAACTCAGAAATTGGGCCAGTTCTGTGTGACAGCTGACAGAGGAACTGTGTAGAACTGTGTGTGGGAAATGGACTTGCAGAAAATTTTCAAAGCTTATAATGTACTGTAATTAAAAAATAGTTGTGATAATATGGATTACAATATCTGTATTATCTCACCATTCACAAGAGACTGAAAATAGAATAAAAGTTTTTAAAACACCTCTCAGTTACCCTTGCTCTCAAAGTAAAAAAAAAAAGCTTAATCCAGCAATTATGTGTGTGTTTAAGAAGCTATAAATGCAGATTTTACAGTTTTTCACTGTTTAATGTTATTTTTAATCAAAATCTGGGTCATAATGGATTAGATAATCCAGTATAGCTGAGACAACACAGAGAAATCATCACTAATCATGATTTCAGGTATTCTTCCAAGCCCCCCTTTCTTCCCAGAGCAAAATTGTTAACAGATGCTGTATGGTTTTTTTCCTGTGATCATAAGAATATTATACAGACAGATCATTGCTATATCTCTAATCTGGACTGTTTTTCTGGAGCAGATTATTATCATTGTTCTCATTTATAAGCCCCTTTTCAATGAAAAGCCAAGCTTTTAAACCAGAGGTTTCTAAGAAATAGTAATACTGATTAATATGGTGGGAAGATGTATTTACAGATGATCCTTTATTTAATACATTCCTTGATTGGGGGCTGCTTCATTTACATGCTGTGACCTGTAAACTCTGAAATTTAAAAAAGAAATAAAACACAGTGGTGTGTGTAAAGGTTTGCATTCCCACTCCAGCTTTTAAAGGTTTTCCTGGCAGATGAGGATTCTCAGACCACCTTAATTACTACTGCCAAAGTCAGGAATTATTCTTCATGTCTGTGTGTGGCACTCCTGGCTCTGCAGCGCCACTTCATGTCATTCCAAGGTGTCATTAGTAACTAACCTTCAGCATTTCTCTGCTGAGGCTGGAAGCTCTGACACTGACTCACATTTCCTGTTAACTTTCATCAAAGTCAGGCATTGTCTCCTGCTTTGGAAATAAAAGAGACAGGTTAAGTAGAGGAATTGTGAATTTGAACAAGGGTTTAGGGGGTAAGGAAAAAAAAGTTTTTGATCCAGAGGAAAGCCTGGTGCTGCAGCCAACAACTGTAAGATCATTTTCATGTTGAGATTTGATGAATCAAGTCTTCAGAGGCAGGGCAACAGAGCAGGTTTCTAAATAAACTGCTATCAATATGAGAATAAAAAGAAAATCTGAAAACACACAAAAGGCCCACAGCCTAAGAAGAAACCACAAACTTTTACCTGTTTAAAAACTATCTCTAGCACAAAGCTTCTGGCAAGGCATGTCCATAGGAGTTTTGGACCATAGTGTGTGAGATTTGAATCATTGCTTGGAGTGTTTGGGTGTTTTGGATGATGGTATTACAGCAGCCCAGGCTCTAATAGAACATTTTCTCCAGACCTCATGCTGCCTGCCCCTTCTCATGTCCTGTGGGCTCATCACAGCATGGTTCTTTATTGTAAGTTTTAAACTTTCTGCAAATTAATGAAATGCAGTGTAGTGTGATTGATTGCTTGTGTTTTCAAGTCATTTAAGTGCTGAAGGTTATTTTACCTACAAAATACAAAACTGTTCCATACATGATCACGCTGGAACAAAAAGTAAACAACTGTGTGTCAGTCTTCATCAGGTTTCTTCTGCATGTGAATAAAGGATTTCTGTTTACAAATACTGTGAGCTGCTTGTCCTCCAGTTTTCAGATTATTAAATAAGATTACAGTCAGAATTTTCTTTTGCATTTAAATTTCATGCCCTCTCTCCAACACACATTTAGCAGTAGATTGAATCAGCTGTCTGAAGCCTTACAAGTATGTTGTTCTCTTGTTCTTCTGCACAGAGATACTGAATGGAGGGGTGTATGTTGGCCAGAACAAATTCCTCTGCTTTGCAGACACCATTCATTGGCAAGACATCGTGAGGAACCCCTGGGCCTCCAACTTCACTCTGGTTCCAACCAACGGCAGCTCAGGATGTAAGTACTGCTTTTATTCTCAGCCTTGGCATCCCCTCAGCATCAAACTGCATATATATGGCCACAAGTTTTCCCTGATCCTCTGGTATGGAGAATTATGTTGGTAAATTTTCCTTTCATTGCTCCCTGCATTTTTCTAAGTTTGTTTACTGCTTGGAGGACCACTTAGTCTGTTCTCAAAACCAGCGTCCATAGAGGGTATTTGTCAACATTATAGATTTTATAAATTTTGTCTCAGCTGCTTTCTCTTTTCTGCATTTTCTTTTTCTTCTTTATTTCTAAAGCCACTGTGGTGCTGTGGAAGCAGAGACATTCTTGTTTGCTTTGCATTTGTTCCTACTGCTCAGGCTGGTCCTTGAGCCACAATGGTCTGTCTGTGGCATCATAATTAGCTGCTGGAGTAATTATGGTAAAAGCCCATGGATATTCTGACTTTAGATCAGAAGTGAACCTCAAAGAAATAGTTATTCTGTTGTCTTGTGTGTATATTGCTGAAGAGAGAGAATTTGCAGAGGATGGCATGTTCTTCACAATATAATAAATCATTCTCTGCTTTCTACTACATTTTCTTCATTTTAATGCTTTCCATTGCAAACTTGAAATATCTGTGTGCTTAGAGTTTTTCTATTTCCCTTCCCAAGAATTATTTGCCTTCAGTGAATCATTCTTACGATTCTTGCAGCAATAATGGATTGTAGTGAATGGTGGTGACAGGGATACAGAGTGTTTAAGCAAAATATTCCATAATGGAGTAAAGTGCAGTACTTTAAACAGTACCCTCAGGATGTACCAACACTGAAATTCAGAGACAGGCTGGGAAAAAGTTTATGTCACATGTCAAAGGTGGCACCACAGCAGACGTATTGTTCTGAGCATTCTGGATTTGGGGACATTCTGGATTGCTTTCCATATCTGAAGGTGTCCCTTGAGGATGTATAAATGACACATGGCCTCTCTAAATTTCACTACAGCCAGGAAACATTTCATTTCTTCTGTTGTATGGTGGCAACTCAAAAAAAGTAAAATGTTGAGATTCTGGATAGGGACTGTTTGATGAGTCCCCATAATTTCTAAGCAGCAACTTGTTTTTAACCAAGGGCTTTGTGGTGTAATAGATTTTATAGAAGGCTGCCTTGCTTTTGTACATCTCATGTGCTCCCCTCAATACCAGAGCACAGGTACTTGTGAGAAAGCTTCCTCCAGGAGCCTGCCAAGCTGCACTGCTCCTCCCCATGCCAGCTCCAGGGCTGAGCCTCATCCCTTCTGCCTTCTGGCTGGGAACCTGGCATAGTTGTAATGCAGCCAGCTCTCTTATTTGCATCTTAAAAACCCTCATCACTGCTGCTGATCAGTTCTAGGCAGAGCTGATGAAACCTTTGAAGGTGAGGGAATGCCTGCGTGCTTTTATGAATCATTGCTTCAAGAAAAAGCCTTGGTTCTTTACTCTTTTTTGTTCTCTCATTGGGTTGTTTGCTTTTAACCTTTCCCAGTTCTTCAAGACAAATGCTTCTGCTCTTTTAAAAGAGCAACCAACATCAATACTATCTTTTTGAGGTAACACAAGTTTTACAAGTGACTCCAGAAAAACTGGAACAAGATCCATTCTGAGTACTTTTAGAAACACGCTCTGAAAGCAAAGAAGGCAGATATTAGTGCCCACGCACAGCTAGATGAATGAGTGTGTGTAGAAAAGTCCAGTTTTCTTCAAACTTTTTTTTTATTCCTTTTGAGTTGTTTTCAAATATACAGAAGGAACAATTTGTGCTTTTCTGTTTGTATTTGATAAATAAGATAAACAGCATTATTTCAATGATGATTTAGAGCTATGTACCAAGTCAGCTTCATTAAGATAGCCACCCAAATATTACTCTATTTTTCCTTATTTGGGATGAAGCAGTGCACAACTGAACTGCATTTAGTTTAATAAACATAAGAATCTTCTGAGGAACTCAATCCCTTCTCAATACAATTCATGAGTCCTGTGAAATTTGATTAAATTAACTAATCCAAACCATTTGTCTTCACAGCTTACACAGGTGAAAATATAAACCCCATTATAGAAAAAGCCAACAAATGCTTAAAAAGTCCTTTGGGTAGCAAAGAACTCAGGTACAGAAATTGCCATTTAAAATAGTCTGTAATTAAATACTTGTCTATGTGTGGGTGCATGCATGTGCTGTGCGCACACTAAGACTTGGAGAAACAAACCTTGAATTTTAACCCTGGAAATTAGTGTAGAATGTCATTAAATAAGGTATATGCTTCTCAGTTTTGGCTCACTTTTCACTACCTGCTAGGGAGCGTGAGTGCTTGCTGTGCCCAGCCTTGCTTTTCTCCACTGCTGCAGATGATGCTCAATGCATTACAAAGTTCTTTTCTGCACAGACTGTGACTCAGGCTTTTCTGAATCCAGCATGTGTATGTATTTACTGTTTAAGTCTCAGGTGTCTCCTAATTCCCAATGGAAATCTTAGCTAAATCCACTGGAATACAGAAGTATGTGTTGTTTGGCATTACTGAGAATATCCCAATGTCAAAATATTTTGGAAAGAGCTACTGGATTTTACTGTTTATCTACAAACCTTCATAGGAGGGAATGTGAACCAATCAAACCTGCTGTGTGAAGCTCAGCAAAGTCCATCCTAGCAGTAATTTAGGAAAGTCTGTGGGATCCTGTAAGACCTGGATAGCAGCTTCATGTACCACATTTAGCCATGACTGGCAGGACTGGAGGGCACCTTTTGCACCAGGAATTGTGAGGGCAGTGGTTCCTGGCTGTCATAGTTGAGACAGAGACAATACAAAGCAACACACTCCATTTTCAGGTGGTTTCAAACCTGGTTTTATTATAGCATGCATGCTTTTTATACATTCTTACAAAATTCCTAGGTTTACACTTTACTCATTGGTCACCAGAGACAAACAAAGTGCTCATTGGAATAGGCACTTGCAGGTTTCTCTTATTTATCCTTCTTTCACTCTTGATTTCTATGTCAACAACCTTGGTAGAAAATTCTTTCAGGGGTAAACATGGATCCTCTTATCAGACTTCTCTCTGGCTCACAGAGGTTGCTGTAAAACCTCCCCCACACCTGGCAGTGAATACATGCAGGGACAGAGGCTGTGACCTGCCATGGGTGTCAGAATCTGGTACCTCATCCAAACACAGTTTGGCACTCTGGCATCACTGGTGTTGTTTCCAAAAAAACCTGCCCAGAGATGCCTGTTTTTCCAAAAGAGCAGTGCCCAGCCCAGAGAAGACCCCCATGCCTGATCCTCATGGCCAGAGTGCCTGCAGCAGGTTGATGTGAATGCAGGGTCACACTGGGCACAGCTGTGTGTGTGTGAGCTCAGGCACAGCCCTGCAGGGAGCTGCCACTGCAGGTGCCCACGCTGTTCCCTTCCCCAGCCAGCTGGGAAAGCTGACAATGCTCTGATTTCAGGGATAATTTCACTTGAACCCTCTCTTGCTGCTCCAGTGCAATCAGCAGAGGAAGGCAAAAGGGTGGAGTGAAATGAGGAGGCTCTGAAGTAAAATCAGTCCCCTGCCTCTGTGGCTGTTTCATACCTTGGCTCTGCCAGTTCTGGTGTGAGAAATAGCTACTCACTTTTCATAGTTTAGGAAGGTTTATTAAACCTTATCAAAAAAACAACAGAAGATTGAATGAAGAAAAAAGGTTACGGTTGTGGGAGCAAAAGGTTTTCCTCGCCATGTGCTCAGCCCCCTCACAATGGAGGTTTTCCCTTTTTAACCCTTTAACTCCTCCCAAAGTTCTGTCCATCAACCCCATCTGTGCTGTCCAGTGGAGATCTCTTCCTCAAATCCTGATAGGAGGTCAGTGTTCCATAGTGACAAGCCAGCCCTCCCAGATGTCCCAGCTCCAGCTGTCCCTTGATAACCATGTGAGGGGGTAAGACATAACTATAAATCTATAAAACTTTTCCTGACCTATAGACATGATATACATGACTCTCCATTAATTGTGAGAGTCAATCATTGCATTACTCATCTATCACACTGGCAATCTCCTTCATTCTCATCAGTGCCAGACAGAAGGGAATATGGCCAGTGAATAGGGAATAAAGCTCCTCTGATTCCCTTCTTCACGGGCTTTCATTGTCACATCAGTGCTAAGGAGCCAGTTGAAAAGGCCATGGTGTCTTAAACACTGACAGAAATCCTGCAGACAAGTGAATCCTGAGTGCTGCTTCTCCTTTTTTCTTCAAGTTCTGATCAAATGCATGCAGAAGTGCTCGTGTTGGAGGCCTCTGAGTGACACAGTGTCACTGTTCAGTGGCTGCTGGCTCAGTGCTCAGATAAACAAACCCTGCACCAGGGACCACACGTGCTTCAGCTCTCCCTGGACACAGCCTCTGTGCCTGGCATTTTGACTCACACACACACTGAAATATTTACACCTTCCAGTAATAGGAGCTTCCTCAAACCAGGTCTCATAAGCTCTTGGAGGTCTATTACTCACCCAAGATAGCTCAGCTACCTTTGGAAGCATAAAATCAGCAGGATGGCTTCTGTTGCAGTGTTTGGAACAAAAAGGTTTAATAAAAGGTGAAATAACAAATAGAGGAAAACTGAGCAAGGTGCAAGAGGTTCTTGCTCCTGGTAAAACACCTCACAAAAGCCATTAGTTCCTTTGTTCTCTTCTTTTTCTAGTAAATTGCCCAGGTGAGACTTTTTGGCTTCTGTCCCATTGGCTGTCCTTAAGTTTGAGGTGAAATTCTTCAGGCCTATGAGGTGCCTTTTTCACCTAATGGACCAGAGAAACTTCTGGGCTTCTTTCCTTTTTGAGGGGACAAAGGATAGTTTTGTCACTCTGTCAACAGGGGGCACATTCCTACACCTTCCCATTCTGCTATCTTGCAGCAGAATTAGCTGTAACTGTTGCTATCTGGTAATTTTGGAATTAGTTGTAACTTGAAAGCAGCCTTCTCTTCTGTTTACCTGAATTCTGTGCTGCCAGCCTGTGGTTTTAGGCTGAGCACATCACAGTGGGAATCTCCAAAGCACTTAACTCTCCAAGGAACAACGTTTTCCCTTTAGGTTTGCATTATTGAAACTGTTTCTGCAACAACGCTGAAAATCTATTTTCTCTCCTTCCACAAATCAGCCATGAATTCAAGCACTGGCCAAACATGCTGAAGCCTTTCATTGCAAGAGACTATTCTCCTGTTAGACATCCACGTTTTGGATACAGTCCCTTAACTGAAGAGCTGCACTCTACTCTTCAGAGGTAAAACCCAGGGTGCAGCTCCCAGCAGGGAAAATAAATAAAGCAGGGAAAAAGAATTGGGCTTCTTGCCTAAAACGCCTCCAGATTAGTAGAGCTCTCTGAGCAGCTTTTGGGGGAGTCCAGTGAAAATCTGGCTGCTTTCATCTGTGTTTTTAGTGTTTTCCTCAGTTTTGTTGTTAGCAGGAGCTGCACAAGCCTCACATTTTGTCAGGTGAGCTCTTTTACACCAATTGACAAAGACCATATTATTAAATCAGAATTTTCAGAGGAACTTTACTTGGAGCTTTTCTTTCACAGAAAAGCTTCTAGAGTTTGAATTGTTGCATTGAAGTCACTTCCACAGCCAATAGCATGTGTTCAAGTCAGTCAATAATGCTCTTAAAAATACTGAAACTATAGATGCTGTTCATAATAGAGCTGGTGACTGTTTGGGTAGTACGGATGCAAAAATCACTCTAAAATTTTCAAGTTTAAAAAACATTAAGTTACTTTTCAAGTAGTTATTTTAAAAAATGCTGGACTTTTCTTGAAATTTGATTCAAGTATTTTATTGAAACCAAGTTTCTGCTCAGACTGAAGTGTAGTGAGATCTCTGGAAAAAATTCCCTTTGTCAACCTGGCTTTTCAACTGAGTGCCTGTCAGCTGTGAATAAAGCTGGAATTTTTGGCAAGGTACTTTTTCAGACAGAACAACCTCAGTTCCTTGCTCTTCACAGCGTGGTACTCCTCTGTCATTGCTTTGTGAGAACACCCCAGCTCTGAGCTGTGAGGAAAAGAGGAAAGCCTTGGTCTTCAGGGGCGTGCCTGTGACTCAATAAATCCCATGGTCTGTTCCAGGGAAACACTGCTTGAAAACTCCTCTTTTCCAAATCTTGGCTTTTTTTTGCCTATTAATTCATAGATTTTTCAAGAGCAAAAGGAGCTTTGAAACATCCTTAGCTCGATTTCCTGTATGGGGAAGCCTGGATTATCAGCAGCTTGCCTGGTGTGGAGCTCAGTGCCTTCCCTGAGCGCAGCTCATCTTCCAGCCTGGCCTTGAGGTCCCGGTGGCCCTGGCCTCTGGTGCTCTGTGCACTCTCCTGGCACTGCCCTGGAGCTTTGCAGAAGTGCAGCCATCCCTCCAGAAGTTGGTTACTTGCCAGTTTTAAAAGGAATAATAGCAGCTGCCTTTATCTCTAATCTGAGCACAATTTTTATGTAGCATCTTGCACTTTCTGTGGCTCTCCTAGCCAGCTTTTTCTCTCTGTGTACTGTGTCATCAACTCACCTCCTGATATTCTTCCAAAATCTGGACAGATGAGGCTTTCCCATCTCTCACAAGGAGGAATTTCTTTCCAGCCCCAGAGGAATTTTCATTGCTCATCAGTGTAAACTGTGTACTTTTCAGTTTGCTTTTAGAAGGCTGAAGGCAAAGCATGTGTGGCATTTTATTCCTCATATAACCAATAGAAATAAAAATTAAACCCTTTGTGTTTCAGCTTCATGTGAGGAATTTAGTGTTCAGGCAGTTCTGATATCTGTGTGCTTTAGGGACTCCTTTTTTCCCCCAGCAAATGCAGCCTGTGTGTTCTGTTCTGAAATATGCAATCCTGTGTTTGGCTCTATAAAAGTCATTTGGTGTGAGTGACTCCAGCTTAGCTGCCAGCCTGGCTCACTCTCTAATACTGGCTGCTCCTCACTGTAATTTGCTGGGATTTCACTCTTCTTGTCATCTGTACACTTTATTGCCTGGCATATTTTAATAATTTCCAAACCTTTGTATGGAATATTAAGCAGTGTCAGTCCTGGGGATCCCTTGGGAGCAACACCCCAATTGTATTATAATTGCTCATTTACAGCTACTTTTGGAGAGTCCTCAATTAGCTGGGTCTTAATGCATTTTTCATGTGTTTTATTAATATTGAAACATAGAGACAAATCTAATTAAATGTTTACCATTAAGCCAGTGCTTTGCATTTTAATTAAAGGAACAAAAAATGGACTTCCCAGCTATGTAGCTGTTCATGAAGTCAGCCCTCAGTGCTCCTGGCAATCCAAGGTGTCTTTGGAAGCATTACAGCTCAGTTTGACATACTTATCCCTCTATTTGGTTGATGGGAAACAGTGCTGGCTCTGCAATTTTTTGCTTTTTTTTTCCCCTTTCTTAATTTCTTCTGTCACACTGTGAGTTGCTTTTTCAGGTTAACTTGCCCCCCAGCCCTGATAACTGAGTGTTTGTTGGGCAGTTCTGCTGCCAGTTTTCCACTTGCTAGCAAAAGGAGTAATAGATTTCTAAAATGCACTTCTCTCAAATATTACAGAAATTAGAACAATTTGGTAGAAACTGAGTTTAGCAGATGTCTTTATGTCAAACTAATGTAAGGCTAGAAGCTCTTAATTTTTTTTTTTAAATTGTTATAGGAGAAAATCAGCCATGTGCATATGTGTACAATGTTTTCAACATATGTATTATATTCTTGTACTGTGTGTCACAAGAAGCATGAGTTGATATTTGCATGGAATTTTGTAAAAGTGATAAGCTTTATATTCTCCCTTGGATATTAAGAGTCTCTGTTTGGAGTTGCCAGCAAGGGATGTGGGTGAATTTGTGTACAGGTGTTTATTGCAGCTACAAAATGAGGCCTGACTGGTGGGCAGCCCCTTGATTTAATGATCAGTAGTGACCTTGTAATTCTTCACAGAGCGCAGTAACTCAGCTTTTGCACCAGGAGTTGCAATATTAGAAAAGGATAATTTTTACACTCATCTGGAAATTTATACTCATAGGCCATTGGGTGCTTAACTCTGAAGTAATTATGTATATAGCTATGAAGAACAGGGGTTTGTCAGATCATTGCCATCTCTCCCAAAGGTCCTGGCCTTGCACCAGTTCTCAGGTGTGCTGTGCCTAAACTGGGTAAAAATGCTGTTCATGTCCAGCCCAGTGTTTTCAGCTGGGCCACCCAAAACAGATTTCTGCACAGGACCAGTCCTGCTGCCCTTGGGAAGCCACAGCCACACTGGTGAAATATGGAATCTTGGATCAGAGCAGGAAAAGGATGGACTCCTTTCCCTCAGCTGTAAAAAAAACATTGGTTAGTAAGGATTGAGTAGAGATGAATGCAGCAAAAATAAAAGCAGAATAAAATCTTTCCTTCAGACCAGTGGATGCTTCTGTAACAGGAGCCAATTACATGTAAATCCTGAGTATTTGTAAACCCCCAGCCCTCAGTACCAGGACACAGATGAGATAACCACATTTTGTCCAGTTATCCCTGCAAGGTATTTTGTGTTTTTTCCAAGCATGAGGATTTTGCTCTGCACAAGGCCAGAGTAACAGCAATATATTTATGTATGCTGGTGAATAGAAAAGAGGGAAGTGACTAATTCATGCTTAAAGCCACCTTTCAGAATAGCTAGTGTATCATTTTTGGTGTACATCTAAATTGGAAACTTCCTACGGAGAAAATGGCATTGCAGAAAGTACACCCTGAAGACATTTGTTATTGCAGAGTTTGTTAAATTATAGCCTTTCATTGAGGTTATTACTTGGAGTTCAATTAACATTTTAAATGTATGTTTGGAGACCAGCAAGCAGGGCCTCAGCAGACAGGTGGTCTGAGTACAGAACATGTTCCCTGCCACCAGCATCACCATGGCAAAGCAAAGCCAGGAGGAGAAGCTGTTCTTCTCCATAAAAAGCCACAAACATTTTGTGAAAGCTCCTTCCATGTGGCTTCACAGGCTTAAAGCACGACGCTTCAGCAGCAGCTATGGTTTCATGGACATCTCACTTGGAAAGAAAATTTCTATCAGATAGACAGAAAGTCCCACATCTGCCTTTTGTTCAGGCTACATGGAGGCTGCTTTTCCTTCCATTAAGGAATCTCTAGTCCAGACATAATTTATTTCTTTACCTGGAATTGAAAGGCAAATACAGTAATAGAAAAATTTGATTTAAAGAATAGTTTCTGCCAAGCAGATGTTCCTGAAGATGGAGGAATACATGAAATCTCGTGCTACAATGAACTTGATTTGCATTAGAGTGGCAAGCTGAACTGCTTGAAGTTGCCTGTGATTTTTTTCCTCATCCCAGAGCAGTGTGTTTTAAATAAAGGGAATCAGTTTAGCTTTCTAGTAAATACCTTCAGCCAGCATTTTCAGAAGGGATTTGTCAGTTGGTGACTGCCCTTGAAAGAGATTTGAAAGGCAAGCGGACATGGCATCTAATGGAAATACAACGCCTCTCACAGCCGAGTTACTGAATAAAAAGTAAGTAATGAACACAAATAAGAAAAAATAATGCTGTGAGGGACAGAACTCCTTATGCTGCCAGACCCCAGCAAAGGAATTGCTGCAGACATGGGGAGTTCCAGAAACCGTGGGCACAGAGAAAACCAGGATTAACAGGTTCTGAAGAATCTCAGGCATGGGCATCCCTTGGCACTGAGAAATATATTTTGCAAAAATATAAACAAAAAAATACTCAGGTGCAGAACCTACCTAATCCCTGCCAAAGTGCTGAGCAGTTTCACTGAGTATCCTCCTTCCTTTTAGCAGTTTCAGGGTGAAAGTCCCTCACCCCGTGGCAGAGGTCACAATGATGATATATAAAATATTGCAGTGGTTCTGTAGGTGCAGAATGAAGTAGGTCTCCACGTTGTGGTGTGTAGATCAGTTAATAGCAACCTGTGTGTGCATAATGTATTACTGCACAGCACCTGTTTATGAGCAGATTGGTGTTTAAGCAGGGTATTGCACAAGGGAGAGACTTTCAGGCTGAATGAAAGCATTCCTCTCCATTACAGGCAGCTTGCTTATCACAAGCACTGGTGTTTCTTGAAAGTGGGAAACAACCCTCAAATACTCAGAATATTTAAAATAGCCTAATTGCTTGGTGATTGCCAGATTTGTAGCGAGTGGGTGGGTGGGATTGGTCTCTCACAGCAAGCTTCAGCTGCTCTCACAACCTGCCTTCAAAGAGCTGCTAAGGGAAAGGGGAAGGAAAGAAAGAGTATAAAATCAGCAGCTGAAATAGTGTCTGCAGGATCTGGGAGCTGCTGTGTGCCTCCCACCCTGCATGTCCTCAGATGGGCTTGGTGGGCGCAGTGTTGGCACCACCCAGGTGGCTTCTCCTAACTCACTGTTCTGCTGCCTTCGTCAAACTCAAAACCACCCCAAGCCTTTGTTGCTGTCACATCTGTGGTTTTTAAGGGTTTTGTTTGTTCTTTCTGTTCTGGCAGAAACTCTCAGAACTGTCCTGTGCACAGCCTGGCTAAAGGGCTCTGGCCACAGGTCTGCTCAAACCCTGAGCAGCTTCAGGGTCTTCCTTCTTGTGACAGTCCCATCATGCCCAAAGCATCACCTCCTAGCAGATCCCTGATAACTGAAAATTGTCCAGGAAATTGCACTTTGAAATTTGTATGATTATTTTAAGTAAATTTTTGTCTATAGCAAACATTAAATATCAGAATATATGTCCAGCCATCGTTTTCCAACAGAGAAGGGACTTCTGTGCTCCAAGTATTGCTTTGAAATAATCAGTTTTGTTTTAAATAGCCAGAAATACATTTTGGATAAGCAAATTAAGAGGCTTATCCAAACTTTATAAACTGACCTAAAACTGGACTCCAGATTTCATGGGAATGAGGAATTCCTTTCTAGTATTTCCATATAATTGAGTCAGAAGTTGATTAATACATTAGCAGTTCTAAATACACCCTGCCAGACTCTAGGAATACTACAGAAAGAATGAAATGATTTTTGAAAGCCAATTCAATTTCCAGTTTTGATTTCCTTTCTTTGAGGTTATTACTTTCTTTAAAAAATGAAAACTTTATGTCCCTCTGTTGGAACTTTATTACTGCTTTGGCTGCATTACAGGAATACTATAACAGGACAGTATTTTGCCTGATGTGGCCTTGACTGACTTGACTTGTTCGAGGAGCTGCTATTAAACCCACACAAGAGCACTCTTAGCTCTGTGTTTGAGTTTGTTGAGAGCCTCCTCTGAAAAATCTCATCTAATGGTGCAAGATGTTTTCTCCCAGTGCTGCACATCCTCTCCCCTGAAAAAAGCAACTGATATAACTTATATCTGCATCCTTCCATTCTCAGCTGAGCTATGCATCAAACAATAAGTGCTGCAGCTCCTATGGACAGAGGCCTGGCTCCAGATTCATTCCAGACATGCCACAGGTGCCCCTGTGCTCCCCTGCTGTTGGTTTGTTCATGGGTTTGGGTCTCCTGTGCTGTCACACCAGAAGAGTGCCTGGTCTGAGAGGCAGTGAGCTCAGGTAGGGAGGGATGCAGGTGTCAGTGCTGGGCATTGCAGGCACTGCTGCCAAGGCAGGAAATGTGGGCACTTCAGACAGCCCCATGCAGGGGGAAATGCTGAGCTGAATGTAAAGGCAGAGAAGATGTTGGCTTTCTGTGGTCTCTGTCTGCTGGAATCTGCAGTGCCTTCCTCTCACAGACCTGTCTTCCACTCATACTCAAATTTTCTCCTTAAGACAGACTTTTCTCCCCTTTTTCTTTTATTATCTTATTATCTTTATTAGCTTAGGGGTTCTTCAGGGTGTGGAGGAGCAGGGTTGAGTTTCCTCCCTTGCATTCAAATCTGTACATCCTGGCTCTCACCTCCCAATGGAAACTGCCCCAGGCTGCTCTTAGTTGGCATCTTTTCTACTTTGTCTGTTGAAATTCTGAGTATTAAGTAATCATTAGGTTCAATACAGAACTCCTAGGGCTGCTCTGATCCATGGCTCCCCAGTGATCACTGCGGACACGAGCTCAGGGATGGTTGTGTGCTGTGCCCAGCTCTCTCCCTTTGGGCTGGAGAGCTGTCCTGGGGAGGGATGGCTGCCAGCTCTGTGCTGTCCCCTTGCAGAGGGCAGCCCCACAGTGTTCCTTGGCTTGCTGACCCGAGAGGGGAGAGCCTTCATCACAGGAAGCAAAGGAGAGAAAGAATGAGAGGTGTAACTCAGCACCCTGGGTGAGAGCTCACGTGCAGGTGGTGGAGTAGCACCCTCTCCTTCCCCACAGAGGAAATAAAAGTTACTCCAGGGTTTTGAAGGGGTTGGGGTTGTGATCTGTGTGCTTTGGGGATGTTCCACTGGGGGGAATGTGTTTCACACTGTCCCCAGATTGCAGGGACCAGGTGCTCTTCTGCTCCTGCAGCGCTGAGGGAGGAGGGGCAGCTACCTGTGGCTGATTTTTTAAACAATAATGATTACAACGGAAGGATTCCTGAGGCTTTGTTGTTCTTGATGAGCCTGCCAAGCAGCAGGTATGCCTTGACCTATCCTTTTAGCCTTCTGGCTGTGTCTCCCCATTTGCTCAGCGTCCCTGTGTGCATGTTCAGGAAGGCATTTGATGCTGATTGGAACTAATTCACCATCACAGTGGGGGGAATTCACTTACATTGCTCTGTGCTAACAGCTATAAGCAGTGATAATTAATAGCTCCTAATTGCTTAATCAGTGTAAAGTTTTAGACTATGTCATATGTGAAGGTTTTTATTTTGTGTGGATGACTAAACCCCCAATTAATGCATCGAGTCACACAGCCTTACCAGCGCTGTCTGCTGCAGACAGAGAAAAATAACCAGTGTCTTCATTACCCCCCTCAGGTCCCTTTCTATAGTCATTACTGTGGCCTGAAGACATTTTTCTGTAGCAGCTGCAGTAACGTTACAGTGAGCTCCCTATCAGCTCAGAGCTGTCAGCAGCAGATATGAATCCAGCAGCCCGAGCCCATTCGGTGCTGCTGACATGCTCTTCTTGACTTTCCATTCATTCCTTTACCCCTGGTGGCCAATCTCCCTTAAAATCAAAACTGTCTGCCACCAGTGGATCTGGCAATACTCTGTGATTTTGCAGTTCTCAACAGACACTCAGTCCCTGTGCACACACAAGGCTCGTCTCCATCCCACATTACTCAAGGTAATGCATCCCTCTTTGGTATTCCGTTTTTGTTTTCTTTAGTGCTGCCTAAATTTTATCTCTGCTCCCTCTCCCTGCTCCCCCTCACGCTGTCCCTGTATCTCTTTCTGTGCCTGTCTTTCATGGCCTATCTCTTGGATTGTTTTCATTTCCCAGACCTGTTTCCCAGGCCAGTTTCTTTTCAGCTGCTTGTCCCTGAGTCCCTCTCCATTTGTGTTTGTCTCTTTTCTTATCTGCTGAGGAAGATGAGGGGGAGATAGAGGTGTTGACTGGCAGAACTGGAACTCCCTGTTGGAAGTGATCATGAGCAGGAGTCTGCTTCCACCCTTACAGAGCTCCAGGCTGGATGCATCCTCCTGCCAGGTGGGGTTGTGTCAGATTAGGCCAGCCTTTAAAACTTATTTCTCATTCTATTTCTGTCTCAACAATGTCTGAATTATTCTATAACATTTCTAAGACAGCATTTCTTATCTCAAGGTTTACAAACAGATACATACTGTTCAAGTCTTCTGTCAAACTTTGAGAATTCTCTACAAATTCATTTCTCACAGGGCTGGGCTCTAGGGCATGATGGATGGATGGATGGATGGATGGATGGATGGATGGATCCACAACAGGTGCTGGGCTTTTCCACAGTGTAGGTGCTTGTTTATGAACCCTATGTGAGTTTTCTCTGTGAAAGGATCCCATTCATATTTGTGCCCAGGGTGTCTCCACTGGGCATGGAGACTTCAGGGCAGAAGCAAAAATAGGAGATAGAAGCAAAAATAGAAGCAAATAGGAGATAGAAAAGTCTCCAATAATACAATAAAAGTAACAACACCAATGCAGGTACAGTTTGTTAAAGAAATGCCTGAATTTTTTGGGACTAATCCTTCTTTGGAAAACTGTTTGGTGATAGATCCTTAGGTGAATTCATCTGACATGAGTGAAAGCATATAGTTTGTTAACAGTGGAAGAATTGACCCTTAGATTTCTGCATCCCATAATGCTTCTACAGAGGAAGAGAAAATGAGCACTAGATATTTCTATAACACATTTTCTTCTTTTATAGAAAGTTTTACTTTTTCTTGCAATGTGTGTCTCTCCTGCCATTAGGGAAGGAAATCCTGGGAAGTGTGAGACTCTCTTAGGTAATTAACTTTCAAATCAATAGCAGAGATCTGAAGGCTAGCACAGGGCAGGTAGGAAATGCAAAATGATTTTTACCTAACAAAGAAGTGTGAATGAATGAATGAACATGTGACAATAGCAATAGTCAGACAAGGACAGGGAAAGCATTATGGCCTGATAAAGGCAGAACAATGCATCACAACAATAGTATCTTTAATTCTCCTTAATGCTGTGTTGCAGTGTTTGAATTACAGTTGGATTTTGTTATCTATACATACACAGAACTAAGGAGTTTAGCTGCCTAGAAAAACAACACACAGGCCTGTAAAAACCTTCTGACTCTTCTAAGCCATGCAAAGAACAGCCTGGGACTCTTAGCACAGAGTATACCTGGAATTTCATGGACTTTAGGGCTGGTTGTATCTAGAAACATCTCTATGGGATCCCTAGCATTTTTGCAGGAGTGAATTTTTTAGGCAAAGGATGAGTTAGTTTATAAGCAGCTTACAGAAGCTAATAAGTGATTTATAGCTGTTTTGAGTGTTAATCAACTATTTTAGATTGTTAGGTAAGTAAAGAGGCTGCCTAAAACTATGGCTTGCAACCATCTAAGCCATTTTATTTTGTCTGTGTTTATTTGCACTTCAGTATCAGTGTCTTGCAGGTATCCTAGCACTGAATGATGATTTACAACCAGATAGAAACCATCTGTAAATGTAAGCTTTGTGCAAAGTGAGACATTTCTTCTCTTATTTCTGCTTTCCTTCTCCTACTGAGAGGGGTCTGCTCGAGGCAGCTGGCATGGCTGATGGGGAAAAAGCAGGGTTTCTTCTCTGCCTGACACTGAGCTTAGAGCTGAGAGGAGCACTTCATTTTTGTTGTCTCTTCAGTAACTTAATCCTTTGTGGTTTTGCTGCTTCTGAAATAATAAAGTCAGTCTGGAGTCAAAGGAAAGCCCTTCTCAATTCTCAGGAAAATACAAGGATGAAGTAACCTTGGTCTTTCCCAAGCTAGTGAGCAAACATTTTCTGCTGGTGACTTTCCCTGGCTGGGAAAGCAGAAGCATTTCCCACAAATAAAACTCTGTCCTGGAAATGACAAGGAAGGTGCTCTTCCCAGAGTCCATAATTCAGATCTGGGAACATCTTAGCCAAGGGCCAAGATAATTAGCTAAGGGAAGACAGCCCAGGAGACAAAACATTGGTTTTCTCTGTGCAATTTGCCAAAGCTAAATTAATTCTCATGTTCCAGTGGGAATCTGCCTTTTCTTAACCTAGATTTCATTACAAAACCTGTAAAAATTATGGAAGCCTCAAAACTGGCACTGTGTGTGCAAAACAATGCTACTGTTCAGGAGCAGAAATGCATTCCAGTGTCCCAGTGTAATGGGGAGTATGGTTTGAGTTTTTTTTTTGTAGGTTCTTTCCTTCCTTATCTTGCTTGGAAAAGGAAAATGTGCCTTCACTAATGTGGAGAATCAAATAAATGGGCCAAGGTTGTGCCCTGCAGAGTTTTTTTTTGGCCAAATTCTTTTAGCCCTTTCTGCTGTACATTTAGAATATTTTAGACACAAGGAATAACAGGAATGATTTATGCCACAAATTGTTCCATAATTTTTTTCTTTTCAAATCTGTTGCCTCACAGTCTAAAAATCTTAAGAAATATATACAGGAAGATCTGTGAGTAGTGCTGTAATTCCTCTGAGGGCCTTGTCAACCTTAGGGCCAATATATTTATTATCATTTAAGCCTGACATAGAGATCTCATTGTGAGACCTGTTCCTCACATGAGTGCTTGTTATGCTCCTGAGTGTGTATGTTGACTTCCACAGGACTATTTCTGTCTTAATTTTGCAGATCTGGTCTTTAATGGCTTTCAATCTGTCCTTATTACAGGACAGCTTTTCCCTCAGTGGGGAAAACCTGGTGAAATACAGAAGGATGTGAGGGCAGAATCTGGACCAGTTCATACTGAGAGCAAGGAAAGTTATTTTTTCTCTTTAAAAAAAGCAAGCCAATATAGATACACTATTTGGAGGGAGTTTGCTTTTTAATTCTCAGTATATTTGACCTTCAAAAGGACAAAAAACAATGTAATTCAGAGGTGTGCTGCCTACAAGCTCAGCTCCTGGTAGTGTCTGTACAGCTGAGAAAAGTGAAAACAATGAAACAGACACTTTTGAGTTCCCAGTGAGAAAAAAGGAAACTGGCAGCCTTTTCTTGCTTTATTGTTAAATATCTCTATTTAAATGCAAATCATCATCTGACACTGCCAAACAAAGTCATGTACCAGCAGCAGGCATGCAAGTTAAAAAAATTTTTAAAATGATGTTTTGAAGATGCTGAATTGCTTTTATTTCCAGGAGGAATAGAGGTGGCTGAATAAATTTTTGGCTGCATAGCGAGGCGAGGCTCAGCACCTAGGTGCTTCAGATATGAAGATTTGTATTTTAAGTACAACTTTCACAGAGGTGTGGGCAGGCTCTCTAGTTAGGGATCACTTGGAGGCATGCTGAAGTTTCTTCTGTGATATCCCACAGCAGTATTACAGTGGAAAGCCCAGTGTTTACAGAATGTTTTGGGACAAAAAGGGGCAGGAGCAGCCAAATTGCTGCCTTAGTGTGCCTCAGGAATGTGTATTTACAAGTGACCTGTGCTTTATGGTGCTGGGTGCAGGGTCTCCAGCTTCCTCTCTGAGCCCAGAGAGGGATGAGACTGGACCTCAAGGAAGGACTGGGATAGAGGAGTCTTGCACAAGGAGCCCGCATGGTGGGTGGGTTGTGGCTCCTGAGCTGTCCCAGCTGGGATGGGAGGGTTCCCTGAGTGTGCATCCATCCTGCTCCTCCTGCTGATCAGGAGTAGCTGGTTAATAAAACCCCCTCCAGGGGAGCATTTCTATTCAGTTCAGCAAGTCCTAAAATTAGCTAACAACCTGTATCTTATCAAGCCTCATCTGTTAAAATTCTTCCTTTAATTTGCTGTTTACCTCACCATTTAAAACTTTCATTCTTATAAATCAGGGTGGATATATTTGCTTTCTGTGCAGGGTTCCAGTAGTCTCTTAATAATCATAATAATCGTTATTACTGATTAAAGTTGCATTATTCATGCCAGATGGAGTGCCCTCCCTGTCAGCCAGAATGAGTTTGCATTTATGTAGTTATAGTACATTTGTGATCTAAATAAACAGATGGTAGAAGGTGACAGAGAATTATGTGCTGGTGATATCTACAACAATGTTTCCCAAGTATAATTGCTTTAAATGAACATGAATGCAACAAGGAGCTGGTAGCTTTAACAAGGTAGTTGGCATTCAGTGTGGTAATTACCAGGCAGCATCATCAGTAGCACCAGCAATGCCAAGGGAGGAATGCTGACTTTGAAAAATTAGTGACAGAGAGTCTGACTTCACACAACCATCAGGGTGGGTTTGCTCAGCTCTGTAACATCCCACAGGTGTGAGCACCCTGCTGTAAGAGGAGCAGTGTTTGTCTTTAGGGTGATCCAACCTCAGCTGAGAGACATTTTGCACTCTCTCCAGCGCTGTCTCCCATCAGGGCACATGGCAAGTATTTGATTTAGTGTAATGGAGCAGTGTTAGCAGCAGCAGCTGTTAATACACGATTGAAAGGATTGAACCTGGATCAGGTTCAAAGGGGAAATTCACTTAACAGAATCTCAGCAGTACTCAGTGATGTATAAAAGTTTAATCAAACACAAGGTTGGCTTCCTGCGATCAAAAGCGCAGCAATAAGAACTGTGCAGAGACTTCCACAAGATTTACATTGGGTGTCTCACTCATCCCATCAGCTCAGGCTTTGTGAAGGGCTGGCCTGCCTGCCCTCAGGCACTGCCACACCTGGGAGTGTGCCTGGACCTTGGCCATATCCAAATGGCAGCCATGGAATGGGGTTTCCCTTCCCTCTCAGCCCAGACTGGTGTGGGACTGTCCTAGTGCCCTCTCCTGTGGTGCTGAAGTGCAGCCAGAGGAGAACATTGCAGCTCTTCTCCTTGCTGGCCAGTCCCTCTCACATGGGTCAGCATTTTGCCATGATATGGACACATGAACTGACCTCCCACATCAGTCCAAGTGGATTTCAGTCACTAATAACTAGGTAGTTTATAAAAACTTAGCATTGTTAATGCTTCTTCTTACAGCTGTATTTTACACTGAAAGCACCTACAGTTCTTTTTCTTCAGGGACTAAACCTGTCAGTGTAGGCATAGTTTGTGGTCATTGGGAGTGGGGCTGGGCCTTACCCTAATGGGCTACAGCTGTGCAGGACAGGTGAATGC
>JAHXMQ010012342.1:3172293-3214403 GCA_020466415.1 Ammodramus savannarum pratensis | reverse complement strand
GGGTCCAAGTGTCCTGCAGGTGTTCTGGATGCAGGTGTCTGCTGATGTTCTGGGTCCAAGTGTTGTGCAGACGTTCTGGACATAGGTATCCTGTGGATGTTCTGGGTCCAAGTGTCCTGCAGGCATTCTGGGTCCAAGTGTCCTGCAGATGTTCTGGGTCCAAGTGTCATGCAGGCATTCCGGATCCAAGCACCAGCACCCCTGAGGCGTTTCCCTCCCTTCCTGGGGGTTTTCCCAGCCTGCTGTGGGTGCTTTCCTCAGGGAGCAGTCGGAGAGGCCCTGTGTGTGATGCTGTCCCTTTTTGTGCCCCGCAGTGACCAAGACCGTGTGTGCAGAGCAGTGTGACGGGCGCTGCTACGGGCCCTACGTCAGCGACTGCTGCCACCGCGAGTGCGCCGGCGGCTGCTACGGACCCAAGGACACCGACTGCTTTGTACGTGCCATCTGCCTTCTTCTCCTTGTTCTTCTTTCTTGTTCTTCCTGCCAATCACTCTGCAGAGTCTTAATGCTTTAATCCATGAAATTCACAGTTTCACCCTTCTAATGTACTGCATGCACACGCGCAGATTCAGGATGCAAATTTTAGCTTTTAGGATTTTTCATATTCTATTAACATCATTTATCTACTTAATATTACTCATTATCAGATCTATGAGATTTGTAAATACAGATGGGGAACTGTTAATATGCTTATCTCTGTGATTTTCATCTTTTTCTTTTCTAAAATTAGCTTTTAGAGGTGACAGCAGATTTTTAAAAGTATTTGTCATTATATTTGAGCATGGTTTTTATTAATGCTCTGTGTGCTTTTCATATCAAAGGCAAGAGTACTATTTAGATTCTCTGTGCAAGGTGTTCCCTATTTCTGTCAGACTTAATTTAAATTCAGGTTTTTTACTGGGCATGCTTCTTTGTGGAGATGGAAGGAAAGTGGTTCCCAAAACGCTCTCCCTCAAATGCATATTACTACATGTGTGCTTCAGAAGGAAAGAAGAAATGGCATTTTCTTTAAAGAAATACAATCTAAATATCCAGGCCTTTAGAAAATCTGTCTTGTTTCTAATCCATTATTTCTAAGTGTTTTAGCAGCCTTAGAACTCAAAACTGATCTCAAAAAATGTGTAGCTCCTCACACTGGGTTGATGAGACAAGTTTTACTAATGGTTTCAGGGGAAGCAAACCTAGGTCTAAAAGTAGACTCAGAATCTGCACAGAGGGATGAGTTTTCAAAGATACCCATGTGTTCAGAGACAAATACCTGTGAAGCTGACTGCCAGGTGAGTTGGGAGGAAGGTATGGAAAATTGCATATGTTTTGAAACTGTGGGCAAGTGATTGATAATGAACTGGCAAAAATAAATCTTATTTTGGCTGGCCCTAACTGCTTGATAGTGATAGGTTTTGTGCTTCCAAACCACACTCTAAATGCTGTTCTTTGGCTGCTGATGAAATGTAGTGGTGGCCTGACAACCACCAAGAGGATTTACCAAAGCTGTTCTCTGTGGCTTTTCACAAGTAGATGCTCAGCACATATGTTTTGGATGATCCAACAGTGCCTGCAAGTTCTCTGTTGGCTTTGAACTAGAGAGACAGGAAAATACCAGTCTTGCTTGTGTCATGTACAATATAAATAGGTAAAGGGAAGAGGAAAAATGCAGTCATTGGGTCCAAATGAGTATTGAGGAACATCCTCAGAGGTGATGTGTACCATTTTGATGGTACCATTGTCAAAAGTTAAGGACTGTTATTGACTTTTTTGTAAAACTTTACAAAAGGAAGGCCTTGTCAAATCATGACTCAGGCCTGTTACTTCAGCCAAGTAGAAAAGGACTGTGGGAAAGAGACTCAGCTAAATTAGGAGTAGAAAAAGAATGTTCACATCATGGTGTATGGTGGTTGGTTGGATTTGTTATGATTTCAAACTATGTAGCTGATAAAGGCCTAACTGCTTAAAAAGGCCTGGTTTTTGCAATAAGGATCTCTCCTTTGCACCTGCCTGGGGACTCTGCATCACTCTGACCCTCACCCACAAAGTTCAAGTTATTGGCAGCATAAATTGTGTACTGCTGCAGCCTGAAAGTTAGACTTTGTGAATTGTGGCAGCTGTGGAGATACACATGCTAAAAATCAACCGGTTTGTTTATTCTGGTACAGCACAGAGGCATCCAGGGTTTATTCTCATTCCCTTCTGGCCCCAGAGCAATGTAAAAGAAATTCAGCAGGGGTCTGGCAATTTTCAGGCCTAGTCATTACTTGCTTAGACACAGTGGGTGAAGAGTGTAACCCTTTAGGCTGTAGACAACTGTGCTTAGCTTTCAGCTGAGACACATAACTTTGTTTTTTCCCTGTGTATTTCCTGTGCTTTTATTCACAAATTAGCAGCATTTAGCACAAAGTGCTAGAAATTTGCATATATTATTGAAGCAATTACAAATGTATATAAAACATTTCAGTCATAAATTAAAAGTTTCCAGATCTTCTAGATGAATTTTTCTTGAGAATTGCCATGTCTCCAAGGAGTGTTAGTGTGTTTTGTGCATTTGCTAAACTGTTATCAGAGAATTGTCATGTACATGATGGAGTACCTTTGAAGTCAACATGT
This sequence comes from Ammodramus savannarum pratensis, assembly GCA_020466415.1. Classification (NCBI taxonomy): domain Eukaryota; kingdom Metazoa; phylum Chordata; class Aves; order Passeriformes; family Passerellidae; genus Ammodramus; species Ammodramus savannarum. Next base: position 3,211,802 of record JAHXMQ010012342.1, on the reverse strand, counting down.
AAGAAATGGGTTGAGGAAACAAACTAAATTAGTATTTATTAATAAGCAAAAGTACAGTTTATGAAGCATTACAAATCCTTTAGAGCATTATGGCATCTTGCAGCAGCATCCTGTTCTAAATACGGTTTTAATATCTGTAGATAAAATTCATCCATCCTCCTCCATCTGCTGCCATGCACTCATTTGCATTTTCAGTTCTAAAAGCAAGACAGTAATCATCATCTGACATAAATGCTAAAGCAAAGTTTTACTGGTGTTTTTATCTCAGATTCAAACTGGGTCTAGAACTTGAAATGCATAGGAGGGCCTGGCTGATTGCCTAGTGGAACCAGAAAAGTCACACAACCCTTTTCCTCGAGTGGACTTGCTATCCAGTTCTGATTAAAGTGTTTGTCTTTGTGAGGGTTAAAAAAAACCCCCTGTTTCTATGAAAAAAACTGGCAGGTTTTATATCAGGCATTGTAAAGGACCAGGAAAGGCAGGATCAGCAGTTTTGCCTAGCACTTGCTCCATGCAGGACAGTGCTTTAATCACAAATCTCCCTAATCATTCCTTTCAGCAGCAGATTTTGTCCTTGGATACATTATAAGCCTCTCCTTTCTGGGATCTTCTGGCATGGCAGATCCCAGGATCCTGCTGGTCCTTATCCAAATGGAGATAAGGACTGTTAGTAAAATCAGCAGAAGGGAGGAATCCTTTTTTTTCTCAGTCCCAGCCCAGGAGGCAGGGGGACAGGACATGTATATTATTGTTACACTTGTTGACTGTTTAAAGACACACAACCATCTGTATTTTAACAAAGAAAAATGGAAAAAGACCAGAAGGATTCACTCCTAGACTAACACTTCTAAAGCAGCCTGGATTACAGCTTAGTGAGGAGGCAATACCCAGTAACAGTGGCTGCTTAAACTGCTAGAGAAATCCAAGCCAGGCTGCAGCTTTCACATTCATACGAATTTTTCATTCAGTGTATGCTCTGTGAAAATTACTCCAACAGTTTTCTTATAATCTGTAGTTAAATCTGTAGACATGATGTGTGCTGATAAGGAATGTCAAAATCGGTGGGGCTTTCTATTCCTAATTACCAACCTTGCATGGTCAATTGTTTTCCCTGCATCCCATTACTTTTGTTATCCACACACTCTCCTCTTCATTTGTCAGGGCCCTGTCCTCTGTCAGCTGTGTGTGGCAGAGCCTGAATGCTAAGTGGGACAAAGTCCTATTTTCCTCTCTCAGCGTGTGAAGCAACTGACCTTGTTAAACTTGCCACTTAGGGAAATGGCCCCCTCCTGTGCTTGCTTAAAAGAATTTCTTATCCCTCTTGCCTCCTAATTGGGAATTACAGTTTTCAGCTGGATGATGTACTCACACTATAAGAAATATAAAGGGTTGGACCTCTGAAAAAGTCATTAGCATTTGCTTAGAGGATGATAAATAGCTGCTCGCTCTTGGCAGTTTTAGAATGTCCTATCAAGTTGAGAATTGGTTGATTGTGAGTGGTTATGAAACAAATTACAGCGTTGTTTTGGTTTTGTAGGAAGTGTTGTAGCAGGCAACTGTTGCTAATTAAAGGGGCTCACCAAACTCCCTAATTAAAAAAGTCACATATTTGCCAAGATCCTAGCAAAAATCCAAGTAGCCTCAATGAATGTTAGACAGCTCTGTATCACATTCCTCACTGTCACAGCAAATCTGAACAATCTGAACCATCTTTTACACAAAAAAACCACCAAAACCCTAAAGCAGCTATATTATTTAATTGCTTTTTTTTTCTTCCCTATTTTGCAGGCCTGTATGAATTTCAATGACAGTGGTGCTTGTGTCACCCAGTGCCCCCAGACCTTTGTGTACAACCCCACCACCTTCCAGCTGGAGCACAATCACAACGCCAAGTACACCTACGGGGCTTTCTGCGTCAAGAAGTGCCCACGTGAGTGCTCTGTTACCTGCCCTGCTCTCTGCCTTCTCTCTGGGGGAGCTCCACTTGCATTTCAGGAACCTTAAAAACAGAGAGACAATGAGAGCTGAGTGCAGAGCACCATCTCTGCAATCACTCCATATGTGCTTGTAGCCTGTGATAACTGAGGTGATAGCTAAAGGCAGTAGCATTCTGTGCTGCTAACAGTTCCCAAGGATTCTGGAGTGATTTTCCTAAAGAAAAGTGGTTTCTGTTTTCCTGGTCAACTGCTTGTTACATTCATGCTTTAGATCAGTATTTGCAAATTCCAAAATAGTGTAAATAAGTAGTTAAAATAGTGGGATTGTAAAGGGTATGAATTTTTGTTTCAGTCCACCACCAGCACCTGGTACCAAATGCTTCTATGATATTGATACCCCTAACTTAGACTAACGATGATTTTACAGAAAGTTACCCTGAGCAGTTCTGTCCCAATGAGGAATAAACTTGTAATACTGACAGGAATGCAGTCTTAAAACTCCAGAGTAAAATTAGCGGGGAAGAGGGAGTTTAAAAAAAGAAGAATCTCATGCATGTAAAACCCACATGCCTCTGAGATACCAGCCAGATGATGACAAGTAACAGAAAAAATTATAGGGCCATAACTTACACAGTCTTTGGATCTGCTGGTTTAATTGGAAAGAATAATAAAGAAGATAGGGAGAGCAAGAACACTTTCATTCCATGAAGCTTTACAGTTGTGCATTAATTATTTTGTCCATAAGTTATGTGCAAGAGGGATGGGTGATATATATTAAATGGAGCAATCATTCAACCCAGCCCAAAATCCCAATTTTGAATCTCTATGGAGGACTGACAGCAGCCAGGGGCTGTGACCATCAGGGCCTGGTTCTGCCTCCAATAGTGGTGGGTTTGCTAAAGCAAGATTGGTTTGTTAAGAACCTCATATCATGCACTATAAGGGTTATAATTCTTTGCCCAAATACTTCATTGAACGTTTACTTTTTTAAATTTTTCCTTTCTTATCAGCATTAATCATTTACTGAAGTATGATCAGCCTATATTCCCTTTGGCTGTTGTTTTACAGGGAAAAAATTGAAATACTTGTTATTGTCCTGTGCACTGTTTTATCCCAGATGTCTATTGTGTGCATTAAAAAGGCAGGACAGACCATCTTGCTTTTTTCTCTCCAATTACTGTAACTTTTTTTTTTCCTACAAATAATAATAAAGCTAACTGGGGGGAGAAAGAGGGATTAGGCCTGACAAAAATGGATTTTTGTAAGTCTTGATAACATGCCTCTTTTGCCTGTACACTTCTGAAAACACAAAATTTCGAATGCTAATCTCACTGGGAAAGTGCTAAGGTGACAATAGTTCCAAAACCCACCCAGCTTTTACTCACTTGCTGCCAACATTTCCTTTTTCTTTCCAGACAACTTTGTGGTAGATTCCAGCTCCTGTGTCCGGGCATGTCCAAGCTCCAAGATGGAAGTTGAAGAAAATGGCATTAAGATGTGCAAGCCCTGCACTGACATTTGTCCTAAAGGTAGGCAGTGGTTCAGTATAAATTTACTTGGAAGTTGTCTACACAGAGTGTTATTTTGGCCTGACTTGCCCTTCATGAGTGTGTTGTAGAATATGAATAGCCTTTGAGTACCCACAAAAGTTTGAGCCATGTAGGTTGTGTGTCAAGCACATAAAATAGAGTGAAAATTTATTAAGTTGTAATGGCAATATAACCAAACCAATTGCTTTTTATTAGACACAAATGAAGGGGATTTCTCTGTTGGTTTTAGAGAAATCTGTAAGAATTCTTCATTGCGTTATTTTAATGACAAGTATTTCCTGGAGGTGTTTTAGCATTGTCCTTTTGTCATTCCAAAGGGGGCCATAAAAAACCCAGACTTCAATGTCTGGGGTGCCTCAGTTTATCAATACAGCATTAGGTTTCCCTTTCCTTGCTCTGTCTCTGCTTTCCCAGAATCTTCTACCCCCTTTCTCAGTGTCTCAAACACAGAACAGTGATGGTTCTGTTGAAATCTGTAGCTTACTTTGCTGTTCCAGGCTTGGTGCTCCCTGCTTGAAGCTTTGTGGAGCAAAGCATCATAGGTTTTCCTACATGGCCCTATGCCACTTTTCAGTCCTAATGGAAGCCACATCTGGCTTAATTGTGGTAAACAATTTGTGTTGTTGTTGAATAGATAGTTTTATACAGGAAAGCACAGGTATGGAGTTCCTTAATTTCTCAGGAACAAAGCTATCACATGTTTGTATAAGCTTCTTGTGCTAGCTGCCATTAGAGGAGCCCAGTGAGGAAGAGATAATACATCATTATATGGTTGAAGTCATGAGGGATTTGTTCCTGGATGCATCCTGTGTCCCAGAAATGCAGTAAATTACATAGACAGGCTGCACAGAGAAGGTTCCTCACTGGTTTCCAGTTTCTCCAGATACCAGAAACATCCTGATTGACAAATATCAAGTTATTTATACAACATTTAAAGGGCCTTATGGCATGGATGGTGAAGGTCACAAATCCACCAGGGAAGGGAACCTCTGTTATGCCTTGTCTAGGCTGGCCTAGAACAGAGACTAGATGGAGTTAAAGAATAAAGTAGGGATTTATTAGGAGGCCTCCATGGATGCACCTTGGGCAGTACAAGACCCCAGCCAGGGCTGCACCCAAGATGAACCAAAGTGGTCACAAAATGGACACCTGGTCACAGGGTCTCTTACTTTTGTAAGTTCTGGTCCATTTGCATATTGGAGTTAATTGTCTAATTATAGCTCCAGCCCATGCAGTCCCATCCTTCTTGATTTTCTCTCTTCAGCCCACATTGTTTATGCTCTTGGGCCTGAGATTTGGACCATTTGTCCTTGGTCCCCAGCTAGAGAAAGAATTGTTTTATCTCCCTACTCTGCGAAGAGAGCTTACCAACTCCTTAATTGTCAGAATTACATTAAGCAGTACAGAATATGAAAATGCACGAAGAAATGGGAAGGCTGGGCTGACTAGGACTTTTGTGTGCTGGGATTTTGTATGGCTGACATTCACCTTTAGATCCCATGTGAAATACTTTAACCTGTGTGCCAGGGTGCTGTATGGTTTAAATTGGGATGTGCTTCTTTGGGAATATGGGTCAAGGATGCTGTTTGAGCCCCTCTCTGCTGAATGAGATGAAGAGTGGTGTCTGTAAGGCCAACATGTTCTCATTCAGTAATTGTTTTCCCCAGTTCTTTACAAGCTCTTTGTTTTGGCAGCATGTGATGGCATTGGGACAGGGAGTTTGGTGTCAGCTCAGACAGTGGATTCCAGCAACATTGACAAGTTTGTAAACTGCACCAAGATCAATGGCAACCTTATCTTCCTTGTCACTGGGATTCATGGGTAAGTGACAAAATGCTAAGATGTTATGTCATGGTGCCAGCTGAAACCAATTGCATCCACCTCTTAATGATGACTGCAGGCTTCTTTTATGCAATAGCAGATCCAGGATAAATGAGTTTTCTGCCTTCCATTGTGAAGAAAAGCATTGCCTTGATTCTTAAGATTCAACCTCTAGGAAAAGAAAGGATGGATTCATTGTTTGCACTAAAAAGAGAAAAGACAACTGTGATTCTCTGGTTACTTCATGAGGTCCTCAATACTGGCTTACAATAAAGGCTGATCAGAGAACAGAAGGAGAAAAGGAAGTTAACTTCCATGAGTTTGTTCAAATTTTGCATGAAAATAATATGCAGAGAGGCAGCCTCTCTTAGCATAACTGGTCATAGTACACACACATGCACAAAAGCTGTCCTCTTGTCAATGAGTTTTGAAGAATCTATCCAAGTTTCAGAATTCACTGCTGTATAAATCCAGTATTTTGGTTTAAATTTTGCTCATTGTAATAAAACCAGGAAAACCTCAAAGTGTCACATGGCTCTGCTCTGGCCAAATCACCCACTGAGAGACTGGATGAAAATCTCACCGGACAGGAAAAAAATCAAGTAAATATGAGACAAGCAGCTGGAGCCCATGACATATTTTGTGTGGATTAATCCAGTGCATTACATGAAATTTAATTTCAAGTATAGGAACTGCTTTTGCAGGAAAAATTATATTAGCTCATTTAAAATGCTAAGTTAAAAGAAGCAAACCCAACCTTGAATAAAATTGTACTTGTCTGAAAAAAAAAAATCTAAATTTTGACTATAAATATTCTGTTCTGTTCTTTTACAGAAGAGTAGCACATGTAATGTTGAAAGTGTGTAGCACTTTGTGTCTCATTCTTGATGAAAAAAACTCACTTCAGCAAGCCTAAAGTATGAGAGCAGAGTTCTGCAACCCTAAATTTTTCTACAGCATGGATTACATTAGTAGAGGTTAAAAGAAGAGAAGATTTGAGAATGAATGAAAAAAATCTAGAATTCTGTAACAGCTTTTTTTATTGAAAGTTTAAATGACATTTTGCAAACCAGCAATACGGAAGGGAAATTTAAAAAATGACTCTGACTACACAAATAGTTTGTTATATAAACGGACAGTATAGAGAAACAACAATTTTACTTATTTCCTCTCCAACATGTGTCGTAAATTCATTTATTCACAGTGAGCTGCAAATTTTAGAGTGTGAATTTTTAGTGTTTTATATTGTAGGGACTTAAAATCTGGTTCTCTGTGGAACTGGAAGACTTTTGGTGGTGGCAGAGAATAATTCCAATGAAAAATGCAGAATATATTTTTGTTGTTGTTGTTTCCATTGGAAATTGTGCTGTTGCTGTTGATCCTGTCCTATATTTTGATCCTGTGGTTCTCTAGCCTAGTTCTATCCTGAGCACATGAACTTCAAGTCTTTGTGAATTTGTTATAATTTATGTAAATATATATATATGTAATTATGAATGTTTTCTACACATCTATTTAAAGTCATATATACACTATTCTGCAGTTCTATATGTTGATAAAAAGCAGACATTTGGCTGTTTAAGGGGTTTAATTGTTTATCTGCATCTCTAAAGCTATTTTATCTTCAGAATTTAGAGGTGAAATTCAGCTGCCTCATGTTTATTGCAGGCAAGGGTTTTTCCTTTTTTGATGATAATGCAATTTGAAAGCCAAGTGCTGTGTTTCTGTTAGGTAGTCAAAACTTGTTATTTAGTTTTGTGAGAGCCCCACATTGTTAAAATGTGTTTGCCTCTGTGGCCCACTGGGCTTTTTTGTTAACATTCCAGAACTCCTTTTGTTGCTGCTCAGGGTGGTTAGAGGTGACCCCACCAGTGTGTCACCTCACAGATTTGTGACTCCTGTCCCCAGAGACAGCCAGGTGGATCCACCTGCACGTTTATGTTCCACGAATCACATGTCCTGGAAGGCAGAAGGAGGAGAGGAGGAAATGTGTGCTCCATATTTATTGGGGATGTTTCCTGCTCTGAGAAAACACATAGAAATACCATAACATGCCATTGCAGAAGAATTTTAGTTTATGCTTCTAGTCAACTTTTAAATAGGGGAGGAAAGTAACATTTACTAAATGATGGCACTCTCAAAATCGAGGTCAGCTTCATCTTTTTATACTATTGCATATCTAAGTTCAAAATTTTAATTTTTGGAGGTTATGTCATTTCTTAATGAAACTTGCTTGGTAAGGATCTGTACTTTTAGAGATTCCTTGTTCAACACCTTCTAAAATTGTGCCCTTTAAATGCCACGTATCAGGAACTGCTGGTGTGCTCTTAGCTTAATTTTGCTTATAGCTTGTCTCTCCTTTTAGGAGCAGCTTTGTTAGTCCTGGTGTACATTCCTGGGAAAAAACTCTGAAAATTCATCTTTCCTTTAGGAAGATCACTCGTGGTTGTTTAGAATTTCTTAATTTTTCATATTTTTTTCCAATAAATATTTGCTGAAACATGAATGGGTTGAATTTCTATGTTTTTCCTTCAAGATGATGTGGGAGAAGTTAGGCACAGATCTGCAGGAACAACAGGCTGAAGAAGCTTGGTGTATATTCTCATAAAAGCAAAGTGTTGAGCACCTTAATGCTGTTTCCTACATGGTATGGCTGTGAGAACCTGATCTTTTCTTATTTAGAGTGTCACATTGTGTGATTTTAATCTTTCAGAGACCCCTATCACACGATTGCTGCCATCAATCCAGAGAAATTAAATATCTTCCAAACAGTGAGAGAGATAACAGGTAACACACTTCTGATCTCCTATAATCTGCATTAATTAATGAACTCATTCTCACTTTGCATTTATAGTTGTCATGTGTTGGGTTTTCTGAAGAGCAAAAGATACTTGTTTTCATTAAGCTCACCATGCTGTCATTCTAATGAAAATTTAACACAGAAAACTTCAGTATCAGTTCATTTTCACAAGTGTGCTGTCCTTTGAAAACAAGATGCCCTTTATGGCAGATGCTAAGTGGCCAAAGGATCTTGGTCCCATGTTAGCAAAGTAGAACAAGTGTTGCAAGGGAGGGAAATGTGAGGACAATGGTGCTGCAATGTGGGAAACCATTTTCTTCACCTGAGAGCATTTGAAAGTTCTAGTCTGCTTCTACAGCTCCTTCCCTTGATCTAACAGAAGATTCTGCTGCAAGTTAGCTTCTGTAAAGACACATGTATAATGTGGTGGTGGTGTGTCCCATTTTGTGTGACTTTTCAGTGGGGTCACAGAACTGGGTACTCAGTACTTTGTGTTCTTGTTTCACCATGAGGGGGACAGGGAGAGACATAATACAGCTCTGAGTTCTCATTTGATTTCTGATTACATAGAGGTAGGGAAATGCAAAAAAACTGTTCTATTTCATGCACAAAAAACCCCACCAAAATACCTTTGGGCAGCACAGCTTGATAGTAGCTGTGAGGAGCCCAGCATGCTTCACTTCTCAAAACTTGTGAATTTCATCAAACATGGAATTAAAATGAAAATAAACTCTTAATCTCTTGCTAATTAATAGCAAAGATAATCTGGCACCTGGGTGAATATTATTTGCCATTTCTAAACACAATAATTGACAGTCTTAGCCATGATGCTGAAGTGGAGCTACCCCTGTTCTTAACTCTGCCTCAGCACTGGGCTGAAATGCAGTACAAAAAGTCATGAGGAGCTGCCCTCTCTGGAGATCTGTGCAGCACAACACATCCTGAGGAATTTCCAAGTCCTCACCTTGGAAACTGGGACAAGTTCTCCTTCTCTTTTTTGGAGGAGATGGTGGTAAGCAGCCTGAAACTCTCCTAATTTATTTCTTTTCCTCAAGCTGGCACTGTCTTTCCTTTCTGGGCTAAGGCTGTCCTAACTCTCACATGGCTGAAATAATTTGTGTTCACATGTTTGCTTTTTCCTCCTTCAGGGTATTTGAACATCCAGTCTTGGCCTGAGAATATGACAGACTTCAGGGTGTTTTCTAACTTGGTTACCATTGGTGGGAGAGCTCTCTATAGGTAAGGTACTTCTCTGTAGGTGGAAACATTTTTATTCGCTTTCTGTGATTCTTTGTTCAATAGCAGAGAATGCAGCATCCTTTGGGAAGGACATCATAAATTGATATTTTTTTCCCTCTGTTACCAAGGTGTTCATTATCAGTATCTTTGTTAATCAGTTGTTTATAATGGATAATACCTTCTCAACATAATTATTTAAAAAACCAGTCTTGGTTCATGGTTGTTGCTATTATCTCATTGACAGGAACTTACATTTATGGTTTAAAATACCTTGTGAAGAAACGTAGTTTAAAAGGAATGAATTATGGAACTTAGTCTCATTCTTAGGAATTTATATGGTTGTGATTAGGCATGCAGGCTTATAGAAAGTGGTTTTAAGAAGAGGTAAAAGGTAGAAGAATATTGGAATCACTGAGGCACCTTGCAGGTGAGTTGTTCATGAGCTCTGTAGTGCCATTTTTCCCAGAGGTGTTTCTGTGTGGAAACTGTGGTTTGAAGAGGAGAAATGCTGGGGGAAGCACAAGGAGGTACCTGAGTAATTTATACAGCAACCCCTGGATCCCCACTTGGAGAGGGAGTAAATCAGACATGGGATTCTGCTGGCATCTTAAACAGCAACCTGAGCAAAATATGAACAGCAGTGAAACCTTGAGGTTGAATTACAGCCCTGCTTTCTGTTCCAAGGCAGCAATTTTTATTTGGAACAGCTGGAAAACAATTATCATCATTAAAATACAATAACTTAAAGGATGCCCAGAAACTGGATATTGTCTTCACTAATCTTCAGTCATAAAATATGTGCAGTCATTTTCATGTTGTGCAGACAATCATTTACTGTTCCTTTGATGAAGAAAGGCGATAACCACGTCTTACAACCAAAGAAAAATGAAATGTAGAGAATGGGCTGGAAAAAAAAATCCATGAAAATAACAATTTCTTCCTGTATTACTTGAAATGGCATTAATTTGATGCCTGACAGAAGATGTTTTCATATATTTTCCTTAGCATATGAACTATCATAGGGTGGTTTAGTATTAATGTGGTGTATTAATGCTGTTGAAAGAAAAACCTGAATTATATTCAGTTTTCCTATCAGCACATTATCTCAAAAAAGTCTGTTAATGGGTGAAATGAAACTGGTTGAGGAGTTCTGCTGGCTTACTTGGCCTAGTGCTATGAGCATCACAGCTTGTGGTATCTCATTCCTGACAGGACTCATCATTTCCTAGCCAATAGAAGTGGATGTTGACTCATAAAATATTTGTGTTACCACAAAATAAAATTTTTCTGGACAATTCTCAATTTTTCCAGAAAGATCATCTTGATACTTGGAGCTAATTCCAGTTGGGAATTCCTTACCAGATATAATAAGCTGTGCTTTCTGAAGTTAATTCCTGTTCTCTCTCACTTTTGTTCTCATCCCAGTGGCCTTTCCTTGCTCATCCTAAAGCAACAAGGCATCACTTCCCTGCAGTTCCAGTCCTTGAAGCAAATCAGTGCTGGCAACATCTACATCACAGACAACAGCAATTTGTGCTACTACCACACTGTCAACTGGACCAGCCTGTTCAGCACCCCCAGCCAAAAGACAGTGATCCACAGGAACAAAAAGGCAGAGAACTGCAGTAAGTACCTGCTGCTCACTGCCACCAGCTCACCTGGGGGTTTCTGCAGCTCCATGGGCCGCAGGGGAGCTGTGCTCACTTACAGCATCCAGACATTTGGCCCAGTATGAGCAGAAAAATGAAAATTTTTAAGGTGTGGACAAAAGAAAGGGAGCAGAGAGAATTCACTGCTTCCTTAATATGATGGGAACATTGCAGTTTCACAAATACGAATTCCAAAGACTGTCAATGGAGTGTTCATGACTTTACAGCCCTTTCCTTATGGAGTGGTGTGGTGGTGTTTGCAAGGGTCCCAGAATGAGAGAAGGGATGAGAATCTTGACTCCAGAAGGCTGATTTCTTATTTTATGAAATATATTATATTAAAATAAAATTATATACTAAAACTATACTAAAAGAATAGAAGAAAGGATTTTATCAGAAAGCTAGAAAGGAAAGGAATGCTAATAAAATCTTGCTCACAGCCTCAGCACAGGTGGCTGTCATTGGTAATCAAGTAAAAACAGTTTCACATGCTGGGTAAAAAGTTCTCCAAATCACATTCCAAAGTATCAAAACATGGAGAAGCTGAAAGTTCCCAGTTTCTCAGGAGAAAAGGATTTTTATTCTTTTCTCCTGAGAAGCTGGGAGATTAGGATTCCCTAATAGAAGGGTTTTTCATAAAATATGTCTGTGACAGAATAGACCTAAAGTGACCCTAAGTGGCCCTATCTTAATCCAATGGTGCTTTTGGGATTGGTTTAGGTCACCAAGTACTCCCTTTTCATATTTGACTTATCTGATGAAAAATACTACTTCAGGAAAGCTTGCATGCCAGTACCTGAGCTGAGATCAAAAGCCAAAGAAAGCTCTGTAGCAGATAAAATAACTTGTTTATATAGAAATCAGGCAGCAAATTGCATCAATACAGGCATATTGTAGCAGCAAACTGTTCATTTGAAGCATCTGTTAGACTGCTTGCAGGAGAGGAGATTCATTAAATTGCTGTATGTTTAAGTGATATTGCTGATTTTTGTGCTCTGACCATCCAAAAATGTTTGCTTTGTGTTTTTTCAAGCTGTGGTCCTATTTTTTGACTTGCACTTTAGTTCTTTCTTTCTGTTGGTTTGAGGGTGGTTTTGTTTGGTATCTTTTGAGGGATTTTATTTCTGTTTTTTTTCCTCTCCCCTCTCTTTGAGGTGCTGTTCTGGTGTTTTGAGAGAGTGAATGGCTGTGCTCATCACTAGAGTGTAAATGTACCCTCAGTGTTAGGTGAAATGCAGCTGGAGCTTTGTCTCTGCTGCTCAGTTACATTTCGAATTTCTCCTACCATGGGAGAGCCACAGGAAGTACAAAGTCTTGTTTGGTTGATGTCCACATGGTTTTGGTTGTGTGGCATTTTAATTATTATTTTATTAGACTATTTCTTTATTATTTTATTAGACTATTTCTTTACATGCAAGTTAAAAAAGTGAAATTTAAGAAAATGCTACTTGCTGCCCCTGCAAGCATTTTTTACTGTGGCTGTGCCTGAGGGTGTGGGGTTTTTCTTCTGCCCCTACATAGAAAGCCAACTATAAAAATAGAGTGTTTATTGGAAAATAGATGTGCTGCCAAGAAGGATGGCACTTCTGCCCAGGGCTGTGGCACTGTTTTTTGCTTTCCCCTGCAATGTAACAGGATCATATGGTGAGGAACCACCTGGTTCTGCACTAGTGCTCTCTAACAACTGTGTTTTGTATGGCATGGAGAAAGAATTATCCCTTCTGGGATCTCCCATATGGAATTTTTGGGGTGAAGGAAGAAGCTCAAGGTTTTTTTGACCATGAAACAGTCACTAAGGTTATATTCCCAGATTTGAGTAGGTCTCATCTTGCCAGGAGATACAAGAACTTGTGAACCTCCTGGAGGGCACAGGTTTCCTCTCCACCAGGTGAAAAACTGCTTACTATGGGAGAAAAATCTTTCTCTGATGTTTTCTTACATAAGATTGGCTCTAGCTGTCTGACTGTCATGCAGTATTTAATGAAAGAACAAACAACTTTCCTTCATTCCCATACATGTAATATAAAAAGAAACTAAGCAGTAATAAGGTGGGGCACAGGCCTCATGTCTCATGGAGTAATAATTCCTCTTTGCTTCAGGTTTCTGTAACCCCCCACATGTTATGAGACAATGGGAAATCACCCAGGTGAATTTTGTAAGGTGCTTTTTCCCATCATAGAGCAGTGTCCCAGTTGTTTCACTGTTTTTGAAAGCTTTGGGACACAACAAGTGAACAGTTTGGAACATAATCTTGCATAAGTTGTTGGAGCTCCTTTGTCAAACCCCTCTTTGCCCTTCCCTGGGATCACTGTTTGAATCCCTTTGAAGCTGCCACAGCTACTGAAAGATGGGCTTCCAGAGCAAATGGAAACTGGGATGTGCTGTCACATCTTCCTCTCACATGCAATGTCTTGTCACTACATTTGCACACAAAGAGAAAATGCAAACTTCATTTCACCTCTAGCTTGGTGAGGATTTGTTATAATAGACACTTAGCATTTTCCAGGAAGAAAAACACTCCTAAAGACATTTTAGGAGATTTAAAACTGTAGAAATCTTAAAGAGGAAAGCACATCTCATTTGTTTCCTTTTTAAACAGTCACAAAGTAAGCTCCAGCATCAAGGGGCTGGTTTAAAAAATGGACTCTGACCTGTGTTCATTAAATGGACAGTGTGTAATGAACACAGGCCAGGGGTCAAGTGGCTCCATCTGGGAGGCAGTGCAGTCCTAACAGCTTTTTCTCTCCAATTGGAGGTTAGTGCAGTCCTAACAGGAGCAGTAGCTTTTTCTCTCCAACTTGGAAGCAGTGCCATCCCAACAGGAACAGTGGGTTCTTCTCTCCAGTTGGAGGGCAGTGCAATCCCAATAGAAATATTGGTTTTTCTCTCCAACTGGGAGGCAGTGCAATCCCAACAGGAGCAGTGGGTTCTTCTCTCCAATTGGAGGGCAGTGCAATCCCAATAGAAATATTGGTTTTTCTCTCCAACTGGGAGGCAGTGCAATCCCAACAGGAGCAGTGGGTTCTTCTCTCCAATTGGAGGGCAGTGCAATCCCAATAGAAATATTGGTTTTTCTCTCCAACTGGGAGGCAGTGCAATCCCAACAGGAGCAGTGGTTTCCTCTCTTTGCACATCTGTGTGAGTGAATGTCAGTGTCCAGCTCATGTGCACAGGGAATGGAGCAAATCACCAAGAAAAGGGTAGGTAGATTTTACCTTTGCTCCATGCTGAAGTGAAAAGTCTGCCTTTTTTCCCAGCATGTTTTTGGTTTTTTTGTATTTTTTTCTGGAACAGTCAGAGGTGAGTCATGTGAAATATGAGTGCACACAAAAGAAATGCAGGAACAAAAAATGTTCTTTTAGTTACTTGAGCAATTCTCTCAGCTTTAGTGACACCTGCAGTGTAAGGTGAAACCCTTCTAGGCAAAGGTTGTTAGAGATGTGATTATTATGAATTATATCAATCTAGCCATCAATTAAGAACTTGAATAAATGATTACATTCATTATCAGGCATGATGTAAAGCTAATTGAAGTCTGCAGGAGTTTTCCTTTTGAGTTTATGGAGCTTTGGATCAGGCCCAGAAGCATATAGCCAAATAAAAATATTTTTTCTGGTTTTAGTAGCTAATTTTCTTGTGTTCTATTTAGGTTGGGGGAAAAACATTCAAGCTCTCTGCTTCTAACCCATGTGGTCCCATTAATAACGAATGAATCCTTCTTCTAAAACTCCTGACAAAATCCAGTTTCTGTCAAGAACATTATTGTTATTTCTTTACACATAAGGCCATGTGATGTGCTGGAGCTACAGAACATGCTCAGGCCATGGAATTGCCAAATAATGTGTCAAAAATTGAAATGTTTCTTTAGCCATCCCCACAATTAAAGAAGAGAAAGGCAGAGAAATGAGTTTTTAAAAGTTGTCAAAACAACCACTCCCTCCTTGCCAAGATTCTTTTATGAAAACATTTCAGGAGGAAATCATATTTTTTTTGTTTCTATTGCTTTTTTCATAAGACTACAGGCACTGTGGTGGCTACATTTCAATTGGGTAATCATGATTTTCTTTATTGAAAAACTCTCTCTTTATTTGTATACAGTTACTCACTGTATTTTTGGAGCTATCTTATAGTAATATCCCTTTTTATTTGGACAGATATTTTAGTGAAATTCTGTCCGTGCAAATAAATTCTGATTCCAGAGTAGCTTGTAGGGTGAGAAAAATGAAAAGAAAGGAAATGACTAGTAGTAAATCACAATTTAAAGTTACAGAGAAGGTGAGAAAGCAAACAGGAAACTGCCTTTCTGTGATGAGTGTGGAAAAACAAAATCAGAGGAGCTAGCAATATTCTTAAAATTAAAAATGAGAAATGAAGGGATCTCCAAACCAGGTTTAGTTTTTCTTTGTTGCATGACAAATATTTAAAATGAGTGATTGATTAGAAAACAAAAACCATATGAAACTATATAAAAAGTTTGTTTAATTGTAACTAGGATAGTTTCTGGCTTTGTGGATTTTCTTTTTGTTTTATTTGCAGGTTCAGTTGCAGCATAGTGGAATTACTGATATCTGATAGTTATTATAAAAATGTTAATATGCTTAAAAGGAAGTCAGGTTAGAATAGTAAAGAGAAGCTGAATTTTGTGTCTCTGCTCATTCTTGTTGTGCTGGTCTGGCTCATTTGGCTGCAGCAGCAGAGCTCAGGGAAGGAGGACAAAGCATCTCTCTGAAATGGCCCCCTGAGTCCCTCTTGCTGTGCTGGAATCTGTGATAATTAATACACTTTAAAGCATACTGAGCACCTGCAGTGACTCCTAAATGAAATAACTTTGTATTTGGCTGTTCCTGGTTTGAGCTTTGAGGCAAAAGGAAAACCAAAAAGATACTTCTGAGTAGCTTTTGGATGTCAGCATTAAAATTATATGTGATATAGAAAGGAAAAAACCTGAATCTCCCAGCCTTTATAAAACATGTTCAGGCTTCTCATGCTTGAGGTTATTTGTGGTGTATTGAGTAAGGAAGTATTGGAGAGGGTGGTAGAACTTAAGCAGCACATCTCCTTTTCATTTATTATTCCTCTTAAGTTTCCAATAGTTTGAAAAGCTATTGTCTTAAATAGTTTGAAAAGCTATTGTCTTAAAAAAACAAGTGTCTTATTGTTGCCATCTCTGATAGTTCAGGTCCTTGCTGAGTTTAATTTACTCAGTCCAGGGTGTAATCCATTTGTGTAAAACATTGCATTCTGCAAAAATAAATTTGAATAATTTCTGTCCTTTCACATGCCAGGGTTAGGTTGCAAGTGCAAGCAGATTTCCATCAGGTGCTGGAGAGATAATGTGTTCCTTTTGCTCTTTGCTCATTTTCTCCATCTGTCACATCATCTAGATATTTACACAGAGAATGGTTTATATAAAATAAAAATACAGACTTACACTGTTTGAAACAAACTTTCTCTCTAACCCCTAGTTCATTGTGTATTTTCATGTAGGCTTGAGGGTTTTAATATAAAGGCTCTAGGGCTCTTCAGGTGCTTTTGCAGTAAATAAATTTAAAATCACAATTTATCTTCCTTTCCTTTCCTTCAGTTATTTCCCCACTGTCCATAAGTTGTATTTCAGGGAGTCCTCAATTCATAGGTAGCATTTTATATTTTAGTTTAATAGAAGTTTAGTGGCTTCAGACAGTTGATTTTTTTGAGTCCTTTAAGTTCTTGCCATTTATCACGTCATGTGTCAGGCAATTTTACAGGTTGATCTTTACTGTCTATAAAGAAAAATCTCAGATTTTAACCCTATTGGATTCCTGTCTCTTTGAATGCCCATGAGGGACTGGGAAGCAGCAGTGAACAATTGTTTGATGCTTATTCACCTCCTCCTTGCCATTCAGGATTTTAGCAGCTTTAATCATGTCCTTTCTCCCCCACCTCTCTGTTTGCTCCTGGTTTAGGAGCTCTTCTCTTATTTTGATCATCCTTTGAGCACTCTCTTAAACCTTTTTCCTGCTCATTTTTTTTCTGAAAGGAGCATACCAGGAGTGTGTACAATATCCAGCTGAGTGTCCTGTGTATTTGTGTTGTGGCACAACGGTGATTTGCTTTTATTCTGTGCTGTAATTTGTGGAAAAAACTTTATATAAAAAACTTATGCAACTTGTGAAGTAGGTATGTGTTTTAATTTAGTGCTGGCTGCATGCAGGATAGTTCTTTAAAGAACATGTGTGCTCTTTGGGAGTCTAGTTTCGTTTTTGTCTCTTAGTTTCTTTTTTTGTCTCGTAATTTGTTGTCCATGTGTTAAGTTTCACAATAGGTTTATATCTATTTATATTATAATTTTTTTATTATTTTACATAAAATATAATATGCATTAGTATAATAGTTTACATATAAATATGAAATAAATTATAGATATAGATATTATGTATACATGCATTATTATGAATTTATTATTATGTAAATATTTATATCTAAAATAAATATATAAATGTGCTCTATATGTATATATTTTTCTAGAAATACAATATAAATTTTTATTTAATTTATATTATTTTGTATCTATTTACTAATTTCACGTTATAATTTGTTCTTATCAGTTCTTCTACAGAGAGAGCTCTTTGGTTGTTTGGTTCTTGTAGTTTCAGTTTTGGTTTCTTTCTTGCAGTTTCAGTTTCTTTCTTGCAGTTTCAGTTTTGGTTTCTTTCTTGCAGTTTCAGTTTTCGTTTGCTGCTTGCAGTTTCAGTTTTTGTTTGCTTCTTATTTCAAGGTCTAAGGGGCTCTTATATCTTCCTCTAGTTTGGAAGTTTACTTTTTTTTTTTTTTTTGAGGTAGTTTTGTAAGTTATGGGGGTTTTACGAGTATAGTAAATTAATTAGGTTTGAAGTAAATTAATACAAGTTTTTTACAAGTACAGTAAATTAATTAAACAAGTTAAACAATTCCAAACAGCACACTTCACTTAAATCTGCAATGGATTTGTAACCAAAGTGAATTCTGAGCTCGGTGTCTCACCTGCTCCTGGGCAATGGGGATGCCCCGGTGACGGTTCCAAGTGTGTCCGATGCCCCTGGAATGTTTTCCCCTGGGTTTGGGGGGGCTGTGTGCATTGCTGACAGCACCCCTGTCTCTGCAGCTGCTGATGGCATGGTGTGCAACGAGCTGTGCTCCAGTGATGGCTGCTGGGGGCCAGGGCCAGACCAGTGCCTGTCCTGCAAGCGCTTCATCCGGGGCAGGACCTGCATCGACTCCTGCAACCTCTACGACGGGTAAGACACTGCCCTTGGGTTCTCCCCAAAACTGCTAATTAGCTTTGTTGAGGACTTCAATGAGCAAGTCATTTGGGGTTTGCATTAATCAGCATCTGGCTCCACTGCCAGTGTTACTGATTTGGGGTGAAACATGCCATGGGGTTAGATTTAAGGATTTCTGAATCTGAACGTGTGTGGAAGGCTGTCCCTGGTATTCCACTGACTAAAAGTTTTCATGCAGCACCATCACCTTGCACCTATTGTATTGCTGGTAACATGAACAGTTTGATTTAAGTGAAAAGTTACCAAAACCCCCTCATTTTTCCCTACTTGAAAGCCCTTTTCAGAACCACACAATTATATTCTTTCAGACAAGTTGGATTCAGGCATCTGATCAAGAAATTCTCTGAATAAGGACCCCAAAGTAGAAAAACTCACTCTCTTTTTCATAATGCACTGTGTAATTGTACACACAAATATAAATTTAAAAACCAGTCGGAGTTCTTGCCCCTTTTCCTTTTGCTGCTTGTACTGGGGAATACCTCCACAGCACAAGGTGGTTGAATCTGCCTTATGACAGAAAAATAAAGCTGAACTGAGCAAATGAACTCCCACAAATGCATGAAAATATTCTCAACTCTTCCATCTGGAGAAGGCTTGCAAAAATACTTTGTCAGAGCACAGTTTTATGTACTTAAAAGCTCCTCTCCTCCCCCTTCACTCCCCAATAGGGAGATTTGCAGACCCCAGTTGTGTTGTCAGTGCACTGGAATAAGTTGGTGCCCCCTTGGTGTCTTTTGCTGCCATGGAGCCTGTCATAGTAAGAGCATGATGAGACTCAATCAGTATGTTCTGTTCTCTGTCCATCAGTGAATGGCACTGACACTTTCCACAGGCTCAATTCTGTCCTAAATATGTGAAAATATTTATAACCTGGGCTGGGGGAGAACTTTTTGTTTGTGGGAGACCTCTGCATGTTGATGTTGTAGGGCAGCAACAGTTCTTCAGGGTGGGGTCAAGCTGTGTTGGACGTCTCTTAGTCCTCAGTAGGAAAAATCCACTTCCAGAGCCAGGGAAGGGTGAGCTCAAGTGAGGTTTTCCCCAGCTCCATCCTGATGTCCTCAGCAGATCCTAATGGCTGTAGAGGAATGAAGGATGAGCAGTCACCACCTGAGCTCAGAACCTTCACCTGGATGCTTCTGGAACCCCCTGAAATGAGTGTGCAGCACATCTAACTGGTTAATGCAAATATTGTAATTGGTTAATGCAGCAAGATGGGATCTCCCTGCAAAGCTTGGCCTGGCCCACTCTGAGCCTGCTACAAAGACTCAGTCTGTCTTTAGTGGGGGAGAAACAACTTGCTCAGATGAATTCATCTTGGCCTAGAAGAAGGTGGGATGGATTGTGTTGGGAGAGTGCTGGAGGTTTGTGGTGAGGGGAAACTGGCAGCTGAAATGTTTGAAGGAAGAAATTCATACTTTTTTTCCCCCCTTAAAAGTGGTTAGTAAAAAGTGGTAGTTTCTTGTGGATACATGAAATAAATGAGTAAAAAGATGTGTTTTGACATTTTATAGATTGAGACCTCAGTCTAGAATTATTGTTGAAAACATTATGAGCCTTTTGGAGAACGGGCTTTAAAATGTGTTCATAGAGACCTACCTGCAACAAGGGCAGCTCTGTTATCAGTGCTCACATGTGGCAAGTGGCTTCCTGAATCTGAGCCACAATCCTATAGGTGAAAATCAAGAAACCAGCAGATTTGTCCTGTTAATGAAGTCTGTATTTCTGAATGAGAGGAAGGCCCCCATTATAGTTTTGTATTGCCAGCCAAGGGCTATGTACAAATCATCAACAGGATGGGACTCTAGGAATGTGTCTTGAGCTGTTTTATTTTCCAGCATCAGTATCATTACATGGTTATGACAATGGGAACATGGCAGCAGCTCTGATTTTATAAATTCCCACATTTTATGTTGGTGAAGAAGGTGTCTCTCCTTCACATAGCTGTGGATAAGGTGGTGGCTGTGACAGGCTGCTGGCCTCAGTGCCCCTGAGATCAATTCCATCAGTGAAGACCCAGCCAGTTGAGCTCAGTTTTGCCTTGGAGTCAGATTTCTCCTAACCTGCCTGCAAAATATTTCCTCAGGGAATTCCGAGAGTTTGCAAATGGCTCTGTGTGTGTGGAGTGTGATCCCCAGTGTGAGAAGATGGAGGAAAACATGATCACCTGCTACGGGCCGGTAAGGACACAGCCTCTTGTGTTTGTGGGGTTTGGTTTGCTTGGTTTGTTATGGCTCAGAGTAAAAACGTGCTGAAAAAAAATTATTGAAACAAAAGCAGGAGACACACATATTCTGTGTGTAGGGAAGGAATTCTGCTTGTGGTAAATTGGTGCTGGGGATCTGCCTTGAATCTACCTCCATAAGAAAGTGATTTTGAAAGTTTTCCTTTTCTTTCTTAAGTTGTCCTAATGCTTTAGTGGTACACATGCATGCAATTTTTACAGACTGACAGCATGCAGTTGGGATTTGAGTGGCTTATTTTATCCCTTTTTTCATTATTTATACACCACTCCCCTTCCCAAAAAAAAAGTGGGGGAATTTGTCTCAGTCCCTCAGTTTGAACAATACGCTGGGAAGTTTTGTACTTAGATAAGTACTTTAAGTTCTTTTGATAGATAACGTTTTTCATACATCCTAAATGGTGCTTAACTCTTTCTCACCTTTATAATGCCCAGTAACTTTTCTTTCAAAGATTATTGCTCATTTGGGAGGTAGAAATTGTCTCTTTCTCCTAGTTTTCTATGTATTGCCAAGATTAAAAGTCACAAGTATACTGGAAATGAGGAGTTGTATTTTAGGCTCTTCACAATTGAGAAAAGTTAGCCTGTATTTTATTTCCTTATTTCTGTGACTTACTTACTGAATGGAAAAAAGAAAGGCATCATACTTTTTCTTACAATACTGTGTTTTTCTGCAAGTAGTTAATGTTTCAAGTGTTGAGCCCTGTTGTGGTGTGATGTAAATTTGGATTTGTAGCAGGGCTTATGGACATAAAATCCTAGGCCAATGCTCAACCTGATTTAGTTATACACTAGCTTATCATCACAGCTTTAAAATTTTACTTTTACATTGCTCAGGAGTCTTGGTTTGTTGGTCTTAACAATTTGGTCTTCATGTGTATTAAGAAGGAGACCTTGCAGTCATTTATCTTGTAGAATAAAGGACCTTGTATTCGTTCATTCTTGCTGTGACCAGATGCCATGTGCAGAATGCTTGTGGAAATTAGTTTTGGGGTGCAGAGGTAGGAGATCCCACTGCAGGCTTTGCAAAGGTTCAGTACTAAATAATGTAGCAGAAACTTTCTCAGCATTAAAATGGATGCTGACTTCACTGTATGAAGCACACCAATAAAAAGAAGCTCATCTAGAAGCTAATGGCCAAAAGCACCAGGATCTATGTGTCTGCTGCTACCTAACAGAGGCTGGAGCCATGCAGGTAATTCCCAGTTCCTTGGGAAGAGGAGCTGCTGCAGGTGTTGCTCAGTGTGTGCCAGTGCAACCCTAGTGCAGCAGGAAAGGACAGAGTAACTTGAATGCTCTACATTTCTTTCTTCCATGCTCTCCAGGGACCTGACCACTGCACCAAGTGTTTCCATTTTAAGGATGGTCCAAATTGTGTGGAAAAATGTCCTGATGGCTTGCAGGGGGCCAACAGCTTCATTTTCAAGTACGCCGATGAGGATCGGGAGTGCCACCCGTGTCATCCCAACTGCACCCAGGGGTGAGTGCCAGCTCTGCAGGGAGCCCTCCAATCCATGCACTGCTCCTAGCACAGGGTGCTTTAGAGATAGTTTGGCTTAGTAAAGCATTTGTCCCACTCCTGAAAAGAGAGTGTGCAGTAGGAATTTAACCTTTGATTTTCAGTCTCTCAGGTTTTAGTCATGAACGCCCAGCAGTTTATCACAAAAAACCCTTTTGAAGACCATAGAGAAGAACTTTCCACAGCCATGCTCTGAGCTTTCCTTCTATACTGATTTGTAGCAAATGCTGCCCTGTCACTTAGTTTTAGGCTTATAAAATGATTTTATTTTTTTTTATTAGTATTTTCTCCTTGACAGAATGTCTACTACTTGGTATTGGTGAACTAAGCCTGCAGCACTACTGTGAGACAAAAGTGCTACTGCTCTCCTTTCCCTACAGGAAATGCAAAGAGTTTGAAACCAGACTTTGCTCAGTCTCAGGCTCCTGTACATCAATTTCTGAAGTCCTGGTAAAGTGCCCAGAATAGTTTATTACACTTGGAATTTGCTACACTTGGAATAGTACAGCCCATGGACCTGAGCCAAAATTAAGAACCTGTCCAACACAACAATGGTCACATGCACACCTATAGTTTTGCAAGGCCATGTAAGTTACTATTGCCTTTTCCATGGGGCAATTCAGAGTGTCCAGCATACAAGGAGAGGAAGAGGCAGCAATGGGAAAAAGAGAAAACATCAGCCTGTGAAATAATCTTCGACAAGAGGCTCTTATTGTTTAGCAGCTAAAATTAAACCAGTAAATTATTCAATGGAATCTTGATGTCAACAGCTGTTGCCATTCAAAATGAGACCTTTTGCTGGTTTTGCAAATCTAATTACAATGGAGCCATTAGGGAAATGAGAGGGAGATCACAGAGACACAGCCAGGATCTGTTACAGATTTGTCTCCCCCCCCAGACCCTTTAAATCAGTTATGCAATAAGAAAACTGCTGTTACTGTGGAAGAAGAGGGTAAGAAGAAATGGTATTAAAAGAGCAGCTCACTCCAGGAGCTCTGGTCCTGGCTTTCATAGATGGAGAAGGTGCCAGTGCTGATCTAATCTGACAAAACCACAGAGGTGTGATGGATTTACTGTGCCTTGCAGCTCTCCTGGCCTCCAACGAACAACCCTTCTTCCTCTTCCCTCCTCTTTCCTGAGGAGTTCTCACTGACCCAGCTGTTTCTAGTGTTTGTGGCCCAGCTGTGTTTCTCCTAGACCAGGAAGACAGCAGAAGGCTTTCCATGCCTTTCCACTTTTCCATAGGCATTCATATTTTGCAAGTGGTTGTTTATTTTTATCTGCCTGGATTGAGAAGGGAGGTTTTTATGTCTTGTGCTGAAAATGTGACATTCTAGTTCATGCACAGATACGAAGGGCATTAGGCAGTTCTAGCTGACCTTGGCAGTCCTCATTGGCAGCTGTTGCTGACACTGGGTTCCCTTATGCCAAGTGATGTTGTCCTTTTAATCCTTGGACTTCTGGTTTTCCCTCCTTGTTATTTTGTCCTGATTAGGTGAAAGAATGTCCCAGAGTGTACCCATCCCCAGAATAAGAATAAATAAAAGGGCTAAAGGTCTCTCCCCCAGTTATTTACATAAAGCCCATGATGTTCCCATCTCCCAGATGAGGAACTATCCCTTTTCCATGACACTAATTTCCCTGTGAAAATATTTGTCCTCTTATTAAAGAGTTGATGTGTCTATTCTTAGGTATTTTTTTAACCCTTAGAAAAACAATGTTCTCTTTTCCCCAAGTGTGGGTAAGCATGGCTTACTATTCTTTTTAGTGTTTCTATAGAGTTTGTGGCATGTAATTATGTTAATGAAGCTGTTAATGGCTGCCCAAGACATTTGGGGTTTGCAGGTTGTCCATCTTCTTGCCAACATTGTCAGGGCCTGAATATGCCCATGGAAAGGAAATCAGTTCCTCTCTCCTTTCCTCCTTCAAGGCTGAATTCTTTGGTTCCATACCCTTCCTTTAAGACAGTAATATTTGAATTCCCTTCAGTCATGATTCTTCACTGAAATATGTTGTGGAGAGAACACAGCTTGCTATTTGGCTCATGGCTGAAAGGTGGAGAGAAAACTTAATTCTGCTTCATCCCTCACATCTGTTCTCCTGGCTGCCAGATCAAGTGCTGGAATTTCACCAGTGCCCTCTCAGTACAGCTGGGATACCCATCCAGAAGGGCTGAGCTGCTGCAGAGCAGTGCTTCCCAGGATGGTATTATCTCATTCCTGCAGTGCTGAGTGATAAAATAGGTTATTAGTCCTCATGTGATGTTTCCAGTCATCCCCACCAGTTGCACCAAGGAAGGATCTGTCCCACCTCTGTTTCCTGTGTTTTGCCACAAGTTCCATCTTGGCATTTGCAGAGGACTGCTTTAGTGAGGTTTGCTAGCACCATTCTCCTCCCTTATTCCAGTGTAATGACTGTTTCTTTGAATAGGTGTGTAATTAGCCAGCCCTGCTAATGACCTTGCTTTGACCAGAAGAGCTGTCAGACAGTGACATCCTTGGGTGCAACAACTGTGCTCCTGCCCTTGCATCCCTGTGATAAGTATCAGCTACTCGCAGCCAGTTTGGAGCAGATCTGAAGCATGTGGCACAGCCATCCCACTTAATTCAAGAGAGTTGGAAAGCATTTGGCACCTCTTCTTGCAGAGCCAGCCAAAACTGAACAGTTCCACAGGAATAAAACACTAATTACACAATAGCAAGTGACAGCCTGCTTCCTTGCTGGGCAGGACACAAATGGGGGAACTCACTGGACGCCTCCCCTGGTCACACAAACATGTTTTGTCACACAGCTCTTTGAAGGGAGGGCATTACTCATCACCAAAATTCTCTTTTCCTTTTAAGCTATGACCAAAGAAGTGGGGGGAGCTCCAGCAGTGTGTGGCCCTGGAAGGATTTGAGGGCAGAAGCACCATGTTGTCTCTAAAGCTTAGGTGTATTTTTAGGAAGAAAGTTTGAATTCCAGATGAAAGAATAATATAAACACACTCTGGACAAGAAAAAGCGTTACTCTTTTCTTTTGCAAAGTTTCCTCCTAGCTCCTGCTCCAGTTCAGCTTTGTTCCCCTTACCTGTTAGCTCAGTAGCCCTTGGGCAGAGTTGTCTGATTTTATCCATAATAATTGTGTGACCATCACAAAAAAAGGTTTTTTCCTGCCCAGAGATAATCCACTTACACCACTGTAAAATGAGTTTTGTTTGTTTCCAGTGACCAAGACTTATGAGAATTCATCTGGTGTGGAATGGCTTTGTCACCCCATATCTATGAAGTTAAAACCCCACCTTTCAATCTTAAAGAAAGTTGATAAATGAAAATATTTCTGGATTGTTCCTGGAAAAAAAAAAATTGTTATTGCAATTTTCAAAACCCCAAATTTCCTTTCAGAGGATGATTATCTGTTAAGCTAGGATGAGCTCCAAGTGTAATTTTCTGGATAAGCTGTATTGAACTTTTGTAAGGTACTGAATATATCATTAATGAATTGGCATGTCTCAATTAACCAGTTCATTTTACAGAGCCAACTTGGAAAAGAAAATATCATCCAGACTGCAAGCAGAAGGAACACTGGGTGTGAACATTGTGATGTATGATTGTGTCAGGCTTATGTGGGTCAAAAAGCCTGGAATGAAGGGGGTTCCCTCCTGGGGAAAAATACCTGATGGTATTTTTTGGGGGGAACAAAATACCCTGTGAATGAAAATTGCCATGACTCACAGTGTTGTACTTCCCTGCATGTAATCAGGACAGCCACTCAGGAGGAACCTGGGAACTGCCTCACTAGGAATAATGGAATTGCACCTGGACAGAGTTCTCTCTTTGAGAAAGCCAAGCCCACTGAAGAAGATTACAATTTGAAATAAAAATCAATTATACTTCAACTTGCACTGGGTGAGGTCCAGCAGTACAGTTTGGATTCAGTCCTGTTCTCCAAATGAACATGTGAAGTGACTCCAAGACTACAAGCTCGTGATGTCAGTCTGCCAGTTCTCTGAACCAGCAGCAGGCTCTCAGACCTCTAATTGGAAGATGCCCTTCTTTTCATTTACAGCAAGAGTCTGAACTCAGCTTTTTTTAGCATGGTAGGAAATGGACAATCTGAGCAATTCTTCAGCCTCCTTCATTGCTGAGCTTGTTTTTTCCAGATTGCTGAGAATGCCATGAAGGGAAGAAACATTGGATGTGTGTGAGATGGGTTACAATTCAGACAGTCCTGAATTCTGTAGTGCTGATGCCCAGGACAGATGAAATTCCAAGAGTTCTCTCTATTAAGTTTTTGAACTGTGTTTAATTTATGCAGAATCTGGATTTTTAACACATCTTTTTTGTGCTGGAGGAAGCAGTCATCGAGGAAATCCTTCCAGTTTGTGTTTGCATGTCAGAGTAAATATCTTATGTAAAAATAAGAATTCAAGTAAACAAACATGGGGTAAGGTTTACTTGGTCTGCTCTCCCTGATGAGCAGGTACAGGGAAATTGAATTCATTTTCTAATGGCAGAGTGATCCCAATTTAAATGCAGCAGAAGCTGAGGAGTGGCAAGTGATGGTGAAGCAGAGAGAAGATCTCGTGGGAGCTTATTTGAACTTTCAGATTTTTTGACATGCATATCCTTCCATCAAAGCCAACCTGAAAAAACAGCAAACTTTAAAAGAGTTGGGGATCACACCTTCAATTTATAATGCCTCAACAGAAGTAAGTTGCAGTCTACTGATGTGTCAGCTTACCTCTGCTGCCTGTAGCAGATGTACAGCCAAAGGGCCTGTTAATAAAATAGCTCTGAGACCTTCTTAAAGAGTGGAAATAAATGGTTTGGTTTCCTTAAATGCCAAGGGCCAGGTACTCCCCATGGCTAGAATGCCTAGCTGGGTGTGCAGCACTGAAGGGGATCAGGTGCTTTTAACCCCTAAAAACTCAGCTTTAGTCTCTGAGAACCCTGACTGCTGTGTAGATGTGTATTTGACTTGCTGTTTGAATGCAGGGGAAACCAGTCCTGCTCTTCATGGGGGCAAGGGACATCCACACATGGCACACGTGTGTTCTGCAAACTCTTTTCCATGGCTGTGTTTTAGTGGTGCTGCATTCCTTGCATTTCCAGTGCCTTTGGTGAGCACCTGCTGATTGTGCAGGTGGAGAACTCTTGGCAGCATCTAAGGAAAGCAGAATAAAATGTCTGAATCAGCAGACACCATTTTGCTGTGGTTTTTGTTGCTTTTGTTGGAAGTTGATCCTTGAGAAAAAGGATTTCTTCAGTTACCTTGGCTGGAAGCTTTTAGAACAAAACGAACAATTGCATCAATTACAGAAAGAAAAGCAAGTTTTGGATCATGCTCCTGGAAATCTCGACTTGTAAATTAACAGCTTTTGTGCAGTAATCACTGGTTTGATGACTCATAAAAACACACAGGAAAAGCAGCCCTGTTGTCAGGACTCCCACTTACACAGGTGAAAGTGTTGTTCAAGCCAAGATGTGGCCTGCCTTGGAATGCTGTTTCTATTATTGTTCCTCTTGTCACAAGCTATAATTTTTTGGTGACATAGGTCTCTGTTAGCGAGAGAAGAGCTAGAATTAAGAACACAAAGGGGATTCCTGCTCGTTGGGTATGTAAATAACAGCTGTCTCTCTTTCTCTCCCTGTTTCCACTTTGGATTTGCTGCAGGTGCATAGGGCCACACCTGGAGGACTGCATTGGGCTGATGGATAGGTACTGGCTGGCTGCTGGCTGCCTGTGTGTCTCCATCCTGCACGTGTGGACAAGGGCGCATGCGTGTGCATGTCCTGGGGCGTGGCAATGACGTGGTTTGTTCTGTAATTGCCTGCAGGTGTAGAGGCCCAGCTAGTCATGACTGCATTTTCTATCCATGGACACGGCAGTCCACTCTGCCCCAGCACGCTAGGTAACATCCCCACCCCATCCTCCACACCTGCCATGTCATAGCAGCCAGTTTGAACACACACACACACCTTGTATTCTAGAAAATCTGACTCCCTGCTGCCAAATTTGCTTTCTCTTTGAAAGCCAATTAGATATTCTGCTCATTTAAGCTGATTTTTAAAAGTGTTTTTACTTTTAGCTTAAATCGATAAGGATTAAATTCTGAAATTTTCCTGTAGATATTCATTCTACAGATTGAATTTCAAAATTCAATTTTATTAGATGTTAAAAATTCTGGTAAAATTGTTTGGTAAAATTGATGGTAAAATTCTGGAATGCACTTGTTTTCTCTTTATTGTGTTTTTTTTGTTGTTGTTGTTTTCTGCTTACGACAAAATTTAAAAGCCAATGAGCCTCTTTCTTCCATACACCTTCCCTTGAAAACATAAATGTTATAGCAAAACAAAATTTTTTCCTTATTTGACATAAAACTATTATTTGATTTTTTTTTTTCTGTTTAAAAGAAAAATTGTAACCTGCCAGCAATTTTATTTTTCAGTAATGACAATTGAAACAAATTAATGTAGGCTTTATTCTGCATTCTTTTTCATGAAAGCCCCACATTGCTATTGAGTTTGTTCATTCTTAAATTCAAACTGGTTAATATGACTTCTTGGCTTTGGGATTACTCTCCTGAGCTAAGACCAGATGAAAAAAATGCATAAATTCAATCAAACCCACCTCATTAAGATTTTCAATCTGAGTTTTTTTCTTGTCTTTATCAAAAGGTTTTAAGGTTGCCTTTCCTTCCTAATTGTGTACATAATGTGAATATACCTATTTCTAGCTTATAAGGGAGAAACATATTTGGACTTGAAAAACAGTGCACTATAAATGCTATCAGATGGTATATTTGTTTATTAAATCAGTATCAGTTCTGACTTAATTCATTAACCAATGAATAAGCAGCAGAAGATGAATTTTTCAATATTTTAATGTTTTGTTTTAATCTTTCTGATTTGGGATATCCACTTTGAGATATTTTTGTGGGGCCTCGTTTTCAGATGGACTCTTCCAAACAAAGCTGCCCCAGTTTTAAAGGCCCCAATTTCATCAACTGTACTCAAAACACAAATACAGAAAATTTGTTATTATTTCCTTAAGTTTAATGGCCTTATCAAACTACAGAAATGAGAGGAATTGTTTTACTCTGTTCAGTGCTTTTACTCCTGCTCCATTCAGTCTCAAATGTTTCCTGTTTCCTTTGGATCTGATGGAAATTTTTTTTGTTTGTTTCAGCCTTGCTGAATTTATTCTAGGAAAACTACTGCACTGTGTTTAAATGTCAGTATGTATTCTTTCACTTTCAAGGCAAAGAAGGAAACTTCATACCTCTATAATAGATTTGTGAAATTGTGCTTTTTTTATTGTGAAAATGGTTCATTCTATTTGGTCTAAAAATGGGCAAAACTGCACTGGCAAAGTGACACTTTTTGTTACAGTAGGGTTGTAAATACAAAATGGAAGTATTTAACTTCAGATAAAACCTTCTTCATGTCTCTTTAACAGCTGTGCACCCTCCTGAGACTTATAAATCTTAAATTAATTAATAATTAGTCTATTGACTTGAGTTTTTTCCATTGATGTAAATTATCAGTGAGTAGAAGGGGACAGATTTTTCTGCTAAAAGTGAGAACAGGGGTTTAACCCAAACAAGAAATTCCTCGTCTTCCCCTATTTCCATTTTCATAGCAGTGTTACTTTCCTTTCCAGTTTTTTAGTTTGCAAATTGTTTGTGCCATGATTCATTGACTTGAAGGCTTTTGTAAGAGTCTGGTAGAATAGCAAAGGAATTCTTTGTGTCATGTTTAATCAAGATGAATCAGATGTGCATCACATGGCTTGTTTTCCAAATGGCTGCTGAAACTTCTGCTTTTCTGCTTATCTTTAGTCCCTTCAAGTTTGTGAGAAAACAACCTTACTTTTGGCAGTGCATTTCTTTCTGCATAGTTTGGTTTTGGGTTTTTTTAAACCTTTAGATTCAATGGAGTTCTGTCCAAAATAATATCTCCTCATGCAGCTTCCTGTATGGATTATTCCTGTAGGGCTTTGGTTTTGGTTCTACTTTCCATACCAGTCTGTCCTAGAAATTGTCAAACCAAAGACAGAAAGTAGAAGAAGGCTGGAATTTGCCAGGATGCCCAAAGGAGTTATCCATCCTCCTCCTTTCCTGCCTCTTATTACAATGCCACTCCTCCTTTTGCTGCCTTCTGGCAGTTACATTCAGTGTTTTTTGAGGTTGGAAAAGCACACAGTATAACATTACAGCATATTCTGGAACAATCAGCAAAAAGATGATTATGTCTGCTCCCAAGATTGGGATAGCTGTTGTTTAAAAGAATGATTCAAAACTCTGCTGTTCATTAAGAAAATACTCTAGAGAGTCAGGAAAGGCTGGTTCCTTTCAGGTTCACCAGAAAAATTTGGCTAATTGCAGTGATTTCAGTGAGACTGTGGACAAAGCTTTTACCTGAAGTATGAAATTTAATTGGTTTATCCTTGCTAGGCTTCATTCACCTTAATACTAGGAGAGAAGAGATCATCAAAGGAGGAGTGAGGTTTCTGTTTTCTGGTGCATGTGAGATGGTACATCTAGAAATGTGATAGGAAAGAACCAGCAGCAGCAGCACTGATGTTCCTGGTCTGAGTAAGCTGCTGTCTCTGTTTACGCCCCGAGAAAATTTCATTTACATTTCCCTTTTAACTAACAGAAACTAATTAGCCAGGCCCACTATTGTCAAGTGCTTCAATAGAATGTCGTGTAGATGTTAACTCTAATTACAATGCTGTTGCTAGTTTTGTATCCAAAAAGGATGTCCTCTCAACAAATCATCACTTCCTCAGCAACAACAACAAAAAAAAGAGCTGGTTTTATCTACTGCTTATGTGTACAAGAGCTAATTAACAGTAAACCCTGTGTAATGCAGGCAAATCCTTTCATAGCTGTTTTGTACCCTGTCACAGTATGACTTCAGCAGAATTTCACAGCAGCTCTCAGTAGCTGGTGGGGAAGGGAAACCACCTCTAATAAAATGCTTATGTTCATGGTTTTCACGGTGCTCAGCTCCATTGCTTGGAGGAAAGCACTCCATATGCTCTCTGCTTTTATAGAATAATTATATTATTCTGGAGGGGCAGAGGATCTCTCTGTAAAATAAGAGGGAAAATAAGATCTGTGAGTACCAGCTAAGCTATGTTACTTGGTTGGTAAAAGATGCTGCTCTCAAGAGACTCTTAATATGGAGCTTTCTGAAGCTGAATCAGAACAGGGCAGTTGAAGAAACAGGTTGATTTTTTTAAAAATCCAGACTAGAAAAAACAGTTTCAGATCCTTCCTCTGTGGGTTGCGTAGATCATAGATGTCATCAAATAGAACAAATTCACAGAATACAGAATGAGCAAGGTTGGAAAAGACCTTTGAGATCGTCAAGTCCAACCTATGACCTAACACCACTTTATCAACTAAACCATGGCACTTTTTAAAATATTTTTTTAAAGGCTTACAGGGGCAGTGACTCTACCACCTCCCTGGGCAGCCCATTCACCTTTTCTGTGAAGAACTTCCAATGCCCAACCTAAACCTCCCCGTTGTCCACCTGTCCCATTGCTGGTTGCCTGGGAGAAGAGACTGACCCTCATCTGGCCACAACCTCCTTTCAGATTTATGAAAGAGATTAATAGAGAAATCCCAGTTCTGTGGGTGACCTGCCTCTTCTGAACTGGTTCTGAAGCCAGACCTTGCTGAGGGTAATTTAATTCTTGCCATGGCATTTCCCTGCCTGGAGCTTTTGGAGGAATACCTTTGGGGTACCCCTGGGACATAAATGAAAGTCACTGTGGTTGGTGGTCTCGTGAGTTCCTCCAGTTTTTTACCACTTCCCCATTTTAAGACTGGCTTTCTTGTGAAAGGGTGTAGGTGGATATTCTTCTTTCCTGTTGTACAGATGGAATCCTAGAATGGTTTGGGCTGGAAAGGACCTTAAAGCTTCCAGTTCAACCCTCCCTCCATGGGCTGTGACCCTCCAATAACCTGAGGTTGCTCCAAGCCCCATCCAACCTGGGCTTGAATTCTTCCAGGGATGCAGCAGCCACAGCTTCTCTGGACAACCTGTGCCAGGGCCTCAGCACACTCAGAGGGAAGAATTTCTTCCTCATAGCTGACCTAAGTTCCCCCTCTTTCAGTTTGAGGTCTGACTACAGTTACTAAATGTGTTAAAGCTTCTGTTCTGAACCACCTTCAGAAAGATGTGTGTGTGATCTGTGAGAGTTTGTGCTTCATCTGCTTTCTTCAGCAGGGCTGGCTGCCATGGACTCATGGTATGGAAGGACTTAGTAGGGTATGCTGCTGTAGAGGGAAATGAACTGGTAAAGTTGGGAGAGTGAAATAACTGGAAGCAATTCTCACACAATGATGTTTAAAATCTGTTCTGTGGCTCCAGTGGTTTGAGGATGCTGTTGAGAGAGTGTAGGATAAAGTAGAAATCTGATGTTCCTAGAAGTTTGTTGTACAAGGAGTAGAAGGTGGGCAATAAACTCCTGCAGGATCTTGGTACTGTTGATACTCATTGACCAAGTTTCCCAGCAGCTGTGCTCATTTTTTATAAGCAAATTATTTGTTTGGAAAATTGACTAAATGGTCTTTACTGAAACTATGAGCAGAAAAAATGATGAGTGATGAGGGCCAAATGTGATAGGTCACTACGGGGAAAAAAGGAAGCAATAGGAAATGCAAATTAACAAATGGTTTGTTGGAGGGGAAAACAACACACAGTGCCCTTGCAGAGGTGATTGCTTTGGTTTCTCATCATCCTTGTGTTGTGGGTCTGTATTGATTTGGCTACACAAATAATACACAATGCAGAAATCAAGTTTTGCCATGGAGAAGTGACCGCATTATAAAGCAACAGTATATATCTCACCACTCTCCAATGGGTTTCTCTCATGGCTGGAAATAAGGATTTAATTTAGATTTAATGTTGTTATAAATTAATTATCTATTATTAAATATACATTTTTAGAGCTTTAGAAATATGCAAGATGTAGGATTGTTTAAACATCAGTGCATAGTTCCTTAATGATTCATTAATATTTAATACATTATAAATCAGAACTAAATCTTGTGGTCTTACTTCCAATCTACCTGTGCAATGTAGGATTGGTTACTCTTTCTTAGAAAAATTAACATGACAAATGTATTAGAGTTGAGAGCCCAGCCCAGACTTAATTCTCTGCAATTTGGCTTATTCCTTGTGACCTTACTCAAGTGGGAAGGAGCTGCAATTCCTGCATGAAGCAGGAAGCTCTTGGCTGGGGTTCTTTAGAGCGTTTTGCTTTTTTATTGCCTGTTTAACCCCAATTTTCTGGGATGATGGAGCATAGAACACGTAATGCAGATGAAAATTTGCACATTGACATTACCTTTTTTGTTTTACCCACTGAAATGTATGTTTACTTCTCAGTTAAATTGCAACAGCTTTCCCAGCATTGGATCCAAACTAGCAGCTAACTTGTTAATGATGATAGTATAGTTGTCTGTCTGTCCTTTTCCAGGAATGGAAATACCATTTTCCAGTCCTTTGTAGGAATGGAAATACCAGTGTTGAATTTGATACTTCACTGGTGTGTAGCAAACAGTAAATGAGCTAAAGTAATTAAACAAGCTGCAGGTTTCAAGGAATTAACAAAGTCCTGACTTTGGTGCTGTATGTGGGAAGTTGTACCTCAGCATTTATCAAAGGTGGAAGCATCACCACAAATAACAGCAATCATTCAGGAAGAGAGCATTAGGAAATCAAGCCATCAGACCAAATTACTTATTCTTACTATAATTTTTTTCCATGCTGTAAGGTAAAGTAACAGGCTGGGAAAATGTCATGTAAATTATCTGTACCTTTGGGTAGTAGTTTCAAAAAACTAAATTCAATTTCTAATGGGAAATGGGGGCTAACACTAAATTCATTCCCTATGCCTGCCCTCTCTTTGTTAGCTCAGCTTCCTTTGCATCTCCTTTCTGTAAAGTAGAGATATTTTGCCTCTTTTCTCCCTGGTTACAGTGGTAGTGGAGAGAGTTGAACAAGAATGTGGACCCTGTACCTTCATAGATAGTGACTTTTTTCCTAGGAATGTGTGTTACAGGGGCTTTAGGGAAGAGCCATTGGAAATAGTACTTTGTGTCTTGGAGTGAAGTTTAGGAACTCAAACAGCTAAAGCTTTTTTTGGCTGAAAGTGAAGGCAGATTCTCCTCTAGAAGTACACAGGTAAGAAGACAGAGTTTGGTTAAGGAGGGCACTAAATCCAGCAGACTGAAAAGGAGAGTTGGGTGTCTGTCACATGTAAAATGGGTGAAATCTGAGAGACATTCAGAGCAGCAAAGTTCCAGTGCATTTCTAATGAAGGTTATTAATCCCTGGAATGATTCTGTGTGTAATGTTCTCTTCTTCAGCACTACACTTGTGAAATCACGACTGGGAATTTTTTCCTGCAACCAAGATGAATTTGTGCTGAGCTTGGGGGCAGAGGGTGGTGTGGCTCCTCCTGCCATGGGACAGGACACTTCAATGTCTGTGACAACAATTTCCAGCTGTGATCAGCTCATGATCTAAGCTACAAAGTCCTTTAAATTTTGAGTCAGAGTACTGAGTTGGACAGAGACAAGCAAATCCAGCTGCTGAATCCTGGGCTGTGGCTCCTGTCAGCTGTAGGTGGAGCACAGAGTTTCACATGACTTTACACAAGATTTCTGTTCTGTTCACACATGCTTGCTCATTAGCAGTTAGGTCAGGTAAAATTCTGAGTTTTCAGACTGTCCTTTGCTAGGAGAGATGAGAAACTGATTCAGATCTTATCTGTACTTTTGTCAAAAAGCTTCATGCCTTTTTTTTTTCCGATCTGATGTAAATTTTTAATGACACCATTTTCACTTGCTGGTGAACAAGATCTTTTGCAGACATATTGGCTGTTTCATCAATAGAAGATAATGTTGAAAATCATTTGTGTAGTTATCTGAGATTGAACAAATGATAAAACAGACAAGGAAAGATTATGAGATAATGTGAGGAGCAGGTGCTGGCTAGTTGTGATTGAGTTTTCTTTGGCAGAGTGTTGTGAGGAGGTAACTCTGTATTTGCCTGTTGTGTGCATTTCTAGCAGAGCTGGTAGTTTCTCATACTAGAGAGTTGTGGCATTTATGTAGAAATCTGAGAACAAATACAACCTCATCCTCAGGACAAGGGCCAAGCTTTGGTTAAACATGGTCCAGTCATGATGTAATCCCTGATTTGTTAATGATACAAAGTTTTTCTAGTAATGCCCAAAGGAAAACTGTTTGAAATGCAATCAACCTTTTTACTGAAAAGTGTGAGCTTTTTCCTCATGCAATTTGTCTTGGACTCCCAGTACTCTCCTGTGACATAGCATGTCCTTTGGAAACACAGGATTTCAAAGCAATACACCAGTGCTGGGCACCTCTTAAAATGCTCACCTGGATTTTTATTGCATGTTCTTGTTGTGTTCACTGTCCCATTTTAACTCAGAGTTTTCTACTTGTAAATCAAATTGTGTTTAGATGTCACTGAAATGAGGTAGTACAGATATGTCTTAGAAGGAACAGAAGCTATAAAGCACCATAACATGGGTGAAAAGAAGTAGTGACAGCAGAGAAGTAGAAGGAAGCAAAAGGATGGAAGATGTAGTTTTATTATTGCCATTTATTTTTCTCAAGTTAATCCTGCAATGTTAGAATCTGTAGGCCTGATGTCAATGTAGGTCATGCTGAAGAGGAGACAAGACACTGCAATCCCTGCTTTTGGTGGTAAAGTACAATCATCTGCAAATTGATCATAAAAAAATGCTGGGAACATGGAGCAGGGTATGCAGATCCTGTAGGCTGGTTGGTCAGAAGCAAAGGAACTGCAGTGATGTGGTAGACTGGAGGGAAGATGTGTAATTCCAGAATTACACATGCAATTCAGCAGCATGGCAATGGCTAAACCCATCTTCTCCAAGGTCCCAGCAGGCTGGAATCAGCCATGGGGATATTTTCAGTTCATGCCAGAGGTGTCTGTGTCCATGGGCATTGCTCTGATTGAGTGAATAGCCTTCCTTAAAAAATATGTGCAAATTTCAGAAGTAAATCACATCTTTCCTGCCCCTAATGGACAGATGAAGGGAAAAAATGAAAAGGTAAAAAGTATTCCTGCATTAAAATGGACCACTAGTTGTTAATATGCATAGTCTCAATCACAGCAAGGATAATAGGCAAAGAACAGATTGAAGAGATAATATCCTTGCTTTAAAAGTGTCCCATCTCCCATAGATGTGCTTTTCCCTCCCTCGTGGCAGGGATGTCCTCTGCATGTGAATAACTTGGTGAAGTTCAGTGCTGGCTCACTTCAGCTCTTGGTGAATTCTCTCTACTTCCAGTTCCTGGATCAACCAATGGATCAGGGCTGCATATTCCAAACTTGGGGATGTTTGAGTCAGCTTTTAATCAATGGGTTTTTTAAAATAGAGGAGCAGTTTCCAGGAAACTTCCAGTGAGAAGAGGGGTATCACTAAGAAAGCAAGCCAAAACCTACAGCTGTATCAATATGGTTGGATATATTCTCTCAAGCTTTTATCAGCCTTACTGTGCTGCTGATTACTTAAATACTTCAAACATTTATTTTTGAAGTGGAAGAAGAAGCAATCCCTCTCTCCCTCATGAAAAAGGCAGGGGGGAAAGAAAAGGCATTGATGCCTTCTCTCTCCTTTTGTTTTTGTTTTTTGATTTTTTTTCATTTTCTTGACCTCTAATGAGCTTCAGACTCAGTGAGACCTAAAAAGCACAGAAACTGAGCAGGATCCACTACCTGCTGGTACTTAGGTTTGGGGATTTGGTGGAATAGGGAAAGGAAGGGGGTTGTGACTGGAACAGAAAAAAGAGATTGTTAAGCGGGATCATCGTTTCTCCAGATGCTTGGCCTGTTCTGCTCTGGAATTTCAGCAGCTGTCAGTAGACAAGTTTCTTTAACATTTAAAAGCTGCACAGATAAAGCAGTAAATTCTGGAATGTTCTATCATACAGAAATTTGGGAGCAGGAAGAGCTATTTTACTAAATTATCATTTTCCTCAATGTGAGCTATACTTTACTACAAAACAATCCTAATAGAAGAGCAGTTGGAGAGTTGGGGTTGCTCTTAGCAGTACCCTCACCATGAGCTGCTTTCCTAACCCAGTTGTTTCTGTCATCTGGGGATGGTGGGAGGCTGCTGTGTGCACAAACACAGCCCCATGGTCAGCAGAGCTGAGATGATGCTCACAAAGGGGCCAAGGTTTCCCTTGGCTCCTTTACAGCCCCTGGAGTGGATGGGATTCCTTTGGCTGGCTGTGGATACGGAAGAGAGCAGGGACAGTGGGTGAGTTTGGAGCTTCTGTGCTCAATTTTTCTTCTCAGAATGGCCTTTGGGGAAATGCTGGCAGTGGGATGATGGCTGGAGTTTAGAGGAGTTGCAAGATACTCCAGTGTTTCTCTCTGCTTTATTTGGTAACATAAGAATGACTGAAAAGTTATTAACTTAAAAGAACTTTTTGGTTTCTCTATTAACGTAGAGAAACCCTTTTGGGCATAGTATCATATAGGAGGTGATCCTGTATAAACCTGTGTCAGGAACAGGATCTCAGTTTTATATGAGCTTTTTCCCCAGTAAGCAAATGAGGTTTTCTAATGATTGATGTAATTTGTGTAGGATGTTTAGACAGTCTACTATTCCAGTAAAATAATAGTGATAAATCCAAAAGCAGCATCAGGCATACTCAAAGAAATTCCTTTTACTCTGCTCTTTATCTGCCTTCAATTTTCCTCCATATTTATGAGCACTGGCTGCATTTCTTTCCTGCTATGCTCCACAAAGATAAATTCTGCATATTTAGAACTCAAGTGATGAGTAACTGAAATCTGTGTTGAAGCTAACAGTATCGTGGCCATTGCTAGTATTCTAATAAATGTCTCAAATGCTCTATTTATATAAACATGCCAGTGCAGAGTGAAGTGTGACTGTTTTGATTTAGGCTTTGAAGGAAAGATTTTTATCTGTGGGTGTGCATGAATGTACATAATACATGAAAGATAAGGATGCATATTTCCAAACACATCCTGCTACAAATCCTCCATGCACTCTCATCTCAAACATAGATCCAAAAGATGCTTTAATGCCACCACTGGTTAAAAAACCTCAGCTGACAGCCACATGAGCTCTTATTACAGAGCAAATTATTGGATATGACAAGAAACTTAAAGATGGGAACACAGTGTGGTAGTTCTGTTCTCACCTGTTTATCATGTCCTATTTTGTTATGATAGAATCAGAGAATGATTTGGGTTGGAAGGGACCTCAAAGCTCATCTTGTTCCGCCCCTGCCATGGGCAGGGACACCTTCCTCTAGACCAGGTTGCTCCAAGCCCCATCCAATCTGGCCTTGGAAACTTCCAGGGATGGGGAAGCCTCAGCTTCTCTGGCCTGTGCCAGAACCTCTCCACCCTCACAGGGAAAAAATTCTGCCACATATATAATCTAAATTTCCCCTCTTTCAGTTTTGATGTTTGGTTTATCTCTTCTGCCAGTGTCCAGTGCTGAACCTTTGTCTGACTGTTCCCTTTTGTGCAGGGGCTTGTTCCCCTTGGAGAAGTGCTTGGGCAGAGGTTGGGGCTCTGTTCAATGTACAGATTTTTTTTTTTCATAAAGGAGAAACATAAAGTCATAAAGAATTCAGAGGAAGGAATCTGGTTCAAAATGTCAGACTTGGCCCCTAAGTACAGTCTTTGTAGGCTCTCTACTGTGAAATACTCCTGGAGCTTGAGAAAGCAAATGCTTGCTGTCCCAAATGACTCAAAGCTGGAACAGGAAGGAGTCCAGTGTTCTCAACCACTTAAACAAAATATCTGCTCTGTGTTCCTTATATCTTCTGAATGAGTACTTCCAGGAAAGAATGGCATTCCAAAAAATCAGGCACTTATAAAAAGAAAGATAAATGCATTTTCTGAAGAAAGATGTTGATTTGGAAAATAAAGTCAAAATGAAGGATATGAGGTAGAGAAACCTTCTTGCAGCCCCTTAGAGGTAGACAATCCACCTGTGCAGTCTACAGACACAGTCACATGTGGGTTTGGATATTTCTTCTGTTGAATAGCTCAATTTCAGCAAACACTTAACTTAAGTGAATTACAAGCACTTTCCACCAGTGAAATTAAAGAAGTGTTTAAAAAAATAACAAAAAGAAGAGAACAATATTAAAACAGTTTTTCTCCTGATAGTTATTTAAAATACTCCTGAGCATTCCTTCATGATCTTTATTCTTTGTATTTATAAAAACCTATTGCAGAGCAGAATGTTCCAGTTTTGAGCTTGTCTTGGTTTGAAAAGACAGGTGTCTGCTAAGGAAGGTAGGAGCCTCTCTTGAAATAGAGAATATAAACCCTCTCCCTCTGAATTACTGTAATTTTGAAAGGGGCTCTCAGGCAAAGATATGGGAGTAGGAATAACAGT
>JAHXMQ010012342.1:3150992-3172193 GCA_020466415.1 Ammodramus savannarum pratensis | reverse complement strand
GGAAGAGATAAAGAAAACTGCCCAATGAACAGAAGAGAACTTCCCCACCTCTGACAGACAGTGACAGAAATCACAGCCCCAGCCACATCTTGTAACCTAAGACATAACTACAGCGTGGATTGTCCATATGACCCAGCTCCCACTGGATGTTTTGGTACAGATTTGATTTGGGTTCAAATCAAATTCATTTGGATTTAATGTGTTTCTCAAGCAATGTTACAGGCCCTGCCATGGGTTGTGCTGCTCCCTGGTGCTCCTGGATTCACTGTCCATTTGGATGTGACAGTGAACGAACAGCAAACAGTGCCACAAAGCAGGCCGTGTTTCTATTGGAGAAAAGTGTGTTTTCTGGATGAATAATTTCATGTGCACAGGCATGATGAGCCACTGACTGCCACTGGTTGCAGAGCAGCAGGCTGAGTTGATTGCTTCTAACAGGAATTCTTTATGCAGGGAGAAACTCCTGGAGCTAATGCTGATAGTTTTGATTTCAGAGCAGTCCATCAGCATCCGTGGTCATTACAGCTCCAGTTTCCTTTATTTAATGCAAAATATTATTGTTTGCAAAGAAAATGGGAAATATGACAACTTTATAAAGCAGATTGCTCTTTTACTTGCCGAACTTGCTTCACCTGTGAGTTCAGTCTAGTGGATTTAACTGGCTTTGTGTCACTGATAAATCAATCTACATTACGTGGGGCCTGACTTGGCATATTTTAAAAAGAATGCTAATCTGTTTATTAAAAGCACAGACCTCAAAACAGAGTCACTGTGCAAGCTCTTAACAACAGCATTCCTTTTTAAAGTTGAGGCAGAAAAGAAAAATCTCAGCCTAAAAATGGCAGAGGTGCAAGAGAATTATTGGGACTTTTCAGTTTTAGAGCAGGAGAAGCCCATAAAAAGCATTGATAGTGATACTGCAATCCCAGAGATTTCAGTAGTTTTTCCTAGTCAGATGTATTAACAGGGAGTTAATATTGAGAGCTCTTAGTAATTTAGAGTGAAAATGTAACAGAGAGGTAGTTCTAAATTATGCCATTCAGATTTAAAACCATTTTCTAAGAAATCCATTGTGCACTGTGTGTGGTAATAAAAATGCCACAGATTTTGCATCAATACATATTAATGTGTAGAGTGTTAGGCTGTAATAATTTTTAAAGCTCTACTTAATATTTCTTTCTTTATCCTCATCTACTTTGCTGAGTGAAATGGGGACCCCTACATTCTTAAAGAGGTGTGAGTAGAACATACCTTTACAGGCATTGATACAAGAACCAGTGTGGGTAATAAAAAACCAGTTTTGTCAACAGGTGCATATTTGTCCCCATGAGCCTTGGCCAAAGTGAAAGCCGTGTCTGCTTTTTAGTGCTGTTTAACTGCTGAGTGCACCCAGACACAGACTGCAACCCTCAGGTGATTTTCCATATTGAAAAGTTGTGGCTAGTTGACAGTTTGCCCATCTCTGGATTAAATGTGGAATTGGTAGTAATTGTGTAACTGTGAGATCAGCTGTGAATTAAAATTTGTGTTTACTCCTGATAAAACCTCCCAATCTGCACATAAATGGGGCCATTTATCAGTATTCAAACACCCTCCGATTGGGAGGGGAGAGGGTGCCTTGTACTTGAAAAAGAGCATAAAGCAAAGCAGTCCTGGTGAGAATAACATCAGATGAATCCTTGCCACCCTTGGAGTGAACACCAGGCACTCTGGACCTTGTGGCTGTGGAACTTAGCACAGCAGAGAGAGGCTGGTGAAACATGCACAAATTTGCTTCCCAGCCCAGTTGTTTATCTTGTGTGTTTTAAATGTTAAGATTGTCACTACAGGATTAGTAGAACCCATCAGATCTCTGAAAGGACAGCTTACAAAGTTGGCTGAACCCCCACTGATGGAAGAGGTGAGGAATGCAGTGTGGGAAGCGTCCATCAGGAGAAAATAATGCCTTGGTGAAACAAGGATTTGTGAGAAGGAACTGCTCAGCAAACACTCAAGGTTGTAATGAATCCTGTTTGGATATACACATAAAAACTCCAAGCAGGAGGAAGCTGATACAGGAACTTAGAGCCTTCTAAGAGCTTGGCTTCAAAGCTCAGTTTCTGTACATCTCAGACCAGGTGGGTCAGTGCCAAGGATGAGAAGCAGGTGGTGTTTGTCAGCCACAGCTCCATTTCCTCTCCCCTTTCTGCTGCAGTCAAGAGTGTAAGACCAATCCTGTACTCATCCAAATCAGTAATCAGGCTTTAATATCTGATCTCAGGGCACTGTGGGAATTGCAGGTGTCCTGATCTTTTGGGGTGGATGGAATGGTGTAAGCCCTGCTGCTGAGCATCCTTGTCCATCTTGGAATACTAACTTTTAACTCAGTGTCATCTTTGGTGTATGAAAGTGGGCATTAGGTGTTTCTAAATGTGAAAACACAGTATACCCTTTAGAAAAGAATTATTCATTTTCATGAATTATTATTATTCATTTCTCCTAAGGGAATACTGGATTCTTTCTTTCAACTTTTAGCCACAGATACGCAGTTTCTGGTTTAAAAGAGGCAGGAATTTCATGTTATGGGGTTTTTTTTCCTCCCACATCCTCCCCAGCTGATGCCTTTTCCACTTATTAATTGGTATTCTGTCCTCAGTTGAGGGAAGGATGTGGGATAGCAAATGAATTATGTGGGGTTGAACAATAATTCAGGGCCGTGTTTCTTGGACTGCTAAGCCTGTTTTGATGAGCATGAAAATCCAGAAACACCTAGCAGAGATTGTTTCCATCCTCTGGAGTAGATTTCCAGTGTGTAAAGGAAAGCAGTGGCTGTATCAGGAGTTTCCTGTTGGTGGGTTAGTGGTGGAGCTGCAAGAAATGTGAGCCAGGACTGACTTTTGGCTGTCCATTAATTATGCTGGACAGCAGAACTGACATGGACCTTTAGCTTTTCTGAGACTTTTCAGTCTTCCATGCTTTTAAAAATTACTTTAACATGATGGGGGACTTTAATAGTGCATTTTTTGTCTTTTCATTAGCATTGTTCATGGAATTAGTTTTAAGTGGGCAGTAGTCTTTGGGGAGCAAATGTCAGGAATTGCAGTCATGTAGGTGGCTGTGGGACAGTAATGTAACAAAAGTAACTGGATTAAACCCTTAATGCCACTAGAGAAAAGGAGATTTGTGTGCCCAGCTGCCTGTGAAGCCAAACAGTTTGTTAGGTGCATATGCAAAAAAGGATTGGATTTAAAAAAAAACAAAATGGGAGAAGGTTTTGTGACTTCAGCAGCAGCTCTGGTCAGTGCCACCTTGCAGGGATCTGTGTTGAGCAACCCCAGCAATGGCCCAGCAGAAAGGTAAACAGCTTAATGGAATTCATCAGGGTATTAAAGGTAAGGCTCTGCAAGCATGAAAAAAAGCAGAGAACTGAGGCAGGAGAACTGATATTAGCAGAATGATATTAGCAGAACAGAGAGAAAAAGCAAAGTCAACCCAACAAACACACGTGAAAATAACCCCAGTGATGGGGTGGCACCCTGAAAACTGGGCTTAGGAAATAATCCATGTATGGTTGAAAGCAGTGTGAAGTGATAACAGGGAGCTGTGGCTGCAGAGACTTGGCATCTGGTCCTGGAGCAAATAAACCTGAGTTGTTGACTTTGGGGCTTAGCTCAGCAGCAGAGAGAGGAGAAGCTGCTGGGTATGTGACCACATCCAAGGCTGGGGTGTTTGTGACTTACAGGATTTAATGCAAGGGTAGTGGATTTGGGAGTCAAGGCAATTGATCACTATTTGAGTGGAAAATACATTTTTTAATGTATTCCACTGATTTGTTTAGAATTTAAATATATTCATTTATTGCACATTGTTCTATCCCTTTCACGCTTCTTTTTTAGGCTTGCTTGAAAATATGTTTAGGTGGTACCTCCTAAAAATTCAGGTATAATTTAGCATATTTCACATTAGCAGCTAAAATCTTTGTTTGGTGAAGTTATTGAAAATTGTTTCCTTTTTTTAAATTACATACTAAAAATGAGGACATTCTTTCAAAGTCAGTGAGAGTTTACATGATGAATCATAAAGATCCATTTTGAACCCCCCTTGTACTCCATAACAATAGAAGAGCTACAAACTTTATTTTATTTTCTTCAGTACTTATTATGTCCCCTTTAGAACCATTTCTTTATTATAGTCTATCATGTAAATATTATTTGGACTACTTTTAGAGTACACAGTACTATAAAACTGCAATTACTTACTTTGACAACTGTTATGTTAGTTATTAATATGCACTTTAAAGCTGAGAGTTCTCCTGCCTGTTTAGTCACTCTGTGGTTTGGTGGTGTTAGTTCAAAAATTATATGGCTGCTCATACAGCATAACAATGAATTTTAAAAATTCCTCTGCTCAAGAGCATTAGGCAGTACAAGCTCCATAGGAGGCTTTTGGTGGCCAGTGTTTTTCATAATTGCCTGTTAAAGAATTTCTTGCAATGTAGAAAGACATGTTAACAAAGAGTGGCATTGTTTGGGGTGGGTATTCTGGATTCTTTAGGCTCTGTGCTTCAAATCACAGAGTAACTACTGGGGTTAGAAAGGACAATGTGTTTTGAGGAG
Source organism: Ammodramus savannarum pratensis (assembly GCA_020466415.1). NCBI lineage: Eukaryota > Metazoa > Chordata > Aves > Passeriformes > Passerellidae > Ammodramus > Ammodramus savannarum. The sequence continues at coordinate 3,167,598 of JAHXMQ010012342.1, read as the reverse complement.
GAGGAGGAGGTGGTACTGGACTCATGTTCTCCAAACACCATAACCCATTTCCCAGCAAGACAACATTCCCTTTCCTTTATTTGCAAGCTTAGAATTTCCATCAGGAAGTCTGTGAACTGTAATAGGCCTTTGTTGTAATATGTTTACCCTGGGAAAATATAATTATTTATAAAATATGTGGATATAAATAAATTTAAATACTGGGTGTGGGAGTGTGAGGCTTTCTCAGTGATGATGTAGACACACCTTCATGCACCATACCAGGTGAGATGGCACTGCTTCAGGAAAGGTTGTAAAAAGAAGAATAAAGAAAGAGTTGTATAAAATAATTTAGTATTTCTGAGGGAGACTCTAAAATTTTCCATAGCTGTGTGGTACATTTTTATTAATAGGCTGTAATGTACCTTTCATCATCATTCAGCTGTAACTGAGGGAGGCTTTTAGAGCACAGCAGTGACATTTCCACAATCCTGACAACAGTTAATCTATGTCCTGAGCTTACCAGGCAATGGTTTCAGCACCATTGTACTCTGCAGTTGTCATGCTGTGGTTTTACCCATCTTTTCAGCTACTCTGCGGCCACTGTTGGAGGGTTGTTAAATGCTCTGAGTGTGTTCATGTTGGCAAGTTGTTGGTATGCTGTGAAAATGCCCAATTTGAGGTACTGCTATGAGTTTTTCTCTGGAGGGAGCCTGATTTCTCCATTGCCTGTGTAGGTGATCTCCACATCTTGCCTGTGAAGTTTCCTCTCACTTCCTCCATGCTCAGGAAGGCACATTGTGTTTCTGTTCTGGGAATTTTTCATGGGCTTGTTTTCCCCTGAATGCAGGAGCCCATGAGTTGATTTGGGTGGAACCAAAGCCAGCACAGGCAGATCTCTCACAGGACCCTGCAGATACCTGTGCCCTCATTTTGCCATTGCAGATTTGCATTTGCCATCAAAGTGCATGTTGTGTTTCCTTGTCCACACGACTCCTCACATGTGCATGGGGGTTTGTAAACAAAAATGGAATTGGCATCATGATGAAAAACAAGCAAATTCCTACCATGTGTCAATGTGTTTGCCCTGACTTCCCATCTGGGCTGGAATTCACAAGGCAGTCAATGAACTTTCCACGTGACTGTGTTTTATGTACCCAAGCATTCTTTGGTCTCTCATTCCTAGCTGTGGAAGTAAAGTCTCTGATTCTGATTGCCAGAACCCCCCTGATTGCTGCTGGAGTCATTGGTGGCCTCTTCATCATCGTCATCATGGGCCTGACGTTCGCTGTGTACGTGCGGCGCAAAAGCATCAAGAAGAAGAGAGCCTTGAGAAGGTTCCTGGAGACTGAGGTGAGCCTGGGCTGCTTCTCACAGGCTGTCTGGGGAGGTATCAGGGCTGCTCTGCTTTCATTTTAGACATGTTCAGGTCTTCCCTTACCTGTAGAAATCCTTCTGCTTACTTGTGCAGACTAAACTGGTTCAAGGTGCTGCTTTTCTTCACAAGTACAGATTCATGGCTTCTGAAGACCAGGAAAAGTTTCCTACCTGATTTCTCAACTTCCATCCTGCTCTCCACTGAACTTCTAGCCCAGTTCATCAGTACATTTAGCAGCTCTCATGCTTAACTATTACAGAGTTTCATTCTGGTCATATTTAGGTTGACTTTTAAGGGTAAAGTAAGTTCCTTCAGCAAGTTCTGGTACAAACTTTGTGCTTAAAGGCAGATATTGTAACTTTTTGTTGTTCCAAGTGCCTACAATACCTTTTAGTCCAGATTTTATCAAAATCTGCAGTCAAATTTTGTCAAAATCTGGACTACAGATTTTGTAGTTTCAGATTTTGTAGTGCAGATTTTGTCAAAGCCTGTAATAATGATCAGTAACAATAATGTATTTTATTAAGCCAAGATACTCCACAGAGCTTAACCAATTGAAGTTCACAGTTCTACTAGCAAAAGCATGTAGCAGAGCTATAGCAGAGTGCTGTGATGGCTCCATCCTGCTCTTTGAAGTGTCTTTAGTGAAGGGGGCAATCCAGGAAGTATATTTAAATATAACATTAAATGTATATCTGTCAGCTACTGCAGTAGTGATTACTGCAATCTCCTCAGTCCAATATTTGAGACACTTTGCAAGTGATGGTATTTTTAAATAAGGGTGCCCCTTTGTGAGATAATAAAGCTTGGAAATGCTGTTAGCTAGTGACTCTTTGATAAGGCATTATTAACAGTGCTATTTTCTCTTCTGTTCCAAGGATTCTGCTCCCATTCAACTCCACTGTAGAGCCTGGGAGTAAATGATTTATGCATCCCCAGTCTGTTTGCACAAGTATCTCCATGTTTGGCCAAAATTTGTGTTGGTTGTTAAATACTGTTCAGCTGTATGGAAAGCTTAACAATACTCAATACCTATAGATGAATAAATCTTGCCACTGTATCAGCTCATACTTAAGCATAAATATTTTTAAGCAGGTAGTTCTCCTTGCATTGGCTTTGAAGTCCAGATTTCATTTTTCATTTGGTCAGATAAAAGCTGTGGCTGGCAGTAGTCCTGAGGGACCATGGCCTCCTACTGAACATGTGAGGAAGCTGCTGTCTTGGCTGAGAAACTGAAGATTAAATCAGGAACATCCTGAAATAAACACACAAGCAATTAGCTTTAGTTGAAGTCTCTCTTTCTAATTGGGGGCTGTAACAGAACTTACTCTTCCTGTAGATCATTCTCCATCAAACCCTACAAGCCTGGTTTTAGATCCTCACAACACATCCCCACCTCTCCCTGCCATTCCTGTGTTGGTGGACTGTGGCACAGAACCTCTCTTCATCCTTCACAAAATGAAAATACAGAAGTGTGCTGCCAGTATGCCTAATTTTCTTTTACAGTAAACCTTTCTTTCATGGTATAGATACTGAACATCTAAAGTGGGAACGAGGAAAGAAATCACTCAACTTGTTGCTCTTTGGTTTTGTTATCTTTCCTTACTCATTAATTGCCAGGTACTGGTATTTTTACCTGAACAAAACGAATTAATTTGGTCAACTAATTAAGTAGTTCATGGTGCCCAAAGAGCTGTAGAAGTAGATCTCAAACTGCAGAGGATAGTGCATTTAGCCTTGTAAATAGGCAGCTTTGAAGTGCTGCATTGTTTTCAAACCAATTTGAGTAGGAGAAGCTCTGAATTATTTTCCTCATCCTGTGAAGGAATAAAATGTTCTTCATGTATTGTATTGAGTATTGTGCTCTACATGTATTTTAATTTAGTTTTAAAGAAGCATTTCTTTTCTGGCAGAGATGGTATGAGATCTAAGAGCATTTTTAACTGAATGTGCCATTGTGGCTCATTTACAAAGTTTCTTGGGACATCTTGAGTAAATTGTTTAATTGCAGTAAATTAGTGGTTGTTATAAATTAGTTGTCTGCTCCAAGGTGTTTTCTCCCTAAAGCTGTCTTCCTGTGTGGTAAAACAGAAGTTCAGAAAAATCATCCCTTCCTAAAAACAGAATAAGAATGTGATGAGCCGTTTAGTCCAGGCCATTAAAAAGAAATATGGCCAACTTAAAAGACACTAAAATGGGCAAAAATGGGATGTGGTACACTGATAATAAATGCTATATTTCTGTCACGTAGAAAATATTTATACTGCCTCCATTATCAAAAGTCCTTGGATGTGTTACTCTGACACCAATTCAATTTGCAGTTCATAATTCCATCATGCAGTTTCTGGTGGAAATTACTGCATTTGAGTGAGGACTTGCTTTATCAGGTCTGGTTGCACTACCACACACGTTTCTTACAAGGTCTCTTGGTTTCGTGGTGTTGCTCGTTCGCTTTTGAAGATGAAAAATCCCTGCAAGAGTTGGCAGGACAGGGGTCAATAGATCTCCACCACTGTCTTATCCCAGAATTTTCTTGGGTTGGTATCTCTCAATATGAACTTCTGATAGGTCTCCATGTTGAGCAGTGTTTGGTTTTCCTTGCAGCTGGTGGAGCCTTTGACCCCGAGTGGCACGGCACCCAACCAAGCCCAGCTCCGCATCCTGAAGGAGACAGAGCTGAAGAGAGTCAAGGTCCTGGGCTCTGGAGCCTTTGGAACAGTGTACAAGGTGAGAGCCTTCCCCACACAGCTCTGAGTGCCCTCTTTTACCTCTGGAGCAGGCAACTGCATTGCAGCAGAGCAGCCTGTTCCAGAGGTTGTTCCTGAGCCCTGCAGAGCAAGGACACTGGAATTCTGTGCAAGGAACTCATCTGTTGTATTTGCAGGGAATGTCCCAACAAAGGAATGATACATCTGACTCCATGTTCTCAGAAAGCTAATTTATTACTTTATGATACTATATTATATTAAAGAATGCTATACTATACTAAAGAATACAGGAAGGATACTTACTGAATGCTAAAAAGATAATAATGAAAACTCCTGACTCCTTCCAGAGTCCCGACACAGCTTGGCCCTGATAGGCCCATGAGCCAAAACTCACAGCAGAACCCAATGGAACAATCACCTGCGGGGAAACAATCTCCAAACACATTCCACATGAGCACAACACAGGAGAAGCAAATGAGATAAGGATTGTTTTCCTTTTCTCTGAGGCTTCTCAGCTTCCCAGGTGAAAAATCCTGGGTGAAGGAATTTTTCAGAGAATGTGAATCAGCATTTGCTCATCCTCAGCATCAAATGATGACATGAAAATATTATTTCTTGGTAAGCAAAGACATGTCAGCCCCAGTCATTTTTAAGTGCAAGAGGGCTACACATGCTGGACTGTCCTGCTGGCAAAGTGCAGCACCAAGATTTCTCCTTCTGTTCTTACCTAAGAGCATCTTTTATCATATTCCATCTTTTGGAAAGACGGATAAACGCTGTCTTTCATTTCACAAGTGTCACCTGGGTCTTGCAACAGCAATAACACCTAGTAATAACAATGCCATTACCTAAACTGCAGCACTTCTTGTTTCTTCCATTTAAACAGAAAAGATGATTTATATCAGGGTACCCTTTAACAGCTGGGATGTGAGAGTGGAACCCACAATGGGAAAAGTACTTCAATTAAGGAAGTATTTATTTTTTAAGATCTGTTGGTCATGTCCAGATCTCAGAGGGATGAAGTAGGGCTTAGGGGGCAAGTCAAAGCAATTCCTCAACCCTCTGGGAGCAGCCCAAGCCTGCCAAATCAAGGTGATAAGTCAGAGCATCTGCATCTGTCCTCAAAGAGGGGAGAAAAGGAAGGAAGCACAGAGCAGGTGGCTATAGCTACAAGGTGATGGAAATAGATTTATATACTTAGGTGATAATAAAGTGATAGAGATGGATGCCATGAGGTTGACAAGAAAACAGCAATAGTCAAGAATGATGGAAAAGTAACCCAAAACAGTTGGTGAATTTTAATTTAAATTTCCTTTCTAGCCACCTGATTTTTGGATTCTCAGGTATCAACTAAATAGACAAAGAGCCCATAAACTTTTCACTCTAAATATATTATTCTCAGGGTGTTCTCTTCCTTCATGATGTTATGATCTGGTGATAATCTGTTTTGAGAGTTTACTGATGGCTTCAAGTTTGGGCAGCAGAATCCAGAAAGAAAATACAAATTTTTGTTTAAATATATTCAAACCAGTATCAGAATTTTATCTAAGTCCCTAGAAAATGTGCATCATATCCATGCTGCCATTGCTCCTTAGAAACCCTGTTATGGACAAGAAATTCAAGGATGTTCACTGATACAAAATGTTTCATTTTATATCAGAGTTTAGTTTTGATGTAAGAAGTAGTTTCACAGATTTTTTTTTTTTATTTTGTAATATTGTGTAGTCTCTGTTCTGAGTCCCATAACTGATCAGCATAACATAACAGAATGTGTCAAAAAGAATGGTAACTCTGAATCAAGTGTTTCTGATTGTTGTCTAATTGGTCTTCTTTTTTTCTTTTTCTAGGGAATCTGGGTCCCTGAAGGAGAAACAGTAAAGATTCCTGTGGCCATTAAGATCCTTAATGAGACCACTGGTCCAAAAGCCAACGTGGAATTTATGGATGTAAGTAAGACACAAGCAGTATTTCTGGGTTTTGACAGGGGTGGTGTCTTTCTGTAGCCCACAGAGGTTTTAAAGACAAGTTCCTGTCAGTTTTATTTCTTTATATTTAATTGTACACAGCACTTGGCAGGGCTGGGTTTTCCACTGCACATGCCCCAAGATACTTGGAGTTTTCTAATAATTTAATATAAGACTGAAAGTCCTCTGTCTCATGGGCCAGGTATTGTTATCTTTCTCTGGCATAAAAGCCATGGAAGAGAGAGAAGGAGTTGCAGGGCCTGATCTTGCCATGCATGCAGGTCTGTATTGGTGTAGAACTCCCAGGAACAGAAATTCAGCTCAGTTTTCCCCCACTTTGGTTTTCCAAGACTCTGGGAGCTGGCAGCAGCAGCAAGGCATAACAGGGAGAAGGGGAAAATTAAAATATGCTGGATTTAAAAGTCCTTTTGCTTTACTAATCTGAAATAGCATGGATGAGAGGTCAAGATGGTAATTTCCATGAATGTTCTGTGATCACAGAGGCTTTGCACTCAGTTTTCAGCTCTGTGTCAAGATCAGGGCTTACTGACACCGTGAATCTTTGTCTTACTCAGTGACAATTTTTTGACAAGTCATAGAAATTTGCACTCTTTTTGTAGGTCCCTCTTGTGAACTTAAAAATTGCAGGTGACTTTTAAGTCTTGCTGATCTGTTCAGTGTGTAGGCCTAATTTGTTAGCATTAATGAGACTGTAAGCCACAAGAAGAAGGTACTCCCACTATTATATAGTCTATTCTTCCACCTGGAAGTGAACAGAAATGTGCAGTTATGGATCTGTGTGTTCCAGACAGCTGTTTCATGTCCGAGTTCTCAGGCAGTTGAAGGAAGGCTGTGTAGAGGAAGGGATTTCCTGTGTTTTTTGCAGAGCACTGCACATTTATGTTGTTAAGATCATTTCCAACCTTGATGATTCTATCATTCTGTGGTTCTGTTGCATACAGTAATCATTTTGCACAAATAATAAATAAAAAAGGCAGTTTTGGCACTGTTTAGATGGAATTAATTGCACTAAAGGGATAACAAGTATTAGATACTTTTGCTTAATGGACAAAGAATCTTGCTAATAATAGAGCTGCTCAAAGAGAAGAGGTGAACTGGATGTCAGTGGTCAGTCAGTGAGACAGACTCCAGCCTAAAGGTATTGTTATCACTATGTGGAACTGAGCAATTTGTACCAGATCAGGATCTGACCCCTGATCTGACAGAGAAATAGCAGTAATATCTCCTCCTCTGATACTGATTAATCTTGAAGCAAAGAAAACATAAGGTCCTTGGTAGAAGGCAAAGTTGCTTGTCTGAGGTTTCACAGCTCAGCTTAGGTCAGTCTAGTTCACTGGACCATTCTTCCCCCCAGTGTTTGCATCTGAACATCTGACAAATGGCTCAGAAATGAAGAAGCTTTTGGGAACTCTGAAGATTTTTGGCTGTACAGTTACAGTAGAAAAGGTTTCTCTTGAAATTAATAGTTTCTTCTGAGTCTCTGACCCAGTGGCTGCAAGATGAGAGAAAAGTTAAAGTTGTTTTGAGTTCTTGAGGTTAAAAATAACCCTTAAGTTGTTTTTAATCATCATAAAAAAGAATTAGACTTCATCATTAGTTGATACAAGTGGCAATAAGGAGAAATAATATGTTTTCTATCAGTGCTGCTTTTGATATATGTGCAGTGATTTGTGATTCTTTTCTGTATTGCATTGATGAAGATGATTAAATTTCATTCTTGTGAAATAATTGCTCATCCAATTATACAGAGGTTCTTGCCATCCTTACCTCCTAAACCACTTGTTTAGTTCCTGAAACAATACATTTCAAAGAGAATGACCTAAGCATTATTTATTGTTTTAATGCAACTACTCTTCCCTGTCCCAAAAAGACACAGTTTTAAACAGTTAAAAAATGTAAGCTAAAATTTAAATTGTGAGGACATAACTTCAATATCTTTCACTGAAATGTAAGTTAGAGTGAAAAAAAGTGTTTTATTCATTGTCACTTCAAGACTTTACTCAGTATAAAACTGGGCGCTGTTTACTCATTTTATGAGGAAATATTCAAATGTACATCTGAAAGCAGAATGCATCAGTTGTACTTCAGTAAAAAGAGTGTTGTTGGTTAAAAGCACTTGTGTCATATTTTGAAAGGTATATAGCTGGGTAAATGCCACTGTGAGCAAGCTGGGGTTAATTCTTTCTTAAAAAGGGTCTGCCAGTGTTGGTAGTGAATGGGAAGAGGAGGTTAGTGGGAAGGTGTCATTACATGAGTCACACCCTTGGCTTTGTGGGTGTGCTTTATCAGCAATTCCTTCTTCCTGGGTTAGGAAAGGCCTTGTACCTGTAAGTACAGGTTAGCATTCCTCTTGGAAAGGCTCTGGAGAGTGGACAGCCCTTGGTAAGCAGCAGTTTGTGTGCAGAGGGAGTACTTGGGACACCTCAGTGTCCTCAGAAGTGGCTGCTGTGGATGTCAGTGGCACTGCCCATCCCACAGACCTGGTGAAAACTTTTAGTGCTGGAAGAACGTGAGTCTAAAAGGGCTCTGTGAGCTCCTGAAATTCTGCTGAACGTTCTGCTGAAGGAGTAAAGAAGAACAATTTGGCTCCTGGGCTGTCATTTCAGCATCCTGCTGCCCTGCTAATGGAGCAGTAATGACTGTAAGGATATAATATCTGATGGCAGCTCTGCTGCTCTGACCAAGCACCTCCCATCAGGAGATGATGAATTGGCCATCATCCAAAAGCACAGACCTTATCTGGGATTTTTCTTGAGGGAGCCACAGCAGAGTTTATTTTCCAGGCTTTCTCCACCCATTCCCAGGTAGTCCTTTCCCTTTGCTCCCTGTGTTTGTCCCTGGATTTATCACTGCAGTAGGTCTGTGTCTGCTACAGCAATACAAGAATCTGCTGAGTAGCCTGGCCCAGGGCAGAGCCAGACTGCCCAGGAGGCCTTGTCTGGATTTATTTTCATCTCACTAAGGTTGCTGTTACTGTTTTGTCAAATGTAGGTTTTCCCTATTTCCCCACATGTTTCTGGGTGTGTGTTGTGTCTGGGATAATGCCTAAAGGATTTTCCCTCAGCATGGTAATGTGCTTAAGTTGCAGGGCAGAGTTTCTGTTCTGGCAGGTCCCCAAAAGGGGTTGGAGTTTGAATTCACAGTGCAAGTGCCCTGCCTGCAGCTGTGTCTGGCAGGGAGTCACCAGCAAGAGCCAGGGGCAGCAGGAGGGAGCTCAGTCCTGCTCCTCACCCTAAGGCTGGGAACAGAATTTACCATGGTCCTGAGTTTTGTGGAGGAAAGAGATTCTTGTGGTGAGGAAAACAGCCAGATGTGCATCTGAGAGGCTGCTTAATAGTAGAACAGGGACTTACAATTTCACTTGGGAAAACAATTTCACCTCCTCAGCCTCAATTTGTTTGACTGTTATGATTGTCTGATAAGTAACCATTGGCCTGGTCAGATGGTTTAACATCAGCCCAGACACTCAACTGACAATTTAATAAATTCTAGAGGCATGCTGCAGTAGGAAAGCATAGCAAACAGCCTTTGAGGCTGAAAACATGTCCTTAAAAAACTTGTCATGGGGAAACAGCCAGTTGGTGAGGGCCTTTCCTCTAAGCTTGATGTTTCCAGGATGTAATCCTATGAGCTGTGGTTGTGTCCAGGATTTTGATCCACTTACAAGTTTAATCTATCCTCCCTGAGTTTAAATGCTCCATTATCTGTTAGAATATAATTAGAGGCTGCAAGCACAAGTCAGCATCCACAGAGTTCCTTGGGAGTCCCTGAGCTCATTGAGATGAAGACAGTTTGACTGATGGTGGTCAGCTGATATTGGGCCAGAAGCTAATAATAGAAGGCAGTGCTGCTTAGCTAGGTGAGAAAGTTAACTTGGGAAAAATTAAACTGAAGGCTTTGGGATTTATGGTTGGAAATAAATTTCCCATTCTCATTTGTTTCCTAGTAAGAGAGCTTCAGAGGCAGTTGGTTTCTTTTATGGTTTTATAATTAAGATCTAGAGGCTTCCTGGCTTGTGTGCTCACTGCAGTTGCTGCTGTCTGCAGTGGCAGCACTTGGAGTGTGGGAGGACATTTGTCACACCAAGTGCAGAGGTGGTAAGTGACAGTGACCTCCACCAGACATGTAGCAAGGAAATTAAAGCTGCATGTAGGGGACTGACACCCACATCTTTTATTTATGTCTGGCCTAATGAACTAAATGAATAAATCACTCAGATGTGCAGCAGAAACAGCTTTTTCTAAATTGTATGCCTGTCTTACAGTAAAGACAAGCCCTCAGCTTGAGGATATCAATATCAAACTTATCTTCAGTTCAGAGGATTGAAGAGAAAAAAAATCATGTAGCTGACTAGAGAATTCTTTCTCCTGTTCAGCTGAAACCCCGCAGAGATATTATGGATAAGCCTAGATGCTTTCTTTGTTTCCTCAAGTATGTCTAGATGGAAAGTACAGCTAGCTAGTCAGGTGAAGAAGGTGAGAGAAGACTTCACTTTTCTTGGTTTCCACTGCTGGCTTCAGACATAAAAAGGTTCTAGGCTGAAGCTTTTTGGTTCTTTGCTTGGCCCATGGTGACATTCATAGATCCCTTGAGGCTACAGACACACTCTGATACAGAATTCCTCAGCTGATACAGCTGCATTTGCCCTCAGCTTCTTTGTAAGATCCTGCCTTGTGTGACTATGAGGGTGACTGGTTAAAAATTTTTTAGTATTTCAAAAATTAAATATAGCTACATATCTTTTAGTATTAGTATATAGTAATATAAGTTAAATATTTTTTAGTATTCTGTGTACACATCATGCTCCTTCCCAGCCCAGTGTTTGACCCAGCCCTTCAACACACCATGTAGATGCTCCTGAAAGTCTGAAAAGACATTGCTGCTAGCAGTAGTTGGATTCAGACATTCCCCTGACTGCCTGGCTGCTTGGGAAATACACCACAGTTAATCCTGAATCTCATTGAAAGGGCAGGTTTGGGATCAAAGGAAATCCTTTATGGCACCAATGAGACATTTTTCCTTATCCCCTTTTGCTGTCATTTCTCTGCACATCCTCCTTTCCAGCTGTCTGTGAGCACTGCCTGGCTCTGTGCTCCAATGCAGCTCAAACAGGTTTTCACTCCATCATGTCAAGCTGCAGGAGTAGGGGGCAAGGGGTGACATTAACCCCTGTGATTGTAGGAGTTTTGGACATAACTCCTGTGATTTTAGCAGTTATGGACATAACCCCTGTGATTTTAGACCTCCTTTCGTGCACCTGCCCTTCCTCCCCCCTGGTGCACACTGTGAGTGTGAGCAGAGACACTTAGAGGGGAGCTCTCCCTATCAGTCCCAGGCACAGGAGCTCGTTGGGATGGCAATTACAATTTCCAGCTTGTCCAGAGATGCCAGAAATCCAGCTGTCCTTGAGAATGCTGCATACCATGCACAGGCCCCCAGAGTGCTCAGCCTCTGCAGAAGCTGGAAATCTGAGCTCTGATGAAGGTTAGCTGCTTTTAGTCATCTGAAGATTAACTGTTTCAAGGCTAGATTTCTGTTATTTCTATCTGAAGCAATAATTTTTCTTTAAAATTGGCTTCAGTAATTTTCTCCTCCATGGTGTTTGAGGGTAAGATATATGTGTGTGTGCAGGGGGGGTTAATTTTCCATATGCAGGAGCATGTGGCTGTGTGGTGAAAGTACACACACAGAAAAGATGAGGTACAAGCACAGCCAGACAAGCCAGGCTGCTTGGAAACAATTCTGCTGGTATAACACTCTAACTGGAAAATGCAATGAGGGAAAGTGAGTTTGCCTGCTGCTGGTGATGGGAGAAATCTGAGCCCTGCTGAAATCCATGGGAGCTGTGAATTGGCCAGTGAATTCAGCAGGGCCAGACCTCACCTCAGAGTAATCCTTCCAAGAAGTCTGCACAGGTTTAAGGAGGAATCCCATGCTTTAGTGAGGGACTGACATTAGGAGCTACTCCTAAATGAGTCAGGAAGTGCATTCAGATACTTTTTGTTATGGCAAATGCAGAACTCCTTCTTTCAGCTTTGCAGTGCTTTATGATGTGGAAACCCTGCATAAGGTTGGGTAAATCTGTGCATGGGAAGAAAATCAGGTGGGAGTGTTTGTTTATTCACAAGGAAATATAGCTGTGGATTAACTTAAAATATTAAACAGTCTAATCAAATTCAAATATTGAATTTGCAATATCAAATGCAAATATTTTAGCTGTAAAGTGTGTATATGTAAAGGAAACATTTTGAACTGAGATCTTGTATTATACTCTCTATTTCAATGTATAAGGCACCCAATCACAGGGTTGATACTTATTTCCTTGGCATGTACTTTTGGGCTTGGTTACTGAAACATAAAGTGAGTTATTTGCTTGGCTGTATATGTAATTGTACTGAAGGTCAGGATCAGAGTTGCCAGTGCTTTATCAGGACACAGTAGGGGAGAGGTCTTTTGAAAAGTGTTTAGAAATTGAACAGACAAAGGATGGGAATATTTAAAAAAAAAATAAATGCAGAGAGGTGATGCTGTGAGTATCATAAGTGATGCATAATAGTTTAATTAGGGGACTTAATCAGGAGCTTATGGGATTTGTATTTCCACAATGAGTTTTCTCAATGTTGTTAGTCTCAATACCATGGGTTTGTTTTTTCTCTTGGAATTGTGCTATATGTTTCCACCCTTCACCATGGGTTAGATCTGGGCCTGGGTCAGAATGCTCTCCTCCAGCTTCTTATCTTCCCTGGACGTACATGCTTGTATCTAGATTGGACTTTTAGGAGAGTAATCTTACAGGATTCAGTAAAAATTTCCATTGGATTCTGGGGACTCATCCCAAGAGGATATAGTGCCTGCAGGTGTGGGGCTTTTCATCTGCACAGCCAGTGCTTGGTGGTATTTAAACAGAGGGGAAATATTCCTTTGCAGGCACAGACCCTGCTGGAGTGGAAGGCTGTAGCTCACAGGCTTGTCATTACAAACAGGAGAAAGAGTTTTCCTTAAACAGCAGCAAAGTGGCTGGGGATACTGGGATTCTTCTCACAGTCTTGCTGAGAGTCAGATGCAAAGTGCAGAAATAAAAGTGACAAAACATGGTAAAATTATTAAATTAAGGAAAATACGGTCTTTTAATAATGCTTGATATGTTATAAGAAGAAGCTGATACAGATATCCAGTTTTAAAGCAGATTTTGTCACTGAAAACAGGGTGACAAGTGTTGCCTTATCACTAAAATTGAAAACCTGTAGTTAAGAGCTTTGCATTCTTTCTCTATGCCTCCAGCTCCTATTAACAATATAAAACAGGGACATGTTAATGTTTAAGCTCCTAAAGGGCACTGTGTATGCCAGAATGTTGCCAAACTGCTAAAAAATGCAGGGTTTTATGGGACCCCTGTTAATAAAAGAGAGGTGCTGTTTCCACAAGCTTAACTGTAATGCATCCCAAACAAGCCATCACTGGTTTGAGGTTAATGGCAGATCTAATGAGCTGCCAAGTCAACTTAAAGTTAAGGGAGAACAAGGCTTCTTATGTTGTAAGGAGAAAAACAATCCATATATCCATACAAATGATGATGCTGTGACCATTTTGAATAGGAATGTAAGGGTACAGAAGCACAGGCTTATCGGAGCTCAATTTCAAATATCACTGTCAAAATCCATTTTACATCCAAATACTGTAGATTTCAGTGCTTCGTTGCAAATAATCCCTTAAAATTTGTTTTCTATGCCTCAGCACTGATACAGACACCTCTGATACATCAGCAACTGTCACAGATTTATAAAAACAATTAACATCTGTTTGCATTAATGTTGTACCTAGTATTTACAAGTGACAATCAGATATTCCTATTGCTGCTCGTGATGGAAGAAATAAGACGGAAGAAGTTGGTTCCTGACTTGCTGATAATATTCTGCCAAGACTTTTGAGATATCAGTGCAATAATTGGGATAAGCAGATCCATTTCAGGTCACACTGGGGCTGGCAGTCCACAGAGAAGCAGATGCTGGTTGGAAATGCCTGGTCCTTCTCTACTGAAGCTGTAGCTTCAAAATTAAGGAGATTTTGCAGAGCAACATTTTCCATAATAACTATGATAGTGTTGCTTCTTGTTGTGGTAATGCAGCATCTCTTGGACCTGATGAAAATGTGGTGAGATTGTCCCTGCCCTGAAAGGAATTCAGTCAAGACAGACACAACAGATGAAGGGGAGAGGAATAATTATTACTGCAGCAATTTATACTTGGAACTCTGAGTTGCAACACAGATCCCATAACCTCTGAGAAAACTACTTAATTTTTAAAATTGATTTTTAATTATCTTCAGGTTTGAAATTACCTTAGGATGTTTATGTAGACAAGCAAATACTATGTGAGGGTTTTTTTTTTTCAGACAAAGCTGTTTTATCAGTTGAGAATGTGTTTAAAATGTTGTTTTCATTAGCTGTTTCCTAGATCAGGTGTTTTAAAGATGCTGAATGGCACTTGATACATAAAGCAAATTGTCTATTAGCAACAGGAGAGGGAGAATAGGTATTTTTCCCTCTTAGTTACTTGCAAGGTGAATACAAGTGTATTCTGAAGGTTTCTGCTTCATCTAGAATTAGGCTTTTAATTACAGAGGTGAATAAGCATTGTTCAAAATAAAATTGCATAGGTTTCTCATAGGCCAGGGCTTGTTTTTATGCTCATGCTTTACACGACAAAGGACACAGAAATGTTTAAGGAAGTATGGTTGTGTGGATTTTGGAGCTGTGCTTACAAATTGCAGCTTGGAAGGCTCTCCTTGATCAGCTTGCTCAGGTAAATTCTGAGACCTGGAGCAGGGCAAAGGTAGGAAACAGCTGAGGTACAAAGAACAGTTTATCTAATTATCTGAGTTATATTATCTGATTATCTTAGAGATAATCTGAGTTGATCTGATGGAAATGTAAGATCTAAATGAGGTAGGGAATGTGGGGCAGGGCCTGGCTACAGGCAGTTCCCAGGGCTGTGACTGACTGAGCCTTGTCAGTGGATAGGCTGGATCCATTTGGAAACATTCTCCAGGTGTCAAGGATACTTTTCCTGGCTGGGCAGGGCCTTTTGAAAGAGTTCAGTGGGATTTTTAGTATGCATAGAAACAGAATTTAGCTTCTTGTTTTCTGAAGCTGTGCAAATTGTTTTGGGTTTTTTTAGATGAAGTCTTGTTGGTTTAGATCAATAGCTAGAGTCACCAGCTAAAAACACAAGTCCCTCTGAAAAGCTATTTTAATAACCAAAGCATTTGGAAAAAAAATGGTATTTGGACTGAGGAGAGAAAATAAATTTCCTTGTTGGGATTGTTTTCTTGGCAAAATACTGAACAAATATTTCTTGATAAAACATTTATTAACTTGCTGAAACTCAAAGGAAGAGTTTCTGCTGAAGCTTTTCAATGGGAGATATATTCCAGTGAATTCCTCAGCCAGAAGATGTGTTTTGAAATGTGACAGTGATTGAAGCACCTGGTTTTATCACATTCTGAATGAACTCTGGTGAATTCCTCCTTTGAAGTAATTTGTTGTTTCAAAATTCTGACTATGTTATTAGGCAAGAATGTTGTCAAGTCCAAGTTGGAATGTTAAACATTTTGTGCATGTGGTTAAGTTGTGGGCAGCAGGGAACCATTTTCCAGAGCTAGGCCATCTCTGAGGATCTGAATGCTGTGTCCTGCCTGGGTTTCAGCAGGGGTGGGAGATGTGTCTGGTTGCTCTGTGATAAATCTCTTCATCAGCTGAGGGGCACAGATGGGACTGAAGCTCCAAACCAAAAGAAAATTTATTGATGCCAGTGTTAATGGCAAACTCTCAAAGTGTTCTGGAGCTCCAGAAAACACCTTAAACCACACTGTGTCACTTTCTAAATGTTTGTAGCTCCACTCAAACTTGCAAATTAGCCCTCTGCAAAAATGTGGGTGGTATTTCTCTCAATGATGTGCTGTACCTTTCTGGGGCTTTGGCATTTCACTGGCTCAGAATTCCACTAGAAGTGACCAAGGAACTGACAAGTGATGGTGTTTTGAACATCATCTTTGGTCCCAGTAAGGTGATCACACCATAGTGGTGTTGGGTCTTTCCAAGAAACAAAAATGTGAAGGCATGCAACAGGGAATACATGGATTAATTATAGGAAACCATACTTCTGCTTTATAAAAGCCATGTCAAATAGTAATGGTGATGGTTAGGAAGGCTGATGGTGGAACAGCTATGGATACTTTTACCTGCTTTTTATTAAATGTCAGCCTCTTGACTGCTGATCTTGGCAGTAAGATGCAAAATAGGTGCTGGCAGACAAAATCTCCACAGTGTGGGTGGGATTAGTGCTTTGTAATCAGGCTGCAAATGGACCCTCCCTCAGAGCTGAAAGTCAGCTTGGCATGCCACATGCACACAGCTGCTCTGGGTATGTCTCTAGCACTGACTTTGACACAGTGGTAGAGCCTTGAGCTTCCAGATTTCCTTATAGTTCACAGAATCACAGCCTGAGCTAGGCTGGAAAAGACCTTTGAGATCATCAAGTCCAATCTGTGACCTAACA